>JAUMHF010000014.1:15372869-15384983 GCA_032359275.1 Microctenopoma steveboyesi | reverse complement strand
CATCCTCTGCTCCTCCATCACAGTCTGGTTTGGAGCAGCCACTGCACAGGACAAACACAGACTGCAGCGCACAGTCAAAACTGCAGAGAAGATCATTGGTTCACCTCTGCCCTCTCTCCAGGACCTGTACACCTCAAGGGTCAGAAAGACCACAGACCCCTCATACCCTGGACACAACCTCCCTCTGGCAAACACTACAGGGCTACGTTTGCTAGAACCACCAAACATAAGAACAGTTTCCTTCCTCAGGCAATATCACTAATGAACAACTGACTGCTGCTGCTATATGGACACAAACTGCACACACACACACGCAGACATTTATCCTATGCAAAGCTTTTCATATCTGCATGTTGGTTTTTTGAGCTTACTAATTTTTGAGTTTTTTATCATCACAGATGTAGAATGTTTTTTGTGTGAATCACCCACAGTTCTTCACTGTAACAACAAAAAAATACTTTAATAATAAAACTGACTATTTGTCAGATTCTGTAAAGGAATACAGTGGAATTTCTGGAAATGGCATCACTGATTTTACTAGACAACCAACACAGGCTTTTATCTTGATATGACCACTGTAACTTCGTGATTTCCCTTTGGTGGGAGGGGCATGGTGGAGAGTGTGGTAACACAAAGGCTGTATTCTAATTATGGTATTCATACTTGTAAGAGAGAAAGTGATTAATTAGTGATTTCAACCAGCTCTGTTTTCTATGACAAACCATAGTTAGTTTGTACAAGACAGTGTGTGTGTGTGTGTGTGTGTGTGTGTGTGTGTGCGCCCTCGAGCCTTGTGCTGACTGTACAGCTTCATGAGTGGCATCTGTCGTCCTGCTGTGAAACACGACTCAAAAAGCTGGAGGAGTTTTTATGTTTTCCACTCCTGCTCCCTACATGTTGCGTCCTCTCTGCTTTTAACCTTGAAGGCTGTCACCCCTACAGAGGGTCAAGAAAACAATGCAGTATGTGATGAAGGGATGAAGGGCGCGAGGCTGCACAGTCTGAAATAGCTGCAGTATTTCAGTTCCTCAGACGTCTAATAACAAGCAGGACAGTTTAGTGTGTGTTTGCTGCTGATAAGTACTGAATAAGAAATGTAAATACTTGCATTATATTCTTTTTTTAATCATGAAATATAAACATTGTGGACAAAAGTTTAATAGCTGCACACCACACTCATATCTGATGAGTTGTCTAATGAGCTGTCCTGTTTAAGAGGGAATTAGAAGCAAATGGTGGTCTAAAATATCACTGTCTGCTTTGCAACCAAGTAAGAGAACGGTAACTCATGCTTTAAAAGCTTTACCTATTGAAATATTATCTTCTATTTTGTATGTCACTGGTTATAGTGGTAAAATGATGTCTTATTGTAGCTTAAACGTTGTACACTGGGCTTAAGATGATATTGTTACTGTACAGATAAAAGCAGATACTATTTACGAGAGCTGCACATCCTCTCTAGACTGAGGTAAAGTTTTCTTCACTTACCATGAAAATAACAACATATAACACATCATCCATCAAAACGGATTATTGTCATTTTATCATATGTTGTTTACTATCTAAAATATTTCTCAATCTGAAGTTATGAAGTTCTGAAAACTGAAACGATCGGTTGATGTTTACAATCAGACTGCTGGCTACCATGCAGGTCAACCATAGAAAATGACCAGATGAAAGCTGAGGATAAATGAGACCAGGAAGTCATGCTGACAGCCTCTGAGGACAAATAGGAAATTCTATCTGAAGTCAAATGTAGCTAGCCCACTACTTCTACCCTCAGGTGAGCTGTTTGAATCAGTATATGCATGGCACAACATAGGAAAGAAATAATACGTTTCATGCATCTTATGATTTGAGACGTAAAGAGTATCTCTTTGATAGTGATATCCATTTACTGCCATTACATCAGCTGCTAACATACTGTACAAGTAAAATCAAAATGTCCCCTACAGGCTAAATGATTGACCAAGACTGAAATCTGATATCCTGTCACACAAAACACGAGAAGGCCACACCCTAAGTGGGTCAGACTGGGATGCAGTCGAAAACCCTGTCTGACGCCTAGTCCACCCCCTACCAGGTGTGTCCCTGAGCCAGACACCCAGCGCTAGCTCCCTGTAAGTCGCTTTGGATAAAAGCATCTGCCAAGAAAATGTTAATGCGTTGCATTTTTAGTAACACTTTGGATGGAACAGACAGGGAACAGGAAATGTGATCTATCTACATGTAGAGGGATTATAACTAGTCTCTTTTTAACACTTGTTTGATTGGAGTCAGCTAGGGTGCTGTAAGTGTGTCTGAACCCCATCCTTCATGTGTGTAAGCAGGCACACAGGTGGTGGAGCATGGAGCAACCTGCCATCAGACAAATTAAACTAGATTTAAACAGGTATGAAACACTGAATGGCAGAAAAAGGAGACATGTCATGAACATGTCGTTGGCTTTTGATAGCAGTTAGCATTTTAAAGCTGCAGTATGTATGCGGCAGGATCAGGGGGGAAAATAAATGACCAATTTTTGTTATTGTTATACAATGAGCTGGAGCTGGATATGACGCAGTGGCCACTCACAGTATTGCAACAATAAATCATTATGCAGCCCAAAGAGCAATCCCTCCACTGACCATAACGATAAAAGACTCTTTAAAGTGGTTGATAGGACTTCTCCAGCTGCAACCAGGTCCATGCTGTAAAACTTTCCCACAGTTTTGAGAAGTAACTTTTGTCTTTGCGGCATCACTGCAATGTAAAGTCTACGGAGCGAGGCTGGCTGCACAACACCTCTTGGCTTATGCTACAGGAAAGCAGTTTTCAGTTCCAGTATCCGGTTCTCACGATTCATCCATGAATAACATGTACTGTATTGATTCCATAGCTCATGCTTGTGCTAGGTTGAGTCGCATGCTGTTAATTTAGTCCCTTTGCGTCTAAAGAACTGTAAAAAAGAGTTTTGTAGAACGATTGGTGGTTGTGAATCTGTAACACAGTACATGAACAAGAACAGGGTCTGTTAAGTCCCTTCCTCCCTCATTTCCTTATCTGCTGAGTCCATGCCTAACAAAGATTACTCTATGCCAAATCCTGCTTAGAAACCGACCCCGCTCTGGTCTCCGAGCCTCTAGGTGTACTGAATGAAAAATGTCAAAAACTCTGTCCATGACCTTTCTTGCCTCTGAGGCATTTGTATTGTGTTATCAGAGACTTTGGTGCATTCAGTAAACCTCTTTCAAACCGAGTTCTACCTATCAGCAATATGACATCATCACCGCCACCATCTCAAGACAGAGGGAGGAGGTGTGTGATCACCGCCAACCACCATGCTCTTTCCTAACATTCAGCCTTGTTCCAAACCACCCGTACCATGCAGCAACATTTTAAACCACAGTAGAATATACAAGAATTAGTCCGTGTCTCGTTGTGCTCAACTTCTCCTCGTAGCATCAGTAGCAGTAACAGTGAATACATTACATACCCCGTACTCTCCTGTCTCCTGGTTGGTCATCGCCCACAGGTTGACATCTATGTCCCTGGCATTTCTGTGGTCTGTGGTAACAAGTCCAGTCACTCCTGAAAGAACAGGTGACAGTCAGTGGGTAACATTATGTACGGTCTTTGACTGAAATGTGGTAATTTCACCTGCTCCCTTTTGAATTTACATGATTCATGTGTCCTCAAGTGTTTGCGTCATGCGCTAAGATGACGGATAAACCAGGATATGTGTAATTTAGTTTTGTTTGGATGACTCTGCAATGTCCCTCATCGTTTTACATCGTCTAAAAAACAAAACACACACCAGAGACATTTAAACAGCACTTCACACTGAAGCAGCCACAGTAATGAAATGAAAGTTGCTCATTCATTTTCACCACAGGTCCTGTTTTTTCCTCATTTTTTCAGCTGAGCACAACAGCCCAAATCAACCCCTTAAGCTAAAGGAACAAAATGCCATTGTTCTGCGTCTCCCAGTATGATGTGAACGCAGATCTGGCAACCAGCATAGTAAACAAGGAAGTATGCGAGCGCCCACATTATACACGAAGAATCAAATTGACTACTCTCTGGATCGTTGTGTTGAAAGGGCACGTTTCAGTTGCATTTTAGGCTGAAAGATGCTCACCAGGTTTGCTGTAAAGTTCCTTCGTGTTTAAAGAGCAGTTGTGACTTTCCAGCATAATTCTATAATTTCATTTATTTAATGTATAAGTATTTCTACTCTATGTGAGTTTGGAATCATGTGATTTGATGTACGTTCTTTGAGCAACATTTGCTCACCCCAGAATCGTCGGTTCTGTGTCCTCATCGTGATGTTTATACCATCATTCTGGGCTCCGCCGTCTGCCAGCGTCTCCTCCAAAGCCATTGCGTAGAGCAAGAAACCATCATAGAAGCTGCCAGCAATGTAGTCCATCTGCAAGTGGAGATGTGTAATTTAAAAATTCCAGCAAAGGCTTTCTGTAGCACACGGCATTATGGTTTAGGTTCATAATAATGGGATGAATGATTTTTATGGGAGGGAAAGCCTGTCCTTGAGCCAGGGTTCGAGGGTATGCCTCTATGAGATTATACAGTTTGCCCAATGAAAATGCCGAATAAAAACAAACACGAAATAAAAAGTACAATGAGCTGTATATTGGTGAAAAGTCACATACTTATTGGCTGACATGAAAGCAATACTAAAAGAAACAGATATTCATTCCTAACTGCTGACAACTACACCGCACAGTGGGGATGTTTCTGAACAGAATCCCCTTTAAAAGATTAAAGAGGTTTCGACGCTGCTGAGAATACATACTCTTTACTTACCAGCGACGGTTCCAGATGTACGCCGAAGTCCTTCTGAGCTCTGGCATGGAGTCTCTTCTGGAAGTCCTTGTACTCTGGGTTATCGGGAGACCGGTACGTTATGACAAATACCGACTGGGAGACAGAGGAGGAAATAGAATCGTTTTAAGCCAAAGTTTGAATTATGGGCGTTGATGGTTGAGCTGTGAAATGTGTTCAGACGGACAATCACCCTGAATACTTGTTCAAAATGTTGTCCAATGTGTTATTAGGTTTCATCTTCAAATAGTTTTTAAATGATGGTAATACATTTATTTTAATAGTTGTGTAGCAGACTAGTTTCAATGACAGCAGCTATGCGATGCATGATGGGTAAGTCAACCATTTTGAAACTACTCTTCCACCTGGTCCCACATTGCTGTTCGGATTTTCTTTGTTATCTAAAACAAGACTCTGTAATTGTTGGTTAACTACTGAACAAATATTTCCACCATTATTTAAAATTTAAAAAGAGAGTAGGAATAAAAAAGCACAAATAAAAACAAATGAGTGAGTGTCAAGTCGTACATTTTGTGTTTCAAATAGCTGTAACTATGAACACAAAATAAAACACCCAGTCAGATGCTGCAGCCTCCCTCATGGCCTAAATGGTCTTTGATTCTGTCAATAAAGTGGCTGCTATCACAAAAACCTCTCTCTAAAGCTCTACTAAATCTATTAGCTTTGCTTTTGGCTGAAAGAGCTACAGCTCATTTTTCATGTTACAACAGTTTTTGGAACCTGACCACAGACTTCCACAAGCAATTATTGCTCTGAAGGAGGCACACTACCATAATGAGACTGGTAATGGCTTGCAGACAAATTAACGCCTTGCGTGTTCAGCAAAAAAGGAAGTTGGGATTTTCTTCTCCAGCCAAACTTTGAGGCAGTTTTGATCTGAGTAAACATACACTGATATAATGCTTCACGTTATAAAGTCATAATTCAACATAAAGAAAAGAATGACTTCAAGCCCCCGTAACCAGGCGCAGGTATCAGACAACAGAATACAATGGACTGAATGTGTGTGGCCTGAATTTTCATTTTTTTAGTCAGTAAGACATTTTGGTTCCAAACATAATGAGTAAAAGTGTTTATTCTCGAACACTGTTATTTGAATTTGACAGGGCGAATAAAATTACTTTTATTATTATTGGTATGTGTTCAAACATTACTCTTGTAACGCTGTTAGCTATTAGCACACCCTACTGCAACATGCGAGGATGCTTGTAAAGTGCAGAGACGTGTTTCGGGAATCACGCATTCACACAAAGTCACTGACTAAGAGATATTTATTTGCCCACTATTTTAATTTAATGTGTCAAATGCATTTAAATATATTATAAACCTGTTAATGTCCATTATGACACAGCTGACATAATCAATTTAATATTAAGCTACATTTATATTCCCACAGCCACTCTCCTTTAAAAGTTTTTGAACACTGAATTAAGAGAATCAAGAGTAGCCGGCGTGACATTTAGGAAGATAAATTAGACAGCGACACATCTGTGCCCACGTCTCACTGCAATCATTTGTAGGGCCAAATGGCTTCCTGCGAAAACACATCCTCTCTTTCATTAAGGCTGTGGAAGAATTACACTCCTTAAAGTGGATGAAGTTCCTGAAGGCGGGTGGGGAGGTGGAGGAGGTCTGCGAGGGAGTTTGCCCGCCTATTCGCTAAAAATGATGCAGATCATTGGTTTACTCTTACTCAACTCGGCAGACATGTTAATTAGAAACAACTGATCAATGATTCATCCGCAGCAGTTGACAAGTATCGGCATATGAGCCAGCTGTTGGTTTTCATCTGGTTTCAAAGATTCTGTTCTGTGTAACTCAGTAAGCTGAGTCTGATAAAGATTATGGGATTTAGAATGAAAACTGACCAAAAAACGGAGAATTAAATATCACAGACACGCATTTCTGAGGCCAAATGGCGGTTTGGGCTTTGTTTTAGTTCCTGCATTCAATTTCAAAGCTGGTTAAACAGTAAAAGTCCACTAATAAAGAATATGCAAAGAATCTGAACTCAGTCTCAACATGAGTGATGATCCAAACAGATGAACTGGTTGTTTAAATCAGCCTTGATGACTCTGTGCTCTGTGTCCACCGTACCTTGAAAACCTTGATGGGATCAGCCCAGTCGGAGTCGGAGTTCTGCCACGGTTTGCGATTCACCAAGCTTTCGGCAAACACGTCCAGGTAGAAGATGGCATAGTTTTCTGGATCCTGGATCTCGCTCTCAAACAGTTTCATGATGCTCATAAAGGTGTCCAGGGGGCCACAGATGTACACGACTGCAGACACAAACAACAAGAAGTATTACAACAAGTGTTTTCCAGACTCAGGTATGATTGTTCCTCACTTCCTCATTCAGACCTGATACTTCATTGACCCCCTTGGGGAACATTCTTCGTGGACAGGCTGCTCCTTTGACTCATTCAAAGGGCTTCAGTGTTCAGGTTCACAGTGGCCAGAAGATTAGGGAGAAAGCGGGAAGCGAATACTGCAGACTGCCCTCTCTCACAAAACGTATAACACCTTTTAAAACTGTGAGTGAATGGACACATTTATCACTGTTTAATGCAGTTTCATATATTGAAATCAAGAGTGACTTATAAATGTGAGCAGTTCCTCGGCAGCCATGTCTGATTCATATAAATGTCAGATCTCGACACAATTGGCTGCAAATATACAAATAAAATACATCAGATGTTCCAAAGAAGTCGGAATGGGAACAGTAATTATTCAGACATGGAGGGTTGCTGATAGAAAACTGCCAATTCTATAGATATAAATCAAGAACCAGCAGTTGTAGGAATCAAACTTGAGTCCTCTTTCCCAGGCTCTGACAGTGTGTCTGCCCACTACCTTTACCCCGCCACCTACACCCTCCTGCTGCTGAGTCATAAAAAACAAAACGTAGCATTATTTCCATCTGAGTGTAAGTCAGAGAGGCTGCTGCCAGCTCCAAGGCAGTGCTCCCAGTTAGCAGACATTTCCTCATGTGTTAGACCAAAGTCGACTGCTGCTTAGACCCCAGCTCTCATCTCGTCCAACAAGGTTCACCGTGCCAAGTAGTCCTGCTGTCTCCTGGACCACTACCAACATAAATGAGCTACACAGCCAGGGGATAAATGCACTCTGGTGTTGTAGCAGTTGTGCGATATATAGACCTGCAGTGTCTTTTCTTTACACAAAAGCATATTAAATTGTTTGGTACAAGTTGTTCCACTTCACCAACTCCAAGATGGTAATTAGCTCTCTGCTCCTGCTCTGCTCTGTACCCTGCAGAAAATGTCCTTGTTATATAATTTAGCCTGCTATTATGTCCTAAATTCATATTTTCACAGGACAAGATTGTTTCAAGAATTTTATATAATCAAGTCTTATTGTAATGTTTTCAGTGCTGTTTGTCTGATGGGGGTTTGGGTATCTCACAAACCTGTTGAATGCTGAGCCAAAGAGCAAATGAGTTGTGTTTGGTGTGGAGCCAACATCTCTCGCTGTTCACAGATAGCACATTCGCTATCTTCTCGTGAATGTTACATTTACTAATATACTGTGCAGTCATTTATTTGCAGAGCCAGATCTGAATGCAAATTGAAACTTGTACTATTAAACAGAAGACAGTAACTCATTTATAGACGGCAGATGTACTGCATTAGTTGTCAGCCTGTTAGGTCTAGACAAAGAAAATGTGATTATAAAAAGCATCTGACTTTCGTATAACATGCCAAATGACATGTTGGGAGTTTATTTTATCATGGTCCAGACTTTTGTTTTTGTTTTTTTTAGGATAAACCGCCATTGTGGATAACATCTCTTTAAACAAGACCACAATAACACTTTGTTCTGATTGTTCGACAGTCATTAAGGTTATAATACTTATAATTTTCTCGATTTCGATGCTGTGAGGTTTCAGCAGTACGCATTTGAGAAACCTTGCACAGTAGTTTCCATTGTTTGAGGAAATGTTAGGCTTCCTTGCACAGTGCCAACTCACTCACAGGAAACAACACGTGCTGCAGCTAGATGGAATTAAATAGATGTAAGCTGATGCACTCGGCCACTTCAGCATCACTGACCACATTTTGTGCTCTTCAGAATTAAAACAACACAGTGTGTTGTAAATAAAATGGATTCATCAGTTGCTCTTTTTTTGCTGCACTTCTCACTCTGCAGTGTTCAGTGTTCAACAGCGGTGTCCGTTTTAATAGTACTTACTGAAAGGCACCAAATAATCCACCACTGGATTAGTGGGACATTTTTATATCCGGACACCTCAGTTATCATCATTGTCAGTTTACAGTGTGCTAAATTAAGCTTACTGCACTCTACAGTCCAATAAGTTCTTCACTGTGGTATTTACCTTGGAACAAGCAAATGTGATTTTTACACATAAATAAATCTTTTATTTATTTACTTAATGCAGTTCATGGCACTTGTTTTCTACATAATTAAACATCATAAAGGTAGTTCTTGGCTATGCTACACAATTTCTACACTAGTACAGTGTTATAGTCTTTCCCAACAAGGATATAAAGTTTAAAATCTCAAGTTGGGAGATGTGTACTAACCCACTAACTATACTAACTATACCGACTGTCCACCACTGCAGTAAAATATCCCATTTAAATATATTATACACCTATTCATGTCTCTGAATGATTTTGATGAAACCCTGGCCAACACAAATATCTCTACTTGATAGACTGACACACATTTCGATACAAACTTCCATGATCACATGAGGATAGAAGGTGACCTCCTGACTTTTCTGCTGAGCTGCTCCAGTTATCCAGTCATTGACAAACATTGTGCAGTACTTGCAAAACTCCCAACATTCCCATTAGCATTAACTGCACTGTCATGGCCGGTACATAGATTCCTAAGACCCGATTTACTAAGATCTGAATAACAAGTACTAACCCGTTAGTAAAGGTCAGTCATTCTCATGAAGTCTATTCAAACATTTCTGTAGATCTACTGTTCAGTTTTTATGTGAGAAAAGTCTTTAAATCAAACCTGAGGTCTGAGGCACTGGATTGGTCAAATGATGAACAACAAAAGTAAATATTTTGTCCTAAGGTGCAGTTGTCAACATATAAGCCAAAAGAACACAAAATGAAAGCAATACTGCGGCGTTAAGAGAATGAACTTCAAATGTATTTGAATAAGGTTCCACAGCTTTTAATAGTCAGCATGACATAACTAAGATGTCACACACACACAGACACAGAGGTTTTGCAGTGCACCTTCATGATATGAAGTGGGTGTACGCTCTCTGCACAAGTGGATACAAGTAATATTCCTGTGCAGCTGTAACATTCATTTTCATAATATGAGCAATTTAGATTCCTAATTACAAACTGGAACATTTGACTGTTTGGGATGGCTGCACTGTCAACAATCAGAAAGTAAAGCAGTTTACTGCACTGGCGGTTTTATTCGCCTTCCTAATTGGATTTTGCTGGATTTTCTAACATGACTGTCATGTTTGTCTTACAGCTGAGCGTTTGAGTCAGAGATTATCCTCAGGATCTTTGTCTTTTCATGCTCTTGTCTGTCTGTGCATCCTTTACGACTCTGCTGTAAAAGCTTTGCCTCCGTAGCATTCCTTTGTGTGAAAGTCTTAGCGAAACAGAGCCCATGTAAGCATCATCCAGTCAGTCTGACCTAACCTGCTCTTGTTGCATCCTCCAGTGTTTATACAGGAGACGAGATTTTTGTGATTACACCGGGACATTGCCTGAGCTTCATTGTGCAGAGACTCTTTCCATCGCTCATTAGGAGCCATGTTCCACTGGCACATTAAAAAGCCTGATGTATTCTTCCACTCACAAAGCTGAAATCTTCCCTCTTATGTGCCATTAATGGACTGAAAAGCATCAAGGCGAGAGTGTCACAGGGCAGTACGATGGGAGCTGGAATATATTCACTTCAGAGTACTGCTTTCATCTCATACTGATCCAGAGCTGAAAGAGGGGGCTCTAAACTTTTACTTATAGGGTCACACCCTACAAATTACATGAAAAACTGCAGTATCTAGCACACAGGTTTTTAAAAGGCCATCTCTGGGATTTCTGCCTCCATCCCCGTTTAATGGCGTTTAGTGCTGTCTGTCCAGAAACAGTGTCCCTATGTATGGACCAAACAACACAGTCTGACAGGGGGTTAGCTAATGAGGGACTATTTCTTCTGTAGAAGAAGAAATAATCCACAGTATAAGTGCTATGTTGGAGTACATGTATTAGTAGTAAAGAGTTCTTAGGTTTGGATAATGTGTTCCCAAACTGGAGGCATTGTAACACATTTTCACACCTTCTAATGCTGCCATGATGTTGAGGTTTTAGTTTTTTGGTTTTGATTAAATAATTTTTACTTTTGACCCCATGATGCTCATCAAGTATTAAAAATAAAATAAGAATCTGTACAAAGCTTCAAGAATTCAAGAATAATGGCAAATACTCAGAAAGGTATTAAGGTATAGTACGTTCCTTAAAAGTTCTTCCCACATCTGTATTTTCCAGGTATTAAAATGAGGAATTTGGGGAATTAGGGATGGCGGCGAGAGAGTTTAACTATTGAACGGCATGCAGTCACTCAGGCAGCTGTCACAGCTGCAATGATGCGTGGTTTCACACTAAAAGCCCCAGTTTCCCTTCATAACCTGGGCTCACCGTCTTGGGTGACTGTACAGAGTTGATAGCCCGGAGGCCATCTGCCAGGATAGGACTGAGCGGAATGCCGAGACAGGACAAGTCCTGACAAAACCATTAGCATCCGTGACCTGCAGCTCTCTGCAGCAGATCCGTAGCTCATCTGGTGGAAGCATGGATGCTTGGCGGCTTCTACCTTTCACCTCCCTCCCCTACTGCTGCTGCACCACCCTTTAGTTGACTTCACGCTGTTTATTCCATTATTTGTTGACACTGTTACTGTAACAACAGATTAAGATGTTTAAGACTTGGTTTGGTTCTCTGCCAGAAACCACAATACTTGAAGATTTACTGGTTGGACAGACATTTTCCTCTGAAATGTGGAGATGTTTCCAAAAATGATTGCCTCCAAATGTTCCCATGAGTACAGGCGGCTAAATATTTGCACGCACTGATCAGATATATGTTGTTGTGAATATTGAATCTATTGGTCAGATTAAGTGAGAATGGGCTCAGACATGAGAATGCTCCCTTTTGTCTTTCTGTTTCAGTTTGGTTTCTGATTTCATGGTTTTGTAAACATTTTTGTAATAATTTTGAATCTTTTGACTGAACACAATAATAT
>JAUMHF010000014.1:15340014-15372769 GCA_032359275.1 Microctenopoma steveboyesi | reverse complement strand
CAGTTTGGTTTCTGATTTCATGGTTTTGTAAACATTTTTGTAATAATTTTGAATCTTTTGACTGAACACAATAATATTTAAACACAGAAACTTCATAAAGATGCCCGAGAGGTCAGCAGCTTGTTCACTGTCATTTTATTGTACTTGAATCATTGGTACTTAACTTAAAAATGAAAAATGTATTAGAAACTTATTTCTGACGTGTCTGCCATGGCCAACGTTTTTCTTGGCAGACAGCCCCAGAGGAGCACGTAATTCCTGAGACTACTGTGAAGGCAAGTTTTTCCAGAGTTGTTCTATGATCCATCATATTCAGTGAGGGAGCTTTTAATTTTCATAAAGCCATCAAAGCTTCCACTAATTCATGTTGACTATTATTTCAGTAAATCACACATGAAATGATGTTTGTTAAAGCAAAAACGACGTAGAGGTTGTAGTGAAAAAAAAAAGAAGCGAGGGTCTGTGCAGAGGCTGTGATTAGCTTAGCTTAGCATAAAGACTGGACGCACAGGGAGACTTCCGGCACAGCTGAGGCTCTTTCTGAGGCTCTCGGTTCTTTACGCCAAGCTAAGCTAAAATCCACCCTGAATCCAGCTCAAATCATCGACATAAAGTGCATTTACTTGACGCTGACTTATCAACGCGGGCAGCTGTTTTGTTACCAGATGTTTAGTGAGCATCAGTAGAGCAGCTGATCGCCGCCGTGTGCGCGCGCTCACACTCTCACCGTCAGTCACACTGATCCAAACTCTCTCTTTTCTCCACCAGCCCATCTTTGCCTCCACTTCATTAGAGCATGATTCCACAGCCTAACAAATCAGAGATTTCCTGGCCAATCACCGCTGCCCCTGAACAACAGTGTGGCTGCACACCTCTCACGGTGTTTCGCATTTAAAGCGAGCTGTGGATTTGAACAGGTCTGGTGCGTTTGCAGAGCCTGACAAGCCTGAACAGATAAAGCTGAATAACGCGCAGGAGAAGTGAACCACACATACAAGGCGTGTTTTGGCTGAGAGGGCACCCGCTGCATGGATGACGACCTCTGAGCCCCCCCCCTCCTCTCTCTCTGTCTCTCTCTCTCTCTTTAAAAACGCAGGTGGTGGTCTTCCACAGGCAATAAAGCAGCAGCAGCCAGGCTGCCCACAGCCTAAACATTCCTCACTAACAACTGCTTCCCTGCACCTATTCCTGTTTATATCTGCCGGGAAGTCACTTTACTGTGACCCAGAAAACAGCAGCATTTAGTGGAACACCTCAAAGGAAAGTTCTAAATTAAATACAGTCTATACAAATATGTCACGTGTTTTAAAGTCAGGCTGCTATTTTCTTTTCATTTTTACAGACAGTGACTGAGTGAGTGTTTCGTGTTCCTCCTCTCAGGGTTCACAACTTGAAATCAGACTTTCCCTTCAGCATGAACTTACTTCTACCGTGCTCCTTCATGAAAGTGATGATTTCCTTGTAGTCCTTATCGTCCTCGTACGGCTGGGCCTCCACCGTGATGTTCATCTCCCCCTTGAGGTTCAGGTAGATTCCCTCCGAGAGGAAGTAGTGGGGCCGGTCGTCCTGCCGCAGGTCGTAGAAGATCACCACGGCCCGGGACGTCCAGTTAAAGTGCGTGTGGAGCACGTTGGCGAAGTCCCCGAGCTTGGTGGTGGACGGCCCACTGCGCACAATAGTCCGGTACTCATCTCGCTTGTCGAAACCGTACGCCGGTCCCCCTGCTGTGATCAGCGGGAGTTTCCAGTGGGACGCGAAACGCCCCACGGAGGCGAGCGGGTACACGCACCCGGGCCCGAAGAACGCGTCCGGGCGGATGTATAGCTTGGCATCCACAGCCACCACCTGCGCTCTGCTCTCGGCGCAGGAGCCTGCAGCAGGGTCCTCGGTGCTGTAGTTCAGGATGCTGATGGAGCGACCGAGCAGCAACCCGTGTTTGAGGGTTAGGTCCTCGTGCGCCATGAGGATGGCCGGGAAGACGCGCGGCAGAGCCCATGGGTACTTGTGGTGGTTGTCCGGGAGCATCACTGCCACGGTTATGTTACCTCTGCAGCCCGAGAAGAAGCAGCAGGACAGAGCCGCGAGCAGACACAATCCCAGCACGACTCGGCTCCCCATTTTGCGTCCCAGTCACTCGGAAGTCCCGGAGAGTTAAATACGGCCAGTGAATACGCACCGTATGGGGAGGAGACACGGCCGGCTGTGGCACTCTGACACCACACCATAAGTATCAATAATCCACTTTCTCTCTCTCTGTCTCTTTTCTCTCTCTCTTAAAACTCAAACAAAGTTGACAAAGGCACTGTTCCTGTTGTGCCAGCTCCACTGTGCCATGCGTCTGCGCTGCGTAAAATCCACATGAAATGAAGTTACTTCCCAAAGCGAATGTTCCACTGCAGCCTGGTCCTCGGTAGAGTGATAACATCCATCCAGATGACTGCAACTTAAATCAGAGCAGCCTTCTGCTCAGCCCCCGCACGTCACACACTGCAAGAAATGTGCGCAATTTGTTACTCAGCGGTGATTTATTACACCGCAAGCAACGCGCATTTCTTCTAGTGTCAGTAAATCATTAGTGGGTCTACATATTTATTTATCCTTAGGTTAATAATGAAATGTTTCCAATAGACTGGAGTGATTTCTCTGCAGGTCAAATTGATAGAGATACCTGACTGCAACATTTCTTGAAGGAACCCTGTTTCCTGAAACGACAAAATATCTGGTTCACAATATAACGGCTACTAATTTAAAGATGAAGAAACAATTTGTCGTCTTTAAAGCAGAAACAGGTTGTAAAGCAGACTGAATTACACGTGAAAATAGTTGACATTTTTTACAGCATATGTAGAAATCCTGTAAAACGAGCGCGAGTCGCCCCCTGCCGTCATCTAACAACCACGAACGTTTGGCAAGGCAAAACCTCTGGCTGCGATCTCCAGTGCTCAGCCACTGCTAAACAAGTGTCCACTGGTTTCACTGGTTTCTGGGTCGAATAAGTAGGATTCTGGATGACGTTACTCCTCCTATAAAAATGAATATGCACTGACACTGCGCGTGATGGCACAGTGTCTGAAAGTTTTCCACTTACACCACAACCTCTTTAAAGCTCAGCTCACTGCGCTCAGTTGAAGCAGCAGGACCCTGAAACTGAAGCAATGGGATTCAGTTAGTATTATGTTAATCAGCTGATGTCATACTAACAGACAAAATCTCATCATTCACAATTGCATTTAGTAACAAAATTACTTTAAATCAAAGTCATCAACTGATTGAAGGACAATAAAAAAAGAGAAAGTTACACAAAGATTGGATTCACTTTTGAAATATTAGAAAGTTTTATCTGTTTTGGGCTAAAAATCCTCCTAAATGTGTTTAGTCTGAGAAAGAAAAAGTGGATGCGTTGAGGCAGTGATTCATCAGTCTCTGCTGTGAGTGAATAAAACGGTTTTCGTGTGTCTTTTTATTGTCGCTGTACACTGGGATCTGAAAGACGCCTCTCTGTTTAGCTTCTCATGGTAGCACACGCGTCTTCAGAGAGGTCAGGGGTCGGTGCTGCAAATCTATGTAACACCTCTTCCTCTGGAGCATCTCATAACTCCTTTACTAATTGACTTTGCTGTCACCTATTGGCCTTTCCACTCAGCTGAAACATTGCTCCCGTGCTTTCAGCTAAAATGAAAGTACAAACCATGTTTGCTCTGACTGTGGGTTTTTTTTCTCCTCTGTTCAAAAGCATTCGCTTCCACCCACACTGCAGTACCTTGAATCACACATTCAAGATTCATCGCTTTCTAGCTTTTCAAGAACAACTCAGAAGTCAGCAGTCAAGGTCTTTACACGGTGCAAAAACATCCACCTGATAACTCATTACATTGTGCATTGGCTCATTTAGCTGTCATCCAATAGACATACAATACACAGGGGGGGCAATATTGTTTAAATTAATTCCTTCATTAAATTAACTCCCACTAAATAAATTTCACACTGTTTAAAGTGCCTCTCTGCGATGATGTGCAACACCTGAGAGATGGTAAATGTTTATAAAGCTGGGGTGTCAGACATAAAGAGGTCCGAGGCGGCTCATTAAGCAACAAAAGTCAACTTCAAATAACACACATAAACATCTGTAGCTCTGAATGTATGATTTTTATTATCATTTAGTCAATGTGAGCTTGTTAGAGGACGACTGCTCTGTAGCTGAGGGAACAGTCATATGCTGTAGTATATTATTCATATGTGTGACTCCGATTCCTCCAAATCTACTGTACATACCATCAGCACTTTAACAAATGTCGCTGACACACAGGAGACGTTTTGTTAGAACATATAGGACATTTACACCTCAGTAGATTAAATGATAAACCATCGCTGCTAACCAACCCATACAGGGATAAACATGAGAATCCCACAGCGACGGGCTCTAGAAAAGGCTCTTTGTTAGTACGGAAACAAGTGTGTCTGTTGGTCCGTTCCTTCGTCACTGCTTGAGCCAGGTGAGCAGCTGAGGCGTGAAGTATGTGATGATGATGTCGGCGCCTGCCACACACACAGGGCAAACAACGATTAGCACCGAGTTCAACTACACTTTATATGATTCATTGCACGTTCCAGATTCAAACAGCTACTCATTTATGTTCTTAGGTGGGCAAAGCACTGACAGAGCAACACAGTGCCTTCTGAACTCCTGCCTCTCTTTCCCTCTTACCTGCCCTGCGGAAGGAGGTCATGGCCTCCAATACAGCAGCCCGCAGGTCAAAAGCTCCAGCCTGCGCTCCATGCCACATCATGGCAAACTCCCCCGATACATTGTACACAGCCAGTGGGTGAGTGGGGAACTGAAGAGAGACAAACGTAGACATTTGAAGAGGCACAGAGATATTTTTAAAAGTATTCTCTAACATTCTGCTAAATACGGAACTGATCAAAACCCCAACATACGCACTATTTATTATTGATCTTGATTGATTTGGTCACAGACCTTGTCTTTGACTTCTCTCATGATGTCCAGATACGGCAGACCTGGTTTCACCATCACCATATCCGCTCCTTCTCTCACGTCTCTCTCCTGCAACAGAGAACAATGACGAGGTCACCTACAGCTGTTCCCGCGCCCCAAACGTACAAACACGCACACGCGCATCAACTTACCACGGCTCGTATGGCGAGTCCTCGTGCTCCAGGAGGCAACTGATAGCAACGTCTGTCCCCAAATGCAGGTTTGGACTGTGCAGCATCTCTGTGCGCAAACAGGAGTTGGAACTGTAGTCATTTTAAAGGAACGTTTCACCAAACAACAGCTGATCCTGGACATGATTACCCACCTGAAGGGGCCGTAATAGCAAGAAGCAAACTTTGCACTGTAGCTCAGCACCGACACCTGGAGATGCAAAACAGGAACACTATCAAAATACGACTTCTAATCATTCATCATAATGTTAGAACACACTGAGAGGTAGACATGACTTTAGTTTCCAGCACTTTCGGTCATTCACCTTGTTTCCCAAACCGTTAGATATCAGCGCTTGTTTTATGGCTCGGACTCGTCCATCCATCATATCAGAGGGAGCAATGATCTGACAGCCTGCGGAGGAACACGTGAGCCGAGACAGCTTTAAGGGAGACATGCTCAAAGTCGTGTTTATTAGATAAAACTTCCGTATCACTTTTAGAGATGATTGAAATCAAGACACGAGGCACACAAAGGACAAAGAGAGTAAGTCTTCACCTTTCCCTGTCTCTAAAATTAGAAACAACCTGGTAAAACCAGAAACACAGCTCACCAGCCTTGGCATAGGCCAGGGCTACTTCTGCCAATCGCAGGCAGCTGGCGTCGTTGTTCAGCGTGCCATCATCATTCAGGATCCCTGCAAAGAGAAAAAACACCTAAATGTGTGCTCCAATGTGTTTCTATCCTGCAGATTATGTGAAACCAGTAAATATCTGGAGCAGGGAGACACTGACCACAGTGTCCATGTGATGTGTAGGGACACAAACAGACGTCGCACGCCACCAGCAGCTCCGGGAACAAAGATCGGATTTTCTTCACTGCCAGTACGGCTGGGGTGTCGTCTGTGTCGGCACCTGATCCCCTCTCATCCTAATGACAAAAACAACACAGGAGCTCAGGGTCTTCGTTTGACGGAGAGGAAACACGGTTTCAGTTTCTCAGACTCACTGGGTGACTTAGAAAACGGTATTTAACTGTAAATTCAATCAGAGGAATGAACATGACTGAATATTCCATGTACAGACCGATTGATTTGTGAATATAATATAAAGACAATGTGGCCCCTTGTTTTAGTTTAACATACCTTTGCTATTTTTGCAGGGACTCCAAAAATCAGCACACACTTCAAGCCGTTCTCCACAAGTGGCCGCAGCATTTCCTCCAGCTTGTTCACCCCATATCTATTAATGGTAATTCACATTTAAATACCCAACAGAAAGGTTCAGTAAAATACATCCACCTTGTTTAGTTTTATTCAAAGACACTGACTAAGCCGTTATGGGCATTTTCACAAATTCAAAAAGAAATGTCATGTGTTTTAATTCAGTAGCACACAAAGTGTAGAGGCAGGTTTGAATGTAGCTTTTACTGTGTGGGTATTTTTAAGGTCTAACGGATTCCCTTCTTATCTTAGTCCAGGTCCAGTGTCTGGCTTTGGGTGCAACCCCGCCTGACCACTTTTATCTGAGGACAACACCCTTCACAGTGTGATCACAGCTGCAGGGTGACACTGTGACATGTGCTTTTTGTTTGGAATCAGCACTTTAATCCAACCACACAGCCACCTCTAAGCCTTTGTGTTGGCTAAGATAACATTTGTGTCACTCCTACCTGGCCTGTCCTGGCAGGCTGCCGATGGGCTCGACCGCATTCGCACCGTCTCTGTGGGAGAGAGTGACAAAGAACCAGAGGTGAGACGTTGTAAGTCAATGAAGTATGAATGAACAAAAACCACTGGAGAGTTGAACTGTGTCATTTACGTGATGAAGATTGGGTAGATGAGATTGTCAGGTTTTAAATCAGTGAAGCACGTCTGCCAGTATCTGAGTGTCGGGTGGAAATATCCACTGTGGAGGATCGACTCTGCTGGTGTCTGCATCTTTACACTAGAGTGAGATCGTTAGGGAGTAAAAGACAGAGGGTAACACAGGGATCAGGTCAGCCCAGCTCAGTCACCGTTAAAAGTGACCAAGCATGCATGAGACAGACCTTCTGTACGTGTGTCACATCACAGTGAACAATATTAGGCAGTTATTCCTTAAATTGATATTTAAATACAGAGCAACTAGAAGCAAGTAACAGTACAGAGAGCAAGAAGACACAGAGGCTTGAACATCGCCTCACTTCACACACAACACAGCTGCAGTCATTTCCCAAATGCATGAGCTTTAAAATGAAGCAGTGGCTTTGAACGCACCAGCTGCCTTTTCTCACATACATGACTGGTTTATTTAATAGTGTTCATGTGGAATAAGTTATTACAACATGCCGTGTCACCCTGCACCAGGAAATACATTCGTGAAAACTATGTAATGAACGCAGTCTTTTTACACACACACACACACACACACACGGCAAATAATGAGCAAAGCTGTAAGATTATGCTGCAGAGATATGTATAATATTACATAAATACTAATTAAAGACTGTGTACTAACCTGTGAATGTGAAAGTCCGTGACTCCTCCACACTTCTACTACTCGCAGCTTTTATTGGCGGTGAGCATAGAGAGAAATGGTGCGTTACCGCCACCTACCGGTGAGGAGTGTGGGCCAGGACTCTCACATTTCCCCCAGCAATTAAAATCCTCCTAACTGAACCTGTCAACTACACAAACTGCAATATAAACAGGTAATACACACTTTCCACCAACAAAAATCACAATTGTTGATGATTCTTGTGATTTCTAACTTGCTAAAATTACGAGCTATATCGATATTCTCTCTCCCTTTGCTGTTTTGTCTGCTACATCCTTTGCATTTATCCAGACACGTGCTGGTGTCCACAAAAATACTAAGCCCCATTCTTTGAACTCTATATCATGTCTGCTGAATCTCTAGTAGAACATCTGACCTACCCTCTGTACCCTCTGTAAGCTATACAAGGATGAACTTGAATCTGAAAAAACAATTGCTCTAAGTGGTCTGAACTACACTAACACTAAGATGGGCCACTCTCTAGGACAGCTCTCTGTCTGTCTCTATTATATGATGCTATATTATATTATAATTTTATTATTCATATGTTTATGATTTGCTAGCTCCTTGTAAGTCGCTTTGTATAAAAGCGTCTGCCAAACAAAGTAAAGTAAAATATATATGCATAATTTACAGTACGTACGTCATCAAACTGTTGATCTATCTATTATTATTAGTAGTAGTTATATTTTGTATTATTACTTCCGTGAGAGGAACTAGTAACTAGTTATTGAATAACTAGTGGAGTAAACTTATGAGTATAAATAGAAAGTAAGTGGAATAGAATCATTCACAACTGTTCTTATTTACGTTACGAGTAAGTAAACTCAGTAAACTCAAAAAGGTTTGTCTACTAGACTTGATTTATCTTTAGCTTAGAGAGGCGGTGGGGATAGAAATTAGGAGAGGTGTTGGGGTTGGGGTTGGGTGGAGGGGCAGGAAACTGTTCTTCTTCGTGGAAAGGACGGAGATGCTGCATAGACTGTAACTTAGCTCTACACTCCGGAGCAGTAGAAGGCGGTAATGCGCCTATCGTTGGTTGCCAACCGCCGAAAAACAAGAAGAAGAAGAAGCCGAAGCTATTATGCTATGATGCTAAGTGTAGCGTTGTGTTGTGACAGTTTCGTTCTCTGTTAGGTGGAGGAGAAAATGACCAATTCTTCTTAAGGTAATACAATGTGCTCTTGCACTACAATACATTTAAAAATATATATTTATATATATATATACATGTGTTGGTGGTTAAGGGCCATCTACGACTGTCCTGGCTAGCTTACATTGTAGTACTGGATCGGATACAGTTTCTATAATCGACATCATTGTTGCACGACTTCACGTGTAACTGTACAGTTACACTCTATTTCGTCAAGTTAATATATTGAACTCAGTCTTTGAGCATCAGCTGATGTCTAACTGAGGGTAATCAGGCTAAACTTTGAACTGACAGTGGATGAAATGAAGGAATGCAGCTGGAATCACTCGTCATCTTCACTAGCTGAATCGCAGTTTTTTTTAGATGTGATTTGGGCCTAATCTACTCGTCGTGTCTGCCCTGTTGTTATCATCAGTTCTGTCAGATGTCACCTTGTGATCTCTTTTCTAATGCTTACTTTATCAAGGAGCTGTTTCCAGAGAGGCTTGGACTGGAAGTACTTCCTTTAGTCACCTCGCCAGTCATCTTCTTCAGGTTGCATTTAAAGATGTAGCCAAGCGTGAAGTGGGTCATCACTACGCACCACCACCCACCGCCACTATAACCCTGGAGCAATTTGATCCCTAACCAGGGCTGCCCAGTGTGTCACTTGGTCAGACAGTCCTGCCCCGATTGAAGCCATGTTGTTTTCCCTGAAAGAGCTGGTCCAGTGGCTCGGCTTTGCCACCTTTGAACTGTTTCTCCACTTGTTAGCATTGCTGGTCTTCAGCATGCTGGTTGCTCTGAAAGCTGACATCTCCTCACCCACGCTGAGCTGGTGGATGGTCTTCGTCCCGCTGTTTGCCGCTGATGGCCTCAGCACCTACTTCACAGCCATTGTGTCCATCCGGCTTTACCAGGAGAACGAGAAGAGGCTGGCGTTGCTGCGACTCCTCTGGGTGCTGACGGTGCTCAGCCTGAAGTTGGTTTGCGAGGTACTGCTGTGCCAGAAGCTGGCAGAGCAGGAGCAAGCCAGAGACCTGTGGTTTGGCCTCATCGTGTCACCACTGTTTATCCTGCTGCAGCTGCTGATGATACGAGCATGCCGTGTTAACTGAAGAGACGCAGTCAGTGGTTGTGCTTTTACATCACCAACAACACAGGAAAAGAGCTATCTACATCTGCTGTTTAGATTAAAAACATAAATAGGTGTAATTCTTCTTTCAGTCTATTGTCACCTGCTTACCAAAAACATTTCTACTTTTCACTTGTCACAACAGACATACAAAATTGTGTTTCTTGGTCAATTTGTCATATTGGAATTATTTTGTGTGTTGAGAAATGCTGAAATGCACTGTATGGCTCAAATAAGTAATGACTGTCGAGTATCAACTTCTGTGCATTTGCTCCAGGGCTTCTATTTCTTTTTTTCAACCACCCACAAAAACCCTAGAAAGCCAAATACTATACTGAACATTTAAATATGATCCCTGTTTTCATCAAGATAGATTGTGAAGACAAGGAATCGTAGAAAATGTTAAAGCAGTCAATGGGTCCTTGGAACATGTTAGTGCCTCTGTATTGTGCAATCGATTTTAGATGATGGGCCATGAGGAATATTTTTGCTTGAGTTATGTTTTAATGCACATGTGCACAACGCTCACACAGACTAGTGAATCCCTTGACGGTCTAAGCCTCGGGCCCCTTTCATTAGTAGTGGAGCCCACAGCAGTTTTGATTCCCCCCCCCCCCCCCCCCCCAGAGACATAAGCCGTCTCCAAAATGTGGTTTTGTTCATTGTTTTGTTTCACTTTGTTGCCTGTTGCCGGGAGTCTTGATTACACATTGTCAGCTCCATCAGTGAGAACGGTGTGGATGGCCAGAAGCTGGTTCTGAAACCCCTTCCAGTCTCAGTGGAACTGAATGGGATTTCCACAAGCAGTCAACTGTGTGCACAAACCTTTTGAAAATTGCTGTTTTATTGGTAAAATATGTAATGCATTGGATTGTTTTTGATCTTACCTTGTGTATGCACCGCATGTGTTTGAGGCCTCATTTTAAGCTGATTCCTGATGTGAATTTATGTGTAATATGTGTATGTTGACTATTGGAAAGAAATGCACCACAGTTTATTTATGTTCTGGTTACAACATCCTTTGTTGTCATATGTGTATATATCTGTAAATAAACCATCAACATTTATCCAACATCGAGTATCGGTCATGACTATGTGTAAAATGTTGATTTCTCCCTCTCTCGCCACAAGGAGGCGACACTCGCTCTTTATTTAGACCATGTAAAGGTTTATGACTTTGGTTTTGTTCTTGCATGTTTGAGCCAACATCCGTGTTCCACACATCACTAACCGGTATGCATATCACACCTTCATTTTTTTCTATACAAATGTTTGGTTCTGCTTGTTTTGTAATTATGAGACAATTCTGCTGATGAAAAGATCCATTGCAATGATCACTCTGCTTATAGAGGTTAATATATAGGTTTGTCAGTTGCATACTGTAGATATACTGCTGTAGATGTTCATTGATGGACGTTAGGGTGAAAATAGATTTAATTCTTTATCTGTTGAAACTTGATGGTTTAATCGCTGCCTGAGTGGATAAAATACGTGACATGAGTGCTGGTTAAAGCTTAACTGCTCTGACTACTGACTGACTGTATAAATAAAATGTCACTGTCTATAATATGATATCACAGTAAATATTCATATCATAGAATGCACATTTCATCTGAAATCCTTCCTAAATAAGTCCCTGAAAGAGCACTGATGACGAGAATTGAGTCCTACAGCTGCTGTTACCTTAAATACTGTGCTTTATTTCCACTATTTAGATCAGTGTAAAAGAGAAACAAGATAGCCTTATTTGACCTATATTGTTTGTTTATGCATTTGATTATTTCCCTCCTCTTCCTCCGATCCTTGGGCTTGTTGTTCTTAATTATGCTTCGATAAATGTTTTATGAGGTACAATGGCTTTCTTATAGCACCCAAGAATAGCCCTCTTAGTGCTGATTCATGTGCAACAGGCTACTCCTCAGCTCATGTGGTTCTTGTAGCCGGATTATGGACAGGTGGCATCAGACAAATGCTGAATGAACACTCGTCAGCCTCCACCCGACAGCAGATATTTCCTACTTATCACACCTGATCAAAAAGAATTGGTGATACTGTTGTACAGCCTACGTGGGTACCGAATGTGGTTTTTGGAAGAAAATATCGAAATATTAAAATAACTAGATTAAAGATGTTAAGCATGGTGAAATCACCTCATTACATTTCTAATGTGTCGGATTAGACTCGCGAGTCAGAGGACAACAATACCGAGAACGGGTCTGTGGGGCTTTTTATGTAAGTTACATCCAGTAATAGTGTTGGATGGAGTCCAACAAGGGAGGCGCGGCTTGACCCTGAACGCAACACTTGATTGACAGGGCTTCCTTTCTCAGTCAACAATAGAAACGGGAGTGGCTTACGTCACTGTGCGGAGTTTTACTAAATTGGAGGGGGCGTGTCTGTAACCCAACACAGCCAATAGGGAAGCGGCCAGGCCCGTCGAAGCCGCTCGTGCAGCTGAGGAGGGACGGGGTCGCGTTCAGGGACTGTGGGGGACGGAGAGTCAGGCTGTGAGAAGACGGAGGGGGATGAGAGAGAAAGGAGAGACGGTCGGGATGTGTGTGAGTGTGCGTTGATCGCTGCTGCAGGTACACTCAGAGCCGGACACAGGTTTTACAGGCGCACCGGACTGCGGCCAGACCGCCTCGGAGCCTGACCCCCTCCTCTTCATCTCCTCCAAAAGAAACCCTCCGCGATGTCTGGAGGAGAAATACGCGTCCTCCGCCAAGAGGCCGGCCAAGAAAGCCCGAGGATGCCGGCCTGGAAGCGAGAGATCCTGGAGAGGAGAAAGGCGAAGGGCGGCGGGTCGGGCGGAACCGGTGCCGCTGACACAAGCCCAGGAGGGACGGGTCCGCAGCGGGTTAACGGCGAGCCGGGGGAAAACGTGAACGGCAGCAGCGGCAGCAGCGGCGGAGCGAGGAAAGATAGCGGACCGAGCGGGCGGAACTACACCATCACCACGGCCACTCAACACTTTGCGAACAACAAAGAGACGCGGACACCGCCGAGGGAGGACGACAGACAAGAGAGCCTGGTGCTGCAGGAAAGCCTGGGCCCACTGGAGGAGAACCCGTTCATCAAGCTGGAGAAAGAGCGGAGGAGGAGACAGGACCGAGATAACAGCGCGCGTCCGGTCCAGCACATCCTGGAGCTGTATGGGAGCGTACCCGGTATACGGACTATCCGCGCGGAGAACATTATCATCATTGAGTCTGATCCCGATTACTTTCCGGAAACCGGAGGGGTAATTTCCGGGTCCAAATGGCAACAAAACGGTGTCAGCAGTTATAGCTCTCTGAATGACCTCCTGGACCGGAGAGGGAGTGCTGTTACTGAGATAAGAGCCAAGGAGGTGGTAATTTATGACACCACGTTAAGCAAGAGCGAGGAGAACTTGAGCACCCTGGGCCGCCCTGATCATGAGGTCCCGTCCTATGAGACAGGTGAGGGTCAGGGCAGGGTTAGTCGGATGCTGCAGAAGTTTGACAGTAACTACGGGAAGCTGAAGAAGAAGTCCCACAGCACAGAAAACCTGCTGGATCTTGATTGTAGTGCCAGCAGCCGGCCAAGACTCTGGCCCAAGCCACAGCCAGATCTGGTGCCAAAGCCCAGGCCAGGCCCATCGGCCAGCAGCCCAGGCAGCAGCCAGCCATCTTCACCTGTCTTCCAGAGTCCCTGGTCTTCCAAACCAAAGTCACAGCCCGCTGTCTCTGAGCAGGGCAGCCCCCAGCACTCTGCTGGGTCCTCGCACCCTGTGTCTTCCTTCCGTCAGCGATTTGAGGAGAGTGGGGGCCACGTTGCGGCGGTCACCCCCAGAGACGAGACGGACAGAGAGATAACAAAGCCTGCCAGAGAGAGAGTCTGGGAAGGCACAGAGGAGCCTCCCAAACCCAAGGTGCCAAGCTCTCCAGAAACCCGTCATGCCCGTGCCGAGTCCCCCTCAAGCCCCATCTCGTCCAAGGTGGTGCGCTCCTCACCCGACTTTGAGATCCGTCCCTCTCCAAAGCCAGACCTCGCCCAAATTCCTGATGGAGACACCCAAGCACGAGCCCTCGCAAACCTACGCCTGCAATCCCGAAACTCCTTCACAGTGGTCCCCAAGCGTCGTCTTGCTGCCTCATCTGCAACAAGCAGCCCGCCACCATCGGTCCCCATGAAGTCTTCCCCTTCCCACAGAATCACAGAGGTGCCCACACCAGGAGTGCCAACCACCCGTGCCCCTGCGCCCACTCTGACACCTTCAAACAAGAAGGAGGAGAAGCAGCAGCAGCAGCAGCAGGAGGAGGAGGAGAAGGAGGTAGAGAGGTTAACAAGGCTTGGCAAGTCTGAAGCATCTCCTCCTGTTGCTACAAGTCCTGCACCTTCTCAAGGCCCAGAACCTTTGTCACCGCCTCCTGCTTTCACACCAGCTTCCTCCTCTCTGGCTGCCCTGTCTTCACCCCCATCTTCCCCAGCTATTTTATCTACACCACCTTTGTCCCCACCTCCCACATCTCCCATCCCCTCAGACTTCCCTGCCCAACCTCTTGTACCTTCTACACCTTCTCCGGCTCCAGACCAACCTCCTGTGGATCAGCTGCCAGTCACAAACATAGATGACATTGATGTGGAGCCCCCACAGCGTGTCCCAGTTCCAAGTCCCATGGTGCAGCGGAGAAAGGGGAATACCTTCACTGTGGTGCCTAATCGTAAGGTGGAGCCAGGGGCTCAGCCAAGCTCAACGGAACTCCAGCAGGAAGCCTCAACAGAGGCACCAGCGGGATCCACGCCTCCACAGGCCCCATATGCACAACTGGGCTCCCTGCTGAAGAAGCGCTACCCAGCTGTGGAGGAGATTGAGGTCATCGGTGGGTACCAGTCCCTTGAAAAGTCCTGCCTCTCCAAGACGGGGTCCACAGGAAAGAAGGTAAGAGCAGAAACTTAAGCAGGGTTTGTGGATATGTTGTTACTTGTTGTATCCTGAACATGTAGGCAAGGACACAAGCTGAAGGGAATTCATTAAAGTATTTAAATATATAAATCTGTCATTTGAGAATATGCTGCTTTCCTGTTTTATTTCACAGTGTAATTGATGGTGTAATGCTTTGCCATCAGCTAATTAATCAGTAAATCAAAAATAGATTATAGATCCATAAATAATAGCTGTTTGAACTATAATTTGAATCCATAAATCATCATCCTGCATAATTACATAATCTACAGAGTGATTTCCTTGTGTTCTGTCAATCGTGTGCATAACATGTGGCAAATCTTCTCTGGGGATCAAGTTTCCTCTGATCTAAGTTTAGCATCAGCATCACACAGGAAAGGTTTAGTTTTACTTTCATTCCTGTGCATCTGCCACTTAACTGTCGTTCAACCAAGCCAGTGCCGTTCTGGAAGGATTCAAGCTGACTTTCCGCCATGTGCTTAATCCTCAGTTATTTTCATGTTTTGTGTCGACGCCTCTAAATCTGCATGTCGCATCACTTGACCCGCTCTCAGGCCTCGACACCTAAGTGGATTAAACGCGTGTGTTTACACAGCCACTTGGAACAACACACAGTGCCCTTTTCTGTCAATTGCCGCCCCACAAAAGCGCGTTATTTGTCGCAGAGCACATTATTGGGTTAGGTGGCCCTCCAAGCCTATTGACTCAACAATCTCATCAAGGTTGTATTCAGTTCGCAGGATTTGTCTCGAGGATTCGGGCCAGCTCTGACCCGCCCCTGACTTTGATGGACACATGTATTGCTTCTTTTACAGATACATTCATCTGTGTTCTATGTTCAGAGCCAAGATATATCACTCAGCCTGATGCAGAATCATAATGAAATAGTTGTAGATTGTGTGCTTTTGGGCATCATAATTATCTTAAAAACATAATCAGATATCTGGCGCTTGGTTGTTAAAGGTCTTGCAGCAAATCGCTTCTGTTTCATCTGCATTAGGGATTAATTAAATAACCGTCTTTCTAATTAATTTTGCGAGTGCTGCAGGCTGTTTCACATTCAGTCATGCAGTATTTTCAGCATGTTGGTGTTTATGTAGCTCTGGTATCTCTAATGAAGGGAGAGCCAACAATCGCAGCCTCTGGCTTGAATTTTCAGCACAACACATTTTATGGAGCTCTAGTTTAGATGCTCAGGGTGTGGATCATGTAACCACAGCGTCCTGGATTTCCAGCCTGGGACCAGTGACGCACATCATCCCCCTACCCTTTCCTCCTCGTCTACAGTACCGGTGGAATGTTTCACTAAGGATGCAGTTCCATCACTTCCCTGCCCTTTCTGAACTACAAAGCAGCCCTGATGTTAAAGATTTTGTATTATTGGGCAATTTTTCAATGTGGGTCGATGTGTCAGCTTCTCACATTTTGGCCTGCAGCCGTGTTTCCTTGACCTCCTCTGCTAAAATCCTCTGCTTTCCAATGACGTCTGACTATCTCTAAAAAACTTCTGACAACTTTCAATTAAGTGGAATCTGCAGCGATCCAAGGTTTCCTTTTACGCCCTATTTTATTCATCTGTCATGTGGTGTTCAGTAGGAATATTTCAAATTTAGAATATTTTACATTTCCCACATACATTCAGCATTAGCGTAGTTCCAATGTATTATTTTGACTGTATTGTATACGTTTTCAGCTTTCCAGAAAGGCACAGTTCAGTTTCAGTTTTGTGGCAGAAACTTAAGCATTTTTCTATTAATAAAATATTAGAATATCCAGCTTCACTGTTGAGTAATACAGTTAAACCCAAGATGACATCATTTATAACTTCTGCACTTGTCTTGTAAATGGGAATTTGTAGCTTTTGCTTCTCTTAGTCCCTGTAATTCAGCATCATATTTTTAGTATTGATGGAAAAGTAGGGTTTAAAATGAAGGTTGTGTGGGTTTGAGTGACACTCGCCTGCTCATCGTGACTTTATAATGACTCCTTCGTGCAGCTTGTTTGTGGTGTGTTTTTATTGTGTGCTCATAAGCATGTTGACAAGCAGTGAGTGTGGCCATGAGATATGAACACATCCTGTCTTTTGTGCTTGTTGCTCACAACACAACAACAGTTTCTCCTTCTTGGTCATGACCGAGGCCCAGATTCTTTTTTTCTCTCTCTCTCTCTCTCTTCTTTTCTTTTCTGGGCTGGGCTGCATAGGCAATTACAAAAGCAGCAAGGCTTGGCCAGGCCTGTATAATTTGTGTGGAATTTTTGTTCAGTGCCGCTTCTGTGTGAGAGCAGCCTTGGAGAATGGCCCCAGCACAGCATTCTGCTATGATATTGGGTTTTTTGGGCGCTTTCTTTCCAATAAACCCAAACTATTTTTTTAATGAGGAACTTGGAAGGAAGAGAATGTTCCATATACACGTCAGGGCTTGAGTACTTGACCAAAGCAAATCCTTAATTCTTCCTTTATGTTAGCCACAAATATCTAAATCTATCAACTTTTTCTTGCTGCCTGTTCTGCTTCCTGAAATCTCGAGAGTTGTGATGAGTCCTGTAGCACACCCAGCACAGTCTCTCTAGCCTGTGCTCTCATCTTTGTGCTCCACAAGCACCTCTCTGCTTTGTTTCTTTCTCAGTGCTCTGCTATATTCCTGTGTGGTGGTGGTTAATAAGGCCTGTCCCCTGCTTCCAGGTTTTCTCTGATCTCCTCTTCTCCACTGGGGAAGAAATTGTGAACAAGCTATGTAGGTCAAGTGCGGCTTCTTGCACTGCATCACTCCTGCATTTGCATAAAATCGACTCAAGCTTTCCAGTGATACACACAGAACAAGACTGACTCGGTTTCCATCTGCAGTTTGATTTGATTGGGCTCTCTTGACTTTGCGCAAGCAGAATTGACATATATATATATATATATATATATATATATTTTTTTTGTTTCACATCAATGTTACACACTGATGGAAATAAGACACAAGACACTTTCAGATGGAAGCTGGTTTAGAAATCGGTGTGTTTAACCTTCTGTCACCAAGCCTAAATTAACTAATGGTACATTCACACTAAGACTAGATGATAAAGCATTACATGGATCAATTAACTATAGCAAAAGAAACCCCGAGGAGTTGGTGGCACCATCATACCTTACCTCACACCTAGAAGCTCGTCACCCAGGGGATTTTCTGTGTTTAATGTTCACCCCATGCCTGCAGGTGTTGACTCCAGCTTCTCTGGCATCACCCAAAAGTTTCAAAAACCTGTCATTTGGTTTATCGATTAAAAATGATCATAATCGGTTATTAGATATAAAGTACAACCAACCCTACTCAAGATCAGAATCTTTTATATGCTGTACTGCATACATTCCCCTGACTCTGTGTGTGAGTGTGAAGAGCATGTCAAATGTCATGCACTCTGCAGGTTAAAATACCAAATCCTAACCAGCTAATAACTCTGAGTTTCACAGGAAGGCCAAGGAAAGGGCATACTCCTACATTTACATTGTGCGCCTGAGCTACAGGTGTGAAAGTCCATTGTGTTTAATTATTTACCACCTAGCAGGCATGCACTCACTCCTCCTCCTCCCTTACACTTCCTGAAATCTACCATTAAAGCGTCTGAGTTTAAAACAAAAGTAAAAAGAAAAAATGTTATAATAACAAACAGCGGCCCACTTTTTTTGTCTGTATTGAGCCTGAAATGAAGCAGCAGGGGAAATGTTACAGATTAGAAGTTCACTGAAGTTAAGTGGTAATGTGAAGTTTTTATAAATCAGAGCCACCGCATTTTTGACCGGGAGACTACACTTTAAATCATCTTTATTGAGTTATAAATGCTGTGTGTACATTTTTTAAAACCAGAATTACTATGATAACTGTTAGCTGTACAGAGCTTTAGTTTCTAACAGATTTTGACTGTAGATTTGAATGATTTCTGCACGATTAGTGAGCTGACCGAGCAGGTATTTAGGCTCCTTTTCTACAAACATTACAAACATAATTTGTGGGCTGGTTTGGAGCCAGAGCCCAAATCTTGAGCAGTTTTTCATGTTTGGACAACCAAGGAACCCAGTCATAGCGAGGAAAAAATGGTTTTGGGTTGGCACCAACTCTGTGTTGAGCTAGAACCAGTACTCCTGTATGTAAGACATAAATTGGTGTATCATTTATTTGATTTATTTAACTGCAATTGATACCAAACTAGCTGATGCTAAGTAGTTAGCTAAAGGATAAAGCTAACTAAAGCTAACGTGAACATGCGTTTTATTTAAATTAGGAGAAAAAGATGTTAGGGAATCATCTTTCCTATTGAATGTAATTATCATTCATAAACAGGCAACACAAACACACTGGTAGCCGTTGGATACCAATGTATTCAATAAACTGTTATAGTGCTTAGTTTGCATTGGCTGAGAGAAGGGGTTCAACCAACTCGCACTGGGACCAGATTACAGCCAGCATCAAGTTTATGTTGGTCAAAAATTTGAGCAGAATATTAAAGTTGCAGGTAATAAAACCAAAACAATAAGAGACTAAAAACACCATATAAAAAGTTTAGTCGGTGCAGCTTTAAAAGCAGTTTTTGCCATTATTGTTGAAGTATGATATTTATGCAGGATAATCTCGAATGTATTGTTATATTATTATATTGAATTATGGCTTCCTCTTATATTTAGTTCTTCTGATGAGACTTGCACAGTTTATAAAATACTTTTAAAATCCAGGAGGTACAATAGTTTGCTGATGTTCTGAAGAAGATCTTTATAAAACAGGGGAATGGATAAGGAGGCCTGGATCCATTTCTTTCTGGCTCTACGCTCACTTCCTGTGGTCCTTCCTGTGAACCTGTGCATCACTCAGCGCTATTTTCCCACCACAGAAATATCTAATTACTGTATAAAAGCTTTAGCGTACTCCATAAGTCAGGCGTGTAACTGTCGCCTGGTGTTATGAAAAAGAGAAACTTTGCAATGAAAGACAGAGCAGTTAACATTTAGATGAAGGTGTCCTTGAGTTACGGCTCCTTCACGTTAGAGAGGTGCTACTTCTTGTTTCATTATGGTTACCACTGCTGGTGAAATGATGGGTTCCTTTTAACGAGCTTGTCATTTCTTCCAATGAGTCTGTGGCTGACGCACGCTCAGCATTGCATAAACACCTACATACAAATAGACACTTGCAGGTTTTCCCACACAGCCCTGAGGCACCTGTGCAGCCCTGCAGACTCGGTGTAATTAGAATTCAGCCAGCAAAGCCCCACTATCATAGTCATGTTTAATTCAGTGTGTGTGTGTGTGTGTGTGTGTGTGTGTGTTTAGAGTGCATGAGTAAAAAGATGAAGAGGCTAAAAGCAGAGGATGTTAACAGTTGGGGCTTTTTGAAAGTTTATAAAAAGAAACTGTGGGCGACTAAAACAAGCAGGTACAAACCACTGACTTTTAGTACCTGGTGTTGCTGCTTTGACAGATTCTTATTTGCATAAATTACATTGGCTGTATTGACAATTAGAAGGTAAAGTTTTATAGAGGCCTGGCCACCAACTGTGTCTGAAGAATACTGTATATTCAGTTCAAGCTCCTGCACTGCAAATGCAAAATACTCCTGGAAATCGGGGCTTTTAGTACATAATGTAAATTCTATTCAAATACTCTTTCCATGTGGGAAGTGTGAAGGACCTGAATGTTTTCGTGGTTGTCCTCGTCGTGCAGTATACAAATCATAGTACTGTTTATAGTGGAGCAGTGGTTAGTTAGGTTGGTTCTGTCTTCTATCGTTTAAGCCCATCATGCTCCTAATAATTTGTTCTCCTGTGAGCGCAGCCAAAAAGCTGTTTATCTCACGGCCTTGCTCGCCTCTTTCTGACTGTCTGCCTCCTCCCGTTTCCCCCTGTCATATATCCATGGCACCGGTCACCAGGGCAACACGAGCCGTGGCCATTCTATCCTGTCATTAGGATTCCAGGATAAGGGCACACACTCTCTCCGTCTGTCCGTCTCTTTCTGTCTCACGCACGCACACACACTCCCACGTAACGGCCAGATAACCGGCCGTTACGAGCAACACTTTGACCCGACGCAAAATTGAAATATGGTTTAATAAAGATGCTGATGGGCTTCTTGGTGAGCGTGTTCTGTAATCAGCAGGGCTAAATTAGTGTTTCTGTGGGTGGAGGCCCAAACAGCTCAGCCCTCTGATGTATAAGAGGGAACCAGTGTGTTTTCATGAGGCCGGGTGTGAAGGCAAGGTCAGGTATTTCAGTAAAAGGTTGAAATGGTCTCCAAACATGTTTGTTTTAGTTTTTGCGCTCACCTGTATCTTTAACCTCGACATGGATCAACTCTTACCAGATTTATGAAGATAATAATTGTGTATTGAAAATGACACCGCCTAAGCTCTGTAACAACACAGCAGCAGGTACTGTTCACCATGATCACGGCTGTAGTTATTACCGCGCATTTTACATCTGACTAACTAATACTAAACACTTGGAGACAGAACTCTTCCAAAGCTTCCTGTGCTCTTACAAACACTATCCCGTCCTATGTGTTACTTCATGTTTCAGTTTCCTCTTTTTTTGGTTGCTTTGTACATAACTTGTAATTTGCTTTGGGTAGAATCATCTGCCAGATGAATAAATGTCCATGTACAGTAACCAAAAATAGGTTCAGCTTTTTGGGAAATGCCCTCGTTTGCTCGTTTTCTTTGAGTGAGACGTAGAGAAGCTTGAAAGAGTGGTCTAGGCCCGTTTAGTACAGAGACTAGACTTTTGGAGAAACCTGCTCTGTTAACTGTCTAAAATGTACATTTACTGTTTGTTATTTGTGTCTAACACATGATATGCATAAAAAACCATCTTGTGCACGTTTTCTGCCTTCTTTGCTGTGCAGCAACATGCAGCCTTGAACTTGTGTCAATCACTGACTCATCTTATTCCCAAAGTTTACTGAGGCAATAGTTGTATCACTCAAATCTCAAATCCAACAGACACTACACTGAACAAACTATGGGTCAGTGAGAGACACACCCATCAGCTTCTCCTCGAAAGCATTCAATTGTCTAAATGTAGGCTGTGTCTGATGAAAGTCCTGTGTTTATGGAGCTCCACAGTTTGATCAGCGTGATTCCTCCTTTTTTTAAGCCCAGAAGTTAGAAGCTGTTTTAACTGATCAAACATTCCCCCAGCGACGGCGTCGTGACGTATCGATTGCTGACAGACTGATCGGTTTTGATCTTGTTAGCAATAATGTTGTCAGAGGGGAGAAAATGTTAAACCTGCTCCACCTGGTAGTAAACAGACCTGTTGACAGTGGGCATCTCGGTCTTATCTGTCAGATAATTCGGCATAGGGAAACACACACACACACACACACACACACACACACGCGCGCTCTGGAGTGGTGTGTACTCGCACGCAGCAGCTACAAAGAGCCTACTATTACGACAGTGCTTACTATTACGCTGAGACGCAGCAGTGTAAACACACATTTTCACATTTGGCAGTGCTCGCTGCTCACGCCGTGAGGCCGAGTCGCGAGCAACCAACCACCTACACCCGAGGAGCAAGGAGTTTTTCGCAGTTACATCAGTGTTGTGATGCTCGATCACGGACGGTTGTAGCACTTTGAAACACTTCTACGTAAACACTGGACTGATTCCATCTGTATGTGAGGAATCTGCAGACACCTACACGTTGACCTGATTCTACAGCATGGCTTCTAGCTGCAGAGGTTTTCAGTAGGTGCACTGGCTTTTTAGCACAGGTGTGCACTGACCTTTTGTCTAAATATTCCAAGTCGCTGATAACCTCCGCGTGTGATATTTGAGTTGGAGGAACACATTTCTGGACTGAATCCCTGCATCCTACAGGTTCTTTTTGCACATTGCTCCTGCGGGAGCTAATTGAGGACACTTAGATGTGCAGAAGGGAGCTGCTGGCATTCAGCAGATGATTACTGCACAGCCTCTCACAAACACAACTACTGAAATTCAAACGTACTGTCAGCGATTGGCTAAACCTCATGGGTGTGTGGCGTTGGTTTCTCCTTTTGGCGACTATGCTGCTATGTTCACCGAACACAGTCTGTGCAAACTGCTTCCTCTGCACTTGCACTACACAGGAAGTGTGTCAGAAGGTTTTTAAGTTTCTGCGAACGAAGAGAGAGAAGTTCTCACATGACTGTTTTTCAAATCGTCCGACAGCTGTCGGTGGCCTGAGTGTCGGACGCAGCCATGTTCTCCAGCACATCTCTCGGGGCTTTCAGCAATCTACACACCACAAACACAGAGTTGTGGTTTTTACGTGGCCGGGTGAACTGGGTTTTATCCAGCTGTTTCTGATCCATGGCTCAGGGTCAAGCTTGACACTAAATGAACCAACCAAAACATCTGAAGTGTCCTTTAAATCTGCTTCATGTTCACATGACTCATTTCTGTTAGTATCTTGATCATTAATAATGCATGTAGCACTTTGTTTCTCCTAATGACATCTTCTAGTTCACAGTAGTTCTGTCACACAACACAATGGAGAGATACACTCTACCACATGCTCCGTGTGTCCATGCAGACTTTATTATTCCTCCCTAATGCAGCCATCGCTAAGCTCCTCAGCCAGTTCATTGTGTTGCTGTTCTAATATTATCTACTTGCCTGGAGATTAGCTCTAATCAGGCACCTGGTCAGGCTCCTCTAAGTCGCTGCATGCCATCAGTCTATTAAAGCACCTTAGCTGCAGTGTTTTGCATCAGACTCTTTTCAACATGTATTGCATACAGGCAGGTGCACACACACCTATTACCAGTATGTCTGTACACGCCACACCCTGTGCCACCTGACAATACAGAGATAAATATAGAAACATGTTTCAAAGAGATGCACACCCACAGAGAAACACGTCACGTCGTTGTAGCTTTACTGTAGCGCTGCAGTTTTTGAGTTTAGTTGTGTGTGTGTGTGTGTGTCCATTTAGCAGGAACCACTTTTCAACAATTGAGGACACACCATGTTTGGTGGCCTGGAAAATTTCCTGGCACTGGTCCCACCTTGCTATTGGCTGAGGCGCATTTGTGAAGACACAATCTCTGGTCCCCAAGTCCCCATGTGTCTCATGCACAACACTAAAACCGCTGAAAATTGTGTGAAAGGAACTTGTAGAAATATGCTTTACTCCGCTAGACGCCCACCCAACCCTCCATGTGATGTCTGCTGTAATCGCTCCCCGTCTCTGCAGGCACATGCTGTCTTGAAAAGTTGGTTTCGTTTTGTATTTATTTTCAAAAACATCTCCCTTTTCAGCAAAAAGCAAAAAAATGTGGCACATAGCTAAAATGATTCAACTTCCTCAAGTTCCTCAGAAACGTCCCACGCTCGGTGCCATATCTTTAACTCTCTGTGGTCACTAAGTAACTTGTAATGCACGTCAGCGCTTTTCAACTCTTAGCTGAGTGTTTTCATTCATGTACACACACACTGAAATATTAAAAACCAGCTAAACCTTGTGTGTGTGTGTGTGTGTGTGTGTGTGTGGTTTTCAGATGAATATTTTCCCTCCTCAATCAGTCAGACTCTGATTAAACAAAACCAGTTTAGTCGTTAATGCTGATGCTACTGCATCCTGTCTGAGCCCTCGGTGGTGAATGAGAAGGACAGCAGGCCTGAGTTGTCCCACAGCCTGGGGACAGAATACGAGTCTGCCTCCATGACGCAAGCTTTTATTCTAGAGATGAAAAGGGCACACAACTGAAGCTCAAGCTCGAGTAGCAGCAGGATGGGAACTCACACGTAGTATGTCTGAGATCAGCTCTGTGACGCCCGTATTCCTGCTCTGCTTCACTTTATCCCGTGTTGGATCAGTGCTGCTAAACAGTTCCAATGTAAAGTGAGCGAGATGACAACAAGTAAGGAAGATACTGCAGAGGAGTCTCACGCGGGAATAGAGCAGATAAAAAAGAAAAGGGAAAGGCGGTCAAAGAGGAAGCGAGCCCAGCAGCTATAGCCTGATTTATTGATAGATTCGCTCTCGGCATTCTGAGACTTCCTCTGAGACAGGATGACACTTTTCATGCTGTAAGACTTAACACAGGAAATAAAAAAAGAAGGTTTGGGGATTAAAAATAAGCAGGACTGTGACTGAAGGACCTTTTTAAGACCTTAACAGTGAGCGCCTTGACAGTACGGCTGAATACTAATGTTTCCTCTTGGCTGTTAGGAGAATATGTGTAGTAATGAGATAGTGATTTTATAATGATGATCGTACGGCGTGTCTGTCAGACAAATCTTTTTTAACGAAACCCCGACTTTCTGAGTCATCAGAAACTTCAATGCTCCAGTCATTTGATGTTTGACTAAAGGTGCTTCTCCTCATTCTCTAAGTATTTTGTCTGTATCCTCTGCACCCTAATCCCGAGTGTACACACACTCATCCTTAATCTGTTGCCATGAATCTTTAAAGCCTCATCTTTAACCTATAGGCCATTGCGCTTAATCTGTAAACATGCACGCAAAATCTTTGGAACCTTGTCCAAAATCTATTAAAACTATTTGATTCTTAACTTGTGGACTTCTGTCCTTAATCTGTCCACCTTCATTTAGAATCTACCAATTCATTCATTCTCATCCTTTGGTCCATGGACCCTAGCCTAGAACGTGCAGCCCATTATCCTTAGTCAGTAAACCACAGCTTTAAATCTAAAGACTCTGAATCAATGTTTGACCTTTAACCTTATCTGACAGACCTTCATTTTAAATTGACCAGGTCTTATTCTGATTTCATCAACCCTTAAATATAATGCATAATATATTTATCATTCAAAATTATACACCTTTGTTCCCAGTCTCTATACTCACCCCATATCTGCCCCCATAGAAACATTACTTCTATAGAGTTCATAGACATATCTCTGGTTTTCATGCTGCCTGATCCTTTTTATTAGCACCAAATCATCATCATGGGTAAATCTGAACTATTTATTGTTAGAAAATCTGTTTGCAGAACACAGGCATAAAAAATTTTTTAATATCATTTGGGTCTTATGATAAATGTGAAATTTTGTGTGTAAGCGTGTAAAGGCCTAACTTGGAAGTGGTGTTGCTGGTCTATGGCCTTGTGATGGAGATTTGGCGTCACAGACTACTGTCTACATGCCAGGTACAGTGTCTTAAGAGTCAGTCAGCTGACACATTCTCCCTCTGAAGGGGCGAGATGCTCGCTGACAGCTAAGCCCATTGAGCTCTCTGCTGCACAGTTGCCATTTATGTTGGATTACACGGTGCAGCAAAGTGCGAGGGCTCGTCTCACCCCGAGGACCCATGTTTGCAGACCGCTGAAGCGTCGCCAAACAGACCGGTCTCGGAGCAAACACACTGGGAAGATAAATTACAGGACCTCTGCTCCTGCAAGGGTACCACCTGTCCCACGTTAGAGGAGGCACAGAACACCATGCACGCCGGCACAGATGGGTCTAAACAAGCTGCAGCTGGCACTCCAAAAATCCAAATTGAAAGCCTTGTTGAATAAGTTGCAGTGTGAGCACAGGGCTGAGCCACGTGATAATGTATACAGAAGATGGCATAATGATGCAGCAATAAGGAAGAAATAATCTGCCCCAGTTTACTGTTGCTCATAAAATCCAGCAGTCTTAAAGGAGCGCATCAGGCCCGAACACTCATGTTGCCATTTGCTGTTGATTTTCTTTACAGACTGTTTTTTACAGATCTCACTTCTGTACTTTGACTGCAGATGGAATCTCCTCAGTTGTCATGGAGATAGCAAGATGGTCATCACATGGTCTAAACATAGACCTCAAACCATGTGATGCTGCACATGTATGGACTGGAGTTAGGATTGTTTAAACACATGACTACCTCTGGAGCCACTTTGGACCATTTGGAGATTTTAGCATGTGATCTGTAGTTTTTTGGTGGGTATAGATTGGGCGGCTCAACAGAAACAGTTGAATTTGTTTGGCTTATTTGTGGCTGATGAGCTTGTGATGCGCGAACAGTAGCTTTTTAGGAGGGAAAATCCATTTTGTGAACGATACTTCCTATGAGCAAACTGCTTTGATTTGAAACGTTGCTGACAATAAAAAGAAGGAAATGGATTTGGGCCACTTCAGCAGTTAATGGGAATGTTGCCTTATTGTCCTCTTTTCTTTTTTTGCCAGCCAGCTAGATATTTTTAAAACCAAGTGCTTGCTTGCGATTATGAGCAGGCACCTGCCCAAGTTAACCAACTACAGCCAAATTTGACTGGCACTTGTTTTGTTTTCTTCTATCATGGTGCCAGTGGAGAAGGAATACAACAACAATACATAGATATGGAAATGACTGTCATCAAGTATTTACAACATGAATGGAACAATGTCATTAGGACATACTTTTATTCATTAGGACATACTTCAACTGAAATCAAAGTAGTTTGATAATGCAAAAGACTGAAGATGAGTATTTACACACTTTCTTCAGCTCAAGATCTCATTCAACGAGTCGAGTCTGCACAGTATGTACGAGTATCCATCTGAGAGCAGCATCTGGGACAGCGGGGACGAGGACGAGGAGCAAGATGGCAAGGTGCCAGACGAACAGCCCAGCATGGTGGGACGAATCCACATCCCACGGCCCAGTTTGACCAGCTCACCCACGCACACGAGCAACAGCAACGGTGAGACAACACAAAACAAATGCATAAAAGGGAAGGAAGTGGATTACATTTACAGGATACTGTTTTATATGTAGTGGTGGGCATTCAACAACTTTGGGGAGAAGCCGGTGTCACCTTGGCTTAACTGGTAGGGCAGCCGTCGATGAAGCCCAGGATTGTTGGTTCGTTTCCTGGTTCCTGGCCAAGATACTAAACCCCAAACCCACTGCTGCCTAATGTGAAGCTGAATAACAAAGAAACCCCCAGGGGAATCCATAAAGTAGTAATATTACACGTATCTATGAAGAAAGGAAATCTAGTCATCACTATACCATGAAATGAAAATGTGGATGACTAAAAAATGTAGGTTGTCATACAGGAGAAAGATGATAGGAACTGAAACAGGACTGTTTACTTACTGACATTTGATAGAAACCAAACTAGCTTCATTTCTGTAGTACAAGTGTAACCCAGTAGAAAAATAATTATGATGACAGAGCCCCCTACTGGACAAGATGTGAACTACAGTTGAGATTAAAATGAAACCTGTTGACATGCGCTGAATGGCTCTTTCTCATTTCCAGACCTTTCCAGCTACGTTCCCAAGCACTCGGTGGACTTCAACACGTGGCAGGAACACAAACGCGATGAAAGTGTTTACCAGGAAGACACCACTTCACAACAGGCAGAGATGACAGAAGAGGTCATGGTGAGTGAAGATACCTTCGTTTCTCATGGTGCCTGTGTCCACTCAGCTGCGAGGGCCCAGTTCTTTCCACCTGTATGTGTCTCGCGTTGTCTGACCAACACTAAACCCCAGACACAGTCAGTCAGTTCACACTGATGTAAAAACAGAAAACTATTTTCTTTGGTTTGTTGTAGTAAACGATCATTTGGCTCAACCTTCACCAGAATACTGAAACCTGTCCTTTCTCGTCAGCTCACTCCAGCAGATAGCTCCTCTCTGTCTGACTACAGCAGCGAACCTGCTCTTTACTTCTGAAGCGTCGGACCAACCAGCTGTACAGTAGCATCACAGCACCTGAGGGACCAGGTCTGAACTGCCTCCAGCTCTACACTGCAGCCGCCTCTAAGCACATTTTCCTGATGAGACAGGAAACACAGTAGGTGTTCTCTCTTTTTTTTTTTTTTTTTGTTCTGGTTGATTTCCTGCCACGGTACCACCGCACGCCACATTCTCAACTGCACATCAGAGCAGAAGAGGTTTTTGCCAGCTGATGGATGCTCCACTCCCACCTTCACCTGTCCAAAAAGCAGCTGGGCTGTCTGCCCCACCCCCACAAGTTTTCCTGGACAGTTGATCTGTCGACCTCCCTCCCTCCTCATCCTCTCTAACAAGACAGAATCAAAATCTGGAGATCAGGCAGTCTGGAGAATCTTTTTCAGCCTCTGGCTTCATCAGTCTACCTGCTTCCAAGTCTGCATCTCAACAATTGCTTTAGGTTCTTTGGGAAGATGTCAACAAGTCAAGGAGCCAGAAGCAGGTTCAACAAGCTCCTTAAAAAACAACAACAGGAAGCCGTCAGTGCCCACGTGTATGTGTTGCCACGGTGTGTTCAGTGTTAGCATGGAAACATGTCATTAGGGAGACCTCCAGAAATGTACGACCTGGAGGACGACTCTAGCTGCAGATCCATGGTAGACTCGGTAAAAAAGGTGAAAGGTGCCACAATTGTAGTTCTGTCCTCCTTTTTTTGTATCTGCATGTTTTGACCTCAGTTAGTTCTTTTGCTGTAAAGCTTCTGTATGCCTATAGTTTTTGTATGTTTTCTAGTGAACTATGCTGTATCAAAGCTGCTGGACGTCCGGTAGAAGAGTCTAATGGCAAGCAAACTTCAACACGCTTTCCCCGGTTTTTGTGGTGAGACAGAGAAACATATGCACCCTGGGGAACATTTCAGTAGCATCTCCAGTCTCTGATGAACTGCTTGAAAAAGTGACCTTGGCCAATAATGTCTGTATGTCCGTATTGCTGTTGAGAAGAACATCATACTCTAGAATGTGTGTATATTCTCTATCGAAGTATCTGTGTCATGTTTGTCAAAAGCTGTTAGACCTCCTGACTCCTCTCTTTGCTTTCTCGTGTATTTATTCCTGCTTCAAGTTGAAGTTTGCATGTCTGAGACCTGCTCGTCTACAAAAAAAAACACCTTTTTTGTAAAGACGTTTGTTACCTTCTGTCCCCCCCCGAGTTGGACCTCATGTACTTTGACATTCCACAGAGAAGGACGCCGGTTCATTGAAGTAATGAAGTAAACTATTATGGTCATTCATAATACAGCGTGTTTGTGCGAGCGAATGTGAGAGTTTGAAAGAATATGTAATGAGTTTTTTAATTAAGATTTTTTTAATTAAGACTTCACCAAGTTTCCAGATGTTTTTTTTTATTTCCTCATAATGCCAACTGATGAAAGTGTTGCTGTAACAGCCCCACCCACTCTTTACACTCCCAGGATCAACGCCCTTGGCCAGTATTGTTGTACAGTTTCCACCATATTTTCATAAAGATTTGTTTCTTACCGTTGTTTTTATTTCTCCAATCAGACTTCGCTGTTAGGACATGAGAGTTGTTTTAACTTCGTAAAATGAATTTAGGAATGACCTGTTCTTTCTGGAGTCTTGGATGTTCACTGTCTTTGCACTGTCATGCTTTCAGCTTTGTTTTGCACCTCCTGAGAAGGAACAGAGGAAACGTGCACTTAAAAGAAAAGGAAGTCGATTTGAAGAGAAACATTAACCACTGTTGACTGTATGTCACATACAGCCTATTAAGAATTGTGAGCCCTTGGAAGGACCATTTTGTCTGTTGGAGTAATTTGTTTCTTGTTTTGGAAGAGAACTCTTCAGTCGCATATGAATGCACTGCAGCTGAATGCAGAGACCACTTTCTATTAGTTTGCCACAGCCTTGCTAAAAATGATAACATGATTGTCGACCTTGTTGCTTTGAGGACAAACAGCAGACCAAGTGCAGCCATCTCCAGTGAAAGGACCATACTGATGATTTTGTGTTTGGGACATTTGACTGTACACCAAATGCTCATTGGTTTCAATTCGGTGTCACAAATCTTTCTAAAGAGAACTCTTTAAAATACTTGAAACACCCACGATTCTTTAGTAGACAGTTACTAAAAGTTGCAAATAGGAGTTTCTTCTACATTGTAATCAAGATTAAAACGGTCAGAAAATATGGAAACAAATCTACTGTAACAATGACTTAAAGCTACACTACAATGTCAAATTTACCATAATGTAGGGGAGCTATAATGTAAATTTAGATGGACTTTGTGTTTACAACGACTCAGGTAAGTTTCAAGAACCTATTAAATTTACTGTAATGAGAAAATAAATGGAAATCAGCTGGAACTATCCGACACCTTGTTGACAACAGCCACAGGTTCACATGATTTTGCAGCAGTATGGTTCTTTGAGATGACTTAGACTTATAGAAAGTCCCACTTGGACCTGCTGTGGAGCTGCCAAGGTCACGCCTGTGGATCCATCTGAGGCATCTGCTGCCTTTGACAACCCAAACCCCAAAAAGGACGTCCACTCATTGTGGGAATCTTCACTGATTGTCTTAACTTTTCTGACGGACACATGTGGGTGGGAGCTGGTGCTGTCAGGCGTGACCTCTGCCCATGTCTTCCTATCTGTCTCCTCCTATTGCAAAGCGAGCAGCTATTGTTGGTCACACTGTAGCGACTCTCTGGTAGAAACTCCATTATGTTTCATCTTTATTTTCCTTCTCGTCTGTAAATTTACATCGCAACTGTAAAATTATTGTCAATGATCTGGGCAAATAAAAAAAGCAAAGTGATGTCATATTGTACAAATGAAAGCTCAATAAATAGAAGACTTGAACAAATGTAAACACTATATGCGTCCTTTCCATCTAAGCAAATGTACCATGTGTTTCTCAACTTTTAGACCTAACAAGTTTCTTTCTACAGAGAACATGACTGATCATCTGGTTTGTTTAAAACAGCTCACGGGGATGATAAAAAAACGTATTTAATGAATTTACAAATTAATCACATATAATACAAGTAGTGGAGTGGAGTGGAGTACACTGTAAAAAGTGCTGAGTTGAGTGTGCTGCAGTTGCCAGGGGAGTTTTTCTTGCCATCAGTGTTCCTTCCTCCGAGGCTCTGTCGCTTTGCTGAGGTTTCCCGCCTCCTGCTTCAGAACGCTAAGAAGTGACTGGGAACTCTCCAGGATCTATGGGGCAAATAAAATACAGGTCACACAAAGTGTAACGATACTTAGGAGTGAAAGTAAAAACATGACCGACAGTGTGGTGTGTACTGGAAAAGTCATTTTAAAAAGGGACCAGGAACAGCTTTGTTGTCTTTTAATAAGAGCAGCTTTGGAGGTTTGTTTGCAGTGATTAGTGTGAACACTCCGGGAGTTGAGCATCAGTAAGTGGGACAGGCCTGTGTCAGTGGCCAAAAAGTATGTTTGCCGTCATCATCAAAAAATTTAAGTCAGATTTTGCAACAAGGAAATTGTTTCATTAGCATCAATATGACATGTGTGAGAGTCCAGGTGGGTAAACCCTGTTTTGCACAGTCCAAAGTCATATCTTCAGGTACCATAAGTGGTTTGACCAAGAGTCAAATCTTCCAACATATGCAGTTCTTAATTATATGAAACTAAGACTTAAAAAAGAAGACAGACCTATCACATCTGACAGGTTGAAAACAGTGGTTATTTGCAAGTGTTGCTTGAAAATGACAAGCAACCAGACAAGCTTCCTAAGATTTCTCACTTTCCAAACACAGCATGAATTACTCGAGTCGAGAACATCACCAGCTCATAGCATTAGCTACCAACATGTCCCCTAACAACAATCAGCTTTTCAACAGGTCAGGCAACTAAAATGTTGTATCAAATATGAATAGCGACATGTTTTAGCACCATTGTGTGAACATATGTAACCAACACTGACGAGGTATATAAACCATGACTCACAACCAGGTAACAATGTTATAAATAGGTAATGTTTAAAGCTTATTACTCTTATTTTATTAGACTTTATTTTGCTAGAGTTAACTTTTAATAGATTGTGTTAGAGCGGCCTGGTAGCTCAATGGGTTAGGCGTCAGACTGGGATGCAGAAGGTTGTGGGTTCGTCTGACTCCTAATCCATCCCCTACCAGGTGTGTCTCTGAGCCAGACACCCAGCGCTAGCTCCTTGTAAGTCGCTT
>JAUMHF010000014.1:15324645-15339914 GCA_032359275.1 Microctenopoma steveboyesi | reverse complement strand
CTGAGCCAGACACCCAGCGCTAGCTCCTTGTAAGTCGCTTTGGATAAAAGCGTCTGCCAAGCAAAGTAAAGTAAAATTAAACCCAGTGACTCTTTGTTTATCAGAATATTTTTAAATAAAAAATATTTCCTATGCATTTGGAACTATCAGTGGACCAACATAATAAAAAATGTTTGATTGCTCGTAAATTGACATCTACATATTTTAATATATCCAAAGACACACCTTGGTGTATGCAGCTTCTGTCTCAGCAATGGTGCGATCAAATGTGGCACGGGCAGAGAGTCTTTGTGCGAGGCTCTCATTAACTCTGCTCAGCTTCTCAGAAAGGATCCGGATGTCGTGCTGCAGTCGTTCCTTCTCCTCTTCCTCCTGCTTGATCTGATGGTTCAGCTCGTCCCGCTTTGAGCACAGCTCCTCAATACCTGACAAAAAGGTTTATTAAACTAGTGATGGATGATCCTTTGTAAAAACTACAATAAATAACAGCAGATCTGATGCACACTCAAAAATACTTACAAGTTAAACTATTTTATTTTAATTTATTTTAATTTGACGTATTTAAACCAATCATAAAACGGACAATTTCTTCAAATAGTAACATGCTATAGATGCTTTTAAGGAGAAATATTAATGTGGCAAACGTAAATATATATATTCACAATCATTTAAAATAAAGCAAAAGCATAGTGGGGCAGGTCTAAAGAGAGGTAAACACTGATTTGCAGGTGATAGACTACGTTTAATCTGTGGAGCTTAATAAGATTGTACAGTACGATCCTGTTTGCTGGTCAAAGTAGCTGGTTGGTTAGAAACTGTAAGAAGCACAGCAGATAACATGAAATAGATCTGTATTTAACTAGTGGGCTGTTAAGAAAACAGTAGAAAGTAACATTAAGTCAGATAAGCTTTACATAGTTTAGAAGAAAGCATGAGTAACTGAGATAATATTCAAAAGCAACTGAACCATCCGCCAAATTCAGCGGGTAAACTAGTTAACAGCAACACACAATGTTCAAACATTACTAATTTTTCAAATGAGCAACTCACATAAAACATGTCGGCTAACTTACATTTGACAAGTTCATTGTTGTAGGTCTGTAGAGCAGCAGCTTGTTGAGTCATGTCGGACTTTTGAAGTACAGTAGCAACTTTAAATTACAAAGTCGTAATTTGAAAAAGTCTAGCTTGTCGTCTGTCTCGTTGAGCTAAAGACAGCTATACCTACAGATACATGGGTCCTCCCTCTTCTAAGTATTTCATACTCCTGCTCTTACATGGCGGGTTTCCCGGACAACTGAACCGAAGACCGGATATGACGGCGCTCTTCTTGTTCTTCTTCTACGTTTAGTTGCTTCACATCCAACTTGTTGCGTTTGCGCCCTCCTTTGGTGGATGTCTTTTATAAACGGCATGGCAGCCCACTTTGTTTTATATTAAAATCTATTAACAGGAAAAAACACCAGCTACCCGAGTGAGTTTGACTAAATGTATATATTTAGTTTAGCTAACCTATTTTGTTTTTTAACTAGCATTAGGTCTGGGGTGTTTTTGTGTGCCGATGACGGTGAGATTGAGGATGATTTTTCCAAGGAAGAGGAAATCAAAAATCACCTTTGCCAAATCTAGATCCCATTAGCTGGACAGTCAGCTCCAAAGGACATGAGAACTCTGGTGTAATCCTGAAAAGCTGCTATTAGTTTTATATTAATCTTATATTCTTTTAGCAATACTGAAGGGTAATTGGTGGTCAGCTTCTGTGTTGCAGATGAAAATGTGTGTTTAAAGATGGATGTGTAAATGTGATGGATGGAAGATGTATTTGAGCAAAGGAAGGCGGCTGATGGTAACACAACAACAACAACAAGCTCTAGTAGGTTATTAACTTAGGTTAGAATGTTATTGGAGGGGTATTTATTAAAATGATTGTTTTGCATAAAAAATCTCTCAAACATATTTGTATTGAATGTATCAGGGTGTCAAGCCCAACAATACAAACCCAAACAACTCACATAGGACTGTGAAAAACTCAACAACAACACAAAAAAACAGAAAAAATACACAAGTTGGACCTTCACACAACACACATATCCTACACGTTTTCCACACCTCAGTTGTATACTGCTCAAATGTTATTCTTACCTCATGCTATATCTTGCACCAGGTAGTTTGCACAATAATGTCTGGTTATAACTTGAAGCTGGTACCTAAATATTACCTGCATGGCATCTTACTACAGGTGTCAGTCCTTGGACCCCTTGGGCATATCATTGGCAAGCTCTGAGTTTCTTTCCACTATTCAGCAATATGTGAGACTGCATCCGACCCCACACACATCCCCAGCAATCCTCTCTGCCTACCAGGATAAAGCATGGATGTCCTCGAATTACCTCACCCTCTGTTACAAATCTGGGTCTCAAATTAGACTCTCATCTATCATTTGACACACATGTACATCACCTCTGCAAAATCGCATTTCTCCAATTACAAAATAGAGACAAACCGCGCCCCTGCCCCCTTCTTCGTGATGCTGAACAGCTGGTCCATGCCACACGCCTCATCAGGATCCCCAGCAAGAGCCTTCAAATGCTCCTACACATTCAAAGCAGTGCTGCAAGGATCCTGATGAGTGTGCAAAAATATGAACACATTACACCAAACTGGACATTTGACTGGCTCCCTATCCACCTATGTAATATAGTCCAGTATGCAATACTACAATTAAATGACAATAACATTACTGAACACATTAGTACCTGCTGATGATTTACATACAATAACTGTGTTTTATTGTACTGTAGCTGGATTTTAGAATGATCATACCCTATAGCCACATTTTCACTGTGTTGTTGCCTTTTGTCTTTTCTTCTATATGTGTCTTGAGCTGTTCTTACCAGATTTTCCAGTCTTTCCACAAGCTCTTATGGCTTCATTGAGGTGTGTGAGCGCCTATTCTCAGGCCGGTGGTGAGTGGTTCTAAACAAGCTTCAGTTTGTGTTAAGTGCATGTGATGAGAGAAATAAATTGTGTCAGGCTTCCTCTCGGATGTGCACCACCACCATCTGGCACACACTGTATGTGTGGCTAGGTGTTGTTGTTTGTAGCTCAGGTAGAGGTGTGGCACAGATGGTACTGTTTGTAAAAATTCTTTTTATATTTGCACACAAGCAGTGTTCAACCTTAAGGTTTTGTCTGCTTTTGGTTGCGGTTGCTTAGCTTGTTTTTTCTTATGGCCTTCACTATTTCAGTAGTGGTGATACGAAAAATAAAGTATTGCTCAGTTAAGTTCTCTGATCTTACCAAATCCCAGGACTATTTGTTTTTCTTGTTGTTGTGTATTTCATTTGTAATAGTATTACTGAGAAATGTGTTGTTCTTTCTTTGTAATACCTTTCCTCTTAAATGGGATAAGAAGGTGCCTGAGCATAGAAAAGGGCAGATTATACTTTGAGCTTAGGTTGTTTAGCCTCATCTGTGGCTGTAATTAGGTCTACAACTGATAAAACATTGCGGTGCTAATGCCTGCCTCTTGGCTATGACACCCTTTGATGGTTGAACATGGATGAATGGTTCTTTACACACTTGTCCTGAATGTCCTGTTCCACAAAATGTACATGTTTGTCCAAGGGGATCAATAAAGTGTTCATTGTTGTTATTATTATTCTTTATTGTATCAGTGGTGAAGTGGACCTGTCTAGGGTTTACTGCCATGGTTTGAGCACCACGGTTCAAATAACAGAGAAATCTCAGTGCTCTAGCTTATAACATTTCTTTTTTTTTTTATTTAGTGTGGATCCATCTTTGTGGCAACATTTTGGGGAAGAACACTTCCTGTTTCAAGCATAGAGTGCACAATGACATGCAGATCTATTAATAATATTTTTTTTTCCAGTTTGGTGTGGAGGGACTTGACAGGAAAGCTGCTACTGAAATGCCACCTGTGAACCTGGCCCAACATCAATGTTTATTAATTAGATCAATTATTATTATTATTAGATTATTATTTTTAGAATTAGATAAAGGCCTTGCATCCAATCTAAAATGTGAAAACATAACTACTGTTGGTGATATAGTGTTCACTAAAATGTATTTATGTGAAGGTTTGTTTTATCCTGTTTCCAAACTTTGCAAAATTACACATGGGTCTGTGAAACAGGATTGACAGACCCATTAGACAGTCTGGCAGTGCACTTACCAATGTCATTTTCATTACATTCAAGTGCTGTGGTGTTGCGTATCTTATATTTTCTCAACTTCTCAGTGATTACGATATCTAAAACGTATTAGTATTATTATAGACAAAATTATTGATAATCATACTCCCAGGTGTGGTGTTACACTGTCTGCAAATCAATAAACGTGACGTAATCGGGGGCGGAGTTTACGTCCAGGCACCATGGCTTCGGTGGGGACCGAGGTGAGTGTGTGAGCGTTATCAACGCCAAGCTTGTTTTACTTTCACAGTTTTCTACGCCTTGGAAAATATCTTTCGCCCCGTACGTCTGAACCCCCGTTGTATGCGGGTGAATTGTCGGTGTCAAGGTGTCGGTTTGTCGTGAATTGCCCGCTGCCAGCCTGGAGTCTTCTGCTTTTGTGCTGGACCGGAGGGCAACTGAATGTGCAGGAAGATGCTGCGCCCCGGAACCTGAATCTCCCATGCGGGTGCGTTGAAGGTTCGTCTCCGGGGTTTGGTCATACATGGTCCTGGCTCTGGTCACTGCCCCGCTTCGGTCCAGCTTCAGCGGTTCAAAATAAACCACATATAGACATTCAGGCACTTATTTCGCCAACATTACTAAGGGTTTTAGCTGTTTTGTCAGTCACCGGCATTCTGATGGCTCTGCGTTGCTATTTGGCTAGCTGCTAGCAGCCGTGCTAACTGGCAGACTGCACACTTTCTGAGATACAGAAAAACAGATTTTTGAGGTTATCATATTGTGTAAACGACAAATGCTAGTCTGTATGTGAGCTGGAACGGCATGGCTAAATGTTAAGGATGATGGTGTTATCTTCTCTGTGCTCTGCAGCCTGTTAGCTACATGATAATTGATGCATTGAAATGAAGGCAGCGCTGCTTCTCCCTCACAGTGTAAACATATGGCGCCAGCTCTCGAACCGGCATCGTAATCTATGCATGGTTATTTTTTCTCACACAATTTATTTTATTCGGCGATCATTCCCCTTGTGTTGGCTTCTTTTTGCTAGCTATCAACATTTATTGTCATCTTCTGGTCGGTGTAAATCAGTCCACATCTGGCTGCTACAAGTTGTATTGTAACCCTGTTATATTTTTTTATTAGTAAATACAGATCACCTCAAATGATCACTCTGTTACAGTAAGTGGAAGTTGTATGAACGTTTTACCGCTTTAGTCTTTGTTTCTTTTTCCTTTTCGGAAGCTAGGATTCAGTCCTGTTCGGCAGAGGTCGCTCGAGCAGCGTTGTGATGGTTTCTTCTCGGCAGAGCTGAAACCATCTGGGGGTGTAGCGCGGTGTGGGCCATTTAGCTCTGCAGCCACTTCCGTTTGCTTAATTTGTGTCTTGCGCCTTGCGTGATGTGTTATGTTTCCCTTATAGATGGAAATACGTGTTTTTTTAATGCTTTTTTCGGTGTTTTTCGCTCCTACTTGGCATAAAAACTTATTTGGCCTTTATATCATCAACCATGGTTGGACTTCACTATGTTGGTGTATCATTTGAGGCTTTGCTATATCCTATATCCAGGTGTTTCAACATTACTGGTGTGTGCATCCGTTTGATTTGCATGTTCATTCAGACGGGAGTCACCTGGAGCAGTGGCTTGTTTGATGCTTTGGGCCTCCAGCTGAAGTGTGTTCTTGAGGTGAAATGTGTTATTGGTCTTGATCAGATACCTGATGTGATGTCCTCTCAGATTTCCAGGGTATTATTATGGCGCAACATGACTGTGTGAAAAAAAATTGCAATGCAAAAAGTTCATCAAATATTCGTGATAAAAGCTGGAAAAGGGCACATGAAAGACCATGTACGCATTATTAAGTAGGGACATGGTCGGTGGTGGGCAATTTACTTCAACACTGTAATCAATTATTTATTACTTATTAGTACGTTTCTTTCAGTTGCTTCCTCTCGGGGTCACAACATCGGGATCACTCTGCATATTTGACTTAAATGGATTTTAAGTGGATTCCCTTCCTGATGCTACACAGACTTGGAACCAGGACACGAACCACCAAACATGGGTTTCTTAGACAGTTTGTAGTACTTATTACTCTGTCTAAAAACACATAACACAAACATAAAGCAAATGTCATTGTTATAAATGGAAGGAACAACTGACAACATCTTAAGTGAGGCGCACACTTCATTCGACAGGCAAGTGCTGCCTGATCCTGCAAATCCTTGTAATCACTGCCTGTTCAGGGATGTTAATCAAACCTCTCAAAACTTCAGACTTTGTGCCTAGACTAACCCAACACAGTTGAATATTGATTATTAGCTCAGTGGTCTGAGGGAACCACTACCCACCTATTGAGTTTCTACAAAAAGCCACATGTCAGATTCAAGATTCAAAACACTTAATTAATCCCAGAGGAAAATTGTTTTGCCTAGTTACAGCCACTCTCATTTTAGAAAAGATTAGAAGACCCACAACCATAAGTAGCACCAACAAAATACAAACAAAAAACAACAAATATATAAGATCAAAAAACAAAACAATCTCTAAAATAGTTGTTCTCCCCTCTCCCCTTTACAGAGGGAGGCAGGGGAGGAATTGTAGAGTTTGATGGCCACAGGAAGAAATGATTTCCTGTGGCGTTCAGTGGAGCACTTGACATTGATCAGTCTCTGGCTGAACGTGCTCCTCTGTCCAGCCAGGACACTGTGTAGGGGGTGGGAGGGATTGTCCATGATTGACAGGAGTTTGGAGAGCGTCCTCCTCTCAGCTACGGCATCTAAAGGGTCCAGCTCCACGCCCAGAACAGCTCCTGATTTCTTTGTCCATTCTGTTAACGTCAGCTACCTTCATGCTGCTGCACCAGCAAACAACAGCAAAAGAGATCACACTGGACACCACAGCTAACCTGTGTATTTAACAAAAGAGCACAAATTTCGGTATCTCAATCGTCCAAGTCATGGTTACTAAAATGGCAACTGGCAACTGAAACTCCTAAGTTTCGGTCAGACTTGAAAAAGCCCTATGGAATTTAGGGATGAAAGATTGCCAAGTAACTAAAACATGCTAATAAAAAATGCTTTATCCTATGCTTTAATGGCTGCATAGGATGTTTGTTCCAACTTTCTCGCATTACCATTTGCTATATACAGAGGCAGGCGTCTCTTAAAATTGCATATCTTTTATTGTCGGGCCAAAGTTTTGACTGCTGTCCCATAACTTGGCACCAAAATGGCAGCTGGTGTAACACTTGCTTTTGCTCTATAGTCAAAAATGCTAGACAACCACTATGCCAACAAGTGATTTCATTAGGAACAAACACACTTGTGTTAGGTTTAGTCTCTAGATAAACATAGTTAGGGTTTGTAAAAATCAAATTTTTATGGTAAAAAAATCTATGACAATCTACAATTTAGTCACAAATAGCCACAAAGATGTCTGGAAAAACTAGCAGCAGACAGTTGTATTATACTGGACTTGGTCTGGACGGTCATTTCTTGTGCCACTCAGACTTTTAGACATTTTTCCTAGTGGCAAAACACATTGAAATGTGGTTTATTTAATATCTGGTCCAACTAATTCTAACATTTGTGTTGTCGGGTCCTGATGTTCAGGATTGTAGTGCAGTCTGAAAGCAGCCACTGCAAACATTAAAGCTATCGTCAAATACTGAACTATATCACTCAAGTAACCCTTAGTGTCAACACTTTGGTATGTCATCATGTTTTTGGCCAAGTGAAATGCCTCGGCCTCTGTTGGTTTCTTCCAGTGTTGATGGGGCTTCTCATATCTGTGGTGTTTGTGCTTGAGGTTTTTTGTACAAGTTACAAATCATAGATGTCATAGTATATTTGTTGGTGATCCATTTCGAAACAACAGAGGAGGCCCCTTTTTTAGAAGGAGCTCTTGCTGTGTCTCTTCAAGCTTGCAAGCTCATTCTTCCACCATGCTTGTTGCATTTGTATAGACAAATTAGCAAGCCTGTGATATGACTAATTCGTTATAACACTCGTTATATTGCACTGCCCCAAGCAATGTGTGGAGAGGGTGAAGAAATGGTACACAATCTTTCCACTGAACTATCTACCTGCCAAGCTTAGTACAAAAATCGACATAATATCAAATATGTTGATATTTGTCGATACAAAATATCGACAACACATTGGTAGCTCAATGGGTTAAGCGTCAGACTGGGATGTAGAAGGTCTCAGGTTCGAACCCCGTCTGACTCCTAGTCCATCCCCTACCAGGTGTGTCCCTGGTAGGGGACACACCTGGTAGCGCTAGCTCCTTGTAAGTCGCTCCTTGTAAGTCGCTTTGGATAAAAGCGTCTGCCAAGCAAAGTAAAGTAAAGTATAATACTCATGATTTGATTCAACATTTCATCCCTGTTGCATGGATTAGGGCTGCTGATGTCTCTTTGTTGTGGGTTAGGGTTACCGCTTTGTTACAGACAGACTCTTTCGTCTATTATATTTTGAATTTTAAATGGTCTGTGTTTTGCATAAACTGATTTCTGTAATTTGACAAACTTACAACAACAGCTGTATGTTGTAGCAGAAAGAAAGCTCATTTTGTGTAACGAATATTTACAGACCTGGTGGATTATAGACTGTTGGACAGAGGGATGAGCAATGTGAAACGCTGAGAAAACATTAATGGGCTTCTCTACTTTAAATGCTTTTTGTTCATTCATTCTGTGCGTTAGTATATCTTATATCTTTGATTCTCTTTTGAGACACAGTGAAAAGCATCAGAGCGTGCTCTGACGGCTGTAGGAACAGCTGAAACGTTAGCAGGTAAAAACAACAAAACTTTTTCACTGTAACAAAGATATAAGATAGGGCTCCTCTACTGTTTTTTGTCCAATTTGGTCTGTTACTTAAAATCTGACTGTTTTACTGTCTTCATTGGCTCAGTGGAGACACGAGACTCTTCTGTTGAGAGGTTCCGACATGGCCACAGTGAAAAATGTTTGGCTCGTCAGACTCCACGCAGAGACCCATTCTGCTTCTGGGGCTTTTATGTTCTCCTGACACTCTGAGGCCTTTTTTTCTCTTCAACTCTGGATTATGGACTCTGGATATGTTTTCATTTCACAATAAAAAGAAACAGAATAGCAAACAGTAGCCGTGTAGGTGAAATAGTAGATTTGTGAAGATTCTTAGTAGAATTACCGAGACTATAATATTAAAAAAACAAAATGATCGAATAATATTCATCATAGAGTATAAGGTGAAAACATTTGCATATACGCCATGGAGGATTTTGACTGTATTTCTCCAGTCCTATTGGTTGTGCTGTATTAGTGTGGTTAGTCTGTTTCACTAGATGTCTTTGGTTGCAGTGAGGTCTTCCAGTTTAAAGAAATGGAGTGGTGTTACAGTTTGAGCTGACTGAGCATGCTCTGTGGAGACCCTTGAAGAGAAGAACCGACAGAGGGAGCCACCAGGTCACATGACCGGGGAGGTGAATGTGCATGCGGGGAAAGAAAAGGAAAAGAGGAACAATCTGTCCGACACATTCTCGCTCTCTCCATCTTCCCCCTCTCTCTCTCCCGCTCTCTGTCATACTCGCTCCCTCTCACACGCACTGACTCCCTCTCTGATGCCTTCTTCTTCTCAATGGAGGCCATGAGAAGAGAGCAGGTATGATGCTTCCTGGAGGCACACAAGGGAAAAGACATGTTGGCTTCCTGCTCTTCACCCATGGCTGCTTTTGGCTTTGAATGATCTCAGGAGACGCACATTCTTCTTTTAAGCCATTTCCTATAAAAGTTGCAATCAACTGGTTTGAGCTCTTGCTGTCTACTCGTTGAGATGGTTTCTCAGTTGGTAAGATGCACCTCTCGAGACAGTTGCTCATTGCTCATGATTTGTGAAATCGAGGCCTCAATCTGGAGGAGCAGTGTTTTTTTTGATGGTGGCAGTGCTGCTGTATCAAAGAGAGATTTTAGCGTGACGTGTTGGATCCTGTTGTTGGAGAGAGCTCCTTGTGGATTAGCCAAACAGCTGCATTTAGAGTATTCACAGCACGGGAAATATGTCATTCTCGATACGGAAGATGAATATTGGATCTGAAGATCTGAAAACTACCTAACTGTATATTTTAAAAACTCAACCAGTGTCCCTTTTGTCTTACCTTTTGCTTTATCCCTCTTCCTCTGGTCTCGGTGTATCCCTTGTTGTCAGGATATAATAAAGTGCCTAGGGACTGGATGTATGAGCAGCCTAGGCTATGTGATCAGGAACATACTGGAACAAAAGGTTGCATTGACCGCGTATGAATCTAAAGGACTCATGTTAGGCTGCAGTGTGACCTTTTATGTTTCATAGGTGGAAGATTTGATCTCTGAGCAACTTCCTGTTTTGTCAGTTTGCACAATTATTCAGCAGCCAGTTAAATCATTCGCATATTTCTGGAAATTATTATATTTATTTCCCTATGGACATAAAATAGGGGTTGAAAAGGAAGTACTGCATTCTGAACCTGAATCTGGGGTTGTTGCAATTGTGCAGTCATGTCCTTTTTAGGCGTCTAGGATGCCCCACATGTCTGAAATTTGCTTTAACGATATGCAAAGCCTAGATTTTTTTAACAAGTCTGTAACACATTCCTTCAGATCTGTTGACCCAAACTCGTGACTGTGGAAGGGATTGCAAGATAACTCTGAGGGTTTGTAAGTCTGTTTTACTTACTTAATTATCCGCCAAGACAACGCAACATTAGTAAACGGTAGCAAAAATGGCTATTGTCTAATCTTTACTTTGAATGGATAGTTTCACATCTTCAGTCCTGTGGAAAAGACACAGACAAATCATTCAGAAAAGGGAAAAGCTCACAAGCCAGAGACCAGGTTTGAAAAGATGGCACTGCTTCATTTTTAGGGTATCATGCATAAAATCTGGCAACCACTGCTGTGGCTCGGGAGGCAACCCATGCTTTGTCTCCTCAGGCTGTGTGAAAATAATTTGTTCATATCTTTAAGTTGTTGGCACACTGCTTGTTGTTGGTAGTGTTATCTTAGCATAACGTACATAACGTGTAATAGTGTAAAGTGGGACTTTTTTTTCCACTTGTTAAAATATATCTAAAGATGGGCATAATTAGTGGTAATCTCCTGGCTTCTCGCACGAAGGTTCACATTGTGTCATAGAGACCGAAGAACATTTTACCAATAGAAATATTCAATATAATCTATTAACAGCTTATGACTATAACTATTTGCAGTACCCAAAAAGGTTCACTGCTGAATATAGTCTCTGAACCAGTTGCCCTTATTTTTGCAGTCATGGCTGAAACCTAATCTATTCTAATATGTTTCCATTTCTTAATGACTTCCATAAGGCCCATGATCAGCACTCATAGCAGTGGCTTCAAAATTAGACCTTCTTTTTAGGCAGCTCTCATATCCCCTTCCACGGGCTCCAGACCTCTACTTTCTCCATCTAGTGGAAAACTGCTGCAATGGCCACGTTATTTCAGTAAACAATCTGGTTGCGAAATGGCGGAGATCTGCACACTGCCTTCTCTGCCTCCCTTCCCCCCTCTCCTCTCTGTCTCCAGTGTGTATGTTCCACTTTACACCACTAGGGGGAGGAATAAGGAGTTCTTTGTAACTGTCTGTCTTCAATCTATGAAAAAAGGAACTGAGGGCTTCTTCTCTCCACGCTCACGTGTTCTGTAGACACCACACAGCACAGGACGATCGTCCCAGACAAGGTGTTCTTTGAGAAACGCCTCCGTTATTGTGCTCACTCACCAGCTCTTGGCCTGACCTTGTTTGACAAGGTGCATGTTTGTCTTTGGCCCCAAGATTCAAGAACTTGTGGTTGGATAATTGACTGACTGAAAGTCTGTCCTGATGGCTCATTATCGTTGGGGTCCAATTGTATACAGGGTTTAAAACACATGCGCTCTGATAGATAGACTTGATTGATAGATTTCAGAAGCCTTGGGGAAAAAGAGTTTAATTGGTTGAATAAGTTTGCTGAAATATATTTTTCAGTGGTCTGTGTCTCCTGCTACTCCTCCGGTGTAGGGCTACAATGGAGAGCTTCTTGTGCTTTCTTCAGACAATCACACTTAATTATTTTCCCTGCTCTAGTCAGCATTTGTCTGTGCCTATACCTTTATTATCTGTCTTCAAAGCCTCAAATAAGGTTGAGTAGCATGTAAACCTTTCTGTTCAGTGCTGGAATATCTGCCAACGACTGGCCTTTAAGGACAAACTGACCTATGTCCACTTTGACATTTTGACATTTGATCTGCAGGGTTGAAGAGTTTGAACAAAAAGATCGGTTTTGACGAGCAAAGTTGGACTGACATTAAAGCAAAAACATGCCAGCTGCTGGATTTGGGCCTCTTGTGAGAGTGAGCACAAGGTTGACTGTCTGCTCTGGAGGAAGAGTTTTACATTTCCTGGTGTTACCTCTTTATCTTCTTCCTCTTGTGAGGTGTAAACATGATCTGTGAGTTTTCCTTTGAAGCTGCAACAGACATCACCTGCTCTTCTGGTTGACTGTAGCATAAAAAACAGAGAAACCCACAAAGAAAAAGCAGAAAGCTTGTGGGTAAAAAGAAAAATTAGGATTGGTCAGTCATTTGCCAGAAAATGAACCAACATCAGTTTTTGTCAAATAAGTTGATTTCCAACCAAGAATTTCTTTGTTTCGGCCTCTCAAATATGAGGATATCTTGCTTTACCTGCTTTACGTAGTTGAGACGTGTCACCTAAAGAACCCACAATTCAGTTAGCAGTGTAATAAAATGGAAAAGTGTCATGTTTCCAAAAAGAGTTCTTGGTATTTTTGTTTGACAAGAAATTAATTAGTGATTTTTTTCTGTAGTCTAGCTCCTGAATTAATCCAGTAACTATTCCAGTTGTTTTACTGTAAATGACGTTCTTTGGGTTTTGGGTTGTTGGTCGTCCCTTTGGGGCTACCCTGGGCACTGGAAATTTACGATAAGCTTTTCAAGCTAATTATAGAGACTAAACCTCTGACTGAGGTACAGATTTCTAAATTATTAATCAATGTGACAACGTAATTACAAATGATAGTTTTTACCTTAACATGCGTGTTCTTCATCAGCCCGCTGGTCTAGCCAAGGGCAACGTGGATAAAGGCGCATCCGCCAAAAAAGAGGCACTTGATTCAGCAAGCAACGGAGAGGAGAAATCAGGTAATAGTCCAATCTGGAAAGCACATTTTTTGAAAGTGCCTTGTTTACATTGCAGTTGACTTTGTGCTTTTGGTTTTGATCCATAGATGGAGACAAAGAGGTAGCAGACAGACTGGCCTCGTCGCCCACAGCAGAGGTGATGTTCAATGGCACTGAATGTGATGACATGAGGCACAAGAGCCCAACACTCAGCTCTGCAGCATTCGGCAACAAGACTTTACATTTAGTAAATGAAAATGGCCTACCTGACGCAGAGCTACCCCACGGTTCTGTTATTGGCAGCAATGGATTCATTCTTACTAAGCAGCAGCAGGAGGGGGGCTCTGCGACCACGCCAGGTGCGTCTCCTCACAGGACTAACTGGTTGCCTTCGGGCTCACCGACGGGGACACACGCGGCCAAATCTCTCCCTGCCTCCGGGTCAGGGTTTGCACACACTTCAGGTGTGTTAAGGACTGAAAAAAACAGTACAGAGACTACATCTGGACAGGGGACATCAGACACTAAAAATGGAACAGCTGCTTCTTCAGCACCTGTCATGATACACAGAGCACGCAAGACTATGTCCAGACCCGCTGTCAGCCCAGCACAAAAGGTAAACAATACGTATATATGTTGCATAACCACTAACTTGTCATTTAACTGTTATTTCTGTTTGTTCTTGTGTACACCACACAAATCATGAAGTCACATGGACATCAGGCCAAAACGCAATAAACACGTGATTCCAATCCATGTGCTATAATGAGCGCCTACAATAGCCTTTATACTTATTGGCATCTATTTTACCAAAAGCCGTTTGTGATGTCCAACACCGATGTTGGATGTTGAGGTCTGTGCAGGCAAGTCAGACTCCTCCGCACTGAACTGGGGATTTCTCTGGGGACCTGGCTTTGTGTATTTTGAGAACTTGCATGTGCCAACAAAGCAAATTGTTGGCACATACTTGGAAGCAAAGTATCTAAACATATCTAAATTATAACTGTAGTGAACTGTGGCTGTGGAAATAGGCTCCAGTGTAACTGTATACATTGTACAATACCATTGAGATAGAATATAATTTATACAAAGTGATTAAATTACTGTTCAATGCATCATTTTATAAAATGACAATACAACACAAAATAACCCTTTAAGGATGAAATGACTTGGTTTTCAGCTGAACAGTTAATGTGGAATGTGTGTTAATGTAAGTCTGTGTGACAAACAACTAAAGTTTTATTTGTAGCAAGAATGGTTAACAAATGAACAGTGAACCTACCCTAAGCTAGACATACAGATTAGTCCTAAGAACTAGTTGTGGTTTTTGTCACCTGCAGCTTCTTAACAGGGAATTAAGAGAAGCAAAGAGTACCAAAATGGAGAAAATGGAGACTCACGTTGCATCTGACGCACAGAAGTCCTTACAGCAGGCCTTCCTTCAGAACCACCTACCTCAGAGTCCACCAGATGCTCCAGCTTCAGCAGAAACGGCACCATCAGCTTCACCAGCACCTCTGCCAACTGCAGCTACTCCAGCTCCAGCCAAGCTCCAACTGGGTCAGACAGATTCTAGTGACACATGGCAAAACTGACCTGCTGTAAAAAAAAGAGTACAAATGAGTCTGTTGTTGTAATAATAATTCATCTCTACTGACAGTTGTGCTGTGTTCTGTTGTTCTGGTGTGATGTAGCCTCTTATTCAGGAGGGCTGTCATCCCGTAAGAAGAAGAGGAGGATGGGAACATACAGTCTGGTTCCCAAGAAGAAACCCAAAGTGCTTAAGCAGAGAACTGTACTGGAAATGTTTAAGGAACTACAACAATCTGCCAAGAGCCCACAGGTCTGCTCTCCTTTCATTCATACAAATTCATTCACACACACACACACACACACACACACACACACACACACACACACACACACACACACACACACACACATCAGCAAGG
>JAUMHF010000014.1:15294308-15324262 GCA_032359275.1 Microctenopoma steveboyesi | reverse complement strand
CACACACACACACACACACACACACACACACACACACACACACACACACACACACACACACACACACATCAGCAAGGCAGCAGCTTTATTAAGTCACTGAGCTGAAATCTCATTTAGGAACTGACAACGCATCTGAATTAATTGGCATTAATTAAAAAAATAAAAGAAATTGCACTGTAGCAAATGGTCATTGAACATTTTCTGAAGAGTAGTAGTAGTAGTAGTAGTAGTAGTAGACCCATTTTACAGAAGAGTCCATTCAGACATTGGCTTTGTCCCTGGAAACCTACCCTGAATCCATGACACTTGTCAAAATGTGGCTGCATGTCTAAAACACTCTTCCCAAGAGGGATTTATAAAATATTGTGTAGTATACTTGTAATAGGTGTAGTTATTATTAAATGCTGTAAAGGTGTCTAGTTCAATAAATTACAATCTAAACCTGGCAAAACTATCCCAGCAAGGATAATTTCAAATCTGACTAAATACTCAGTGGAAGTATTTGAGTGCTGTGACCACCTCAGGCCTTTTCCTGTCTTATAGAGTAAAGAGGTAGTGAATATAAATGGGGAGAAGGTGGAAAATGCATCTGAAGAGGACGAGTCTGAGGAGGTGGAGTCTGAGGAAGAGGAACGACAGCAGCCAGCAGAACTCGTCGGTGCTGTTCAGGAAGCTATGTCTGAACCCATCTCTCAGGTTGGAACATACAACATGTTTTTTTCTTTTATATGCAAGGTGTAGGGCTTAAGGACATGCCAACACCAGCACTGGTAAACTGTTGTATCTGTGTGGCCAAACAATACTGATATATTTTTACACATGGTATAGGATTTCATAATGCTGTTTGTACCATGCTTGCATCTAGATATTTGCAACCAAGAGCAGAGTCTTTCATCAGGCTCTCTTTTTCTTACTATTGTTCAGTGAACAGCGTAGAAGGACCACAGGCTCCAGTCTACACTAAGATTAATGATGGTAAAAAGAAAACCAGTTGATAGCTTGAGGTGGTTCAAATTTCCAGCAGAAAACATACATACAAAACATTTACAAAGCACTTAGCACCTACTTGTGGTGTGTCTTCTACAAGGTAAAGTGATGACTAAATAACAAACACAGTAAGATACCACATCACTAGCCACAGTCCAGTACAAACATGGCAAAGATGGTTACCCAGGTTTGCAGGATGGGTACTTCCTGCAAACCTTGGTTAAACGTGCATGAATGTTTGGAAGGCGTCATTCCATCTGTGAAACACTGTGGTGGCAGTGTGATGATTTGGGTCTGCTTTGCTGCCTCTGTACTGGGATTGGTGACTACCGTTTAGGTGTATTAAGTCTTCAGTGTTTGTGAGATAAACTTTTTTTATTTTTGCGTCGGAGGTGGGAGATGAGCAGGAGTCTGAAGAGTCTGCAGAGGAGGAGGGAGAGGAGGAGGACACAGAGTCAGACTTGGTAAGACCTACTCACCATCATTACTCTACCTAATTACATCTGAGCATTAGATCTCATCTCATACCACCTCTTTTGACTGAAGACGCAGGAGAAGTGAGTACAGTAAAATGTTCTGCTATTGTTCCCAAATTACCGCCTGATTTTATTGAAATCTTTATGAATGGATTCTGTCTGCCTCAGAGCACTGAGTCTAGTCTAAAGAAGAAGTTGAAGAAGAAAACAAAAGGAGACAGCGCATGGCTCAGGCCGTCAAGGAAAAGAAAGAGGAGGATAAAGTCCAGAGGTGATGGCTGTTCCTGTCACACTCACACCTGTAGAGAATCACCCAACACCTTTCTCTCGTGGTCCATATGTTGACCACTGGGAGGAAACTACCTGTTTATTAATTTTTCTTTTTGTGACTTGAATTTGAGGGTAAACAGTGAAGCATTATCTCACTATTCACTGTTGTTCTGCTCAGAGCTTGAGATGGCGGTTCAGCCTCAGGCTTCAGTCCAACCTCACCCAGCCAACGGGAAAGAGTACACGCAGATTCTCTGCGAGTCTGTCAACCTCAACAAGCCCCAGGAGCCGACAATTCCCTCACAGAACAAAGGTAACGTAATAAATAAAGAACAAATAAGGCGGCGTAATTTAACTACGTAGTGTCAAATGTGTGTCTTCAGAGTACTCTACGAACAGAGGTCTGGTTGATTAATTGTTTGTCCAGCAAGGAAACAGATGTGCACACAACCTGTTTGATTTAGTGGAATAGAAGATAATATTGTGTTTTTTTTTGGTAGAAAAATGAAATGATCTTGGGTTTTTGTTTTTTTGCTTAAGTTTATTTCTTGTGGCAGCACATAGAAATATTTATGAATTAATATGACAGTGGGCAGTGCAAGTTAAGATTTCTTTCAGTTTGCACACGTATCAAACTGCACAAGACTATTAAATACTGAATAAAAGGTGATTACTTATCATGCATCCAAATGAGAAATCAAATCTAAACTCCTGTACAAACTTGTCCAGCAATAATTTGAAAATTGTCTGGCACAGCTTTGTCTCCGGCATCTTGCCCATTTCATCTATTAATACCAAATAACTTTTAGTATCACGTATTGTTTTGGCATCACTGCCAAAACTCAGATGTCATATAACTCAATGCTGAATTCACCAGATCAGCCACACTTAAGGGGGATCGAAGAGGTTGTTGGAGGAGACTATCGCATCTACATACACCCTCTCCTTGCTTTGGTAGTCTAACAAGCCTATCCAGGACAGGTGTGAAATTAAACCAAGCTGTAGGATGTGTCTCCGAACACCTCTGCTAAGCTGAGTGTTGAAACCTTAAGACCTACCCAAGATTTAAGCTGCCGTGATTTCTATAATATAAATTGGAAATGAGCCTTTCAGCTGGTATCGATTGTAGCCATATAATACTTATAATGTGAGCAAATTACAAAGTTCGTCCTTGTTGCTTTGCAGGTGCTTCAGGGACAGCAGTTGAGGAGGCTCAGGAACTTCCTCTCTGCAGCTGCCGAATGGAAACGCCCAAGAGTCGAGAGATTCTCATCCTGGCAGACAGGAAGTGTATGGCCACAGAAAGCGTTGACGGACAGCTGACGCGCTGCCAGAGTGCTGTGCTGAAACACGAAATGATGCGTCCCTCCAACTCTGTTCAGCTGCTGGTTCTGTGCGAAGACCACCGCAACGGAATGGTGAAGCACCAGTGCTGCCCCGGCTGTGGCTTCTTCTGCAGAGCTGTGAGTACAGGGACTGGCCACTTTCAGACCTTCACTGGTGTCCGATCATGCGTGAGGGATAATCTAAGTTGGGTTTAAGTTGAAAAGATGAATGGCATTATTTTATTATGACATTTTTCTCTAATGGTTTTTATACCACGATATCAAAAAAAACCTTTTGTATCAGATTGCCCAAATTTTGAGTGAGTAGAAGTATTGGATGATGTGACAGCTGCTTTTTTCTGAATCACAATCCACCATTTGAAGAAGCCTTCATGGCTGAAAAAATAGTTTGGTTCAGTCATAAAATCTTTTGTGTTTTTTTTTATTGCCCCTGCGACCATCATGACAACAACACAATATTACACACATATTAGATATATCTACTACATATTTAACCACCTGCCAGCCAGTAACAACAATTACAAGTATCTTTTTTACAGTTAAACATTCTCTGGATCTAGCTTCTCATCTGTGAGGATTTTCCATTTTCCCACTTTACATAGTTGTAAATTGGTTTTGAGTTTTTCACATGAAGATGGGCCATAGTGAAAATATTTTAACCATTATCAGGTTTTTAGTAACATTCTTTTATAAATAGTTATTTTATAATAGCTAAATATAAATAGTTCATAATGTAAATGTTGTTTTGGAAACATAGTTACCTACAGAGACTTTGTTTGTCTGTCTGTATGCTGCAGGGGACTTTTATGGAGTGCCAACCAGATGTCAGCATCTCTCACCGTTTCCATGAGGCTTGTGCCTCGGTACTGAAAGGTCAAAGCTTCTGTCCCCACTGTGGAGAAGAGGCCAGCAAGGCTAAAGAAGTTACCATCGCCAAAGCTGACACCACCTCCACTGTGCCTCCCACAAGCGCACATGGACCTGCCACACCCGGCGTCCCCGAGGGCCGAGCCGACACTACCACTGGCAGGTAAACTACTGACTGAGGTGTCAGCCTGAAATGATAATTCAACGGTGTGACGGTTCATTTTAAGACAAACTCTCAGTAGTTGCTGACGAGTAAGGTATTTTTGTTACTAAAATCTCCATTTGTGTTGCTGCACTTCTCGTCTCAGTGTTGGGACTGAAGTCAGCGGCAGGGCCGACAGCTCGCTGTCACTTCATTCTGCACACGGACTCCTGGACACCCCTGCCATCCCTGGGTCATCCAGGACTTCAGCACTGCAGGTCGGGTCCGGAACAGCAGCCACACCTACAGTCTTTCCAGTACCACCTAGAGAAAGCCTGGAGGGAATCCTGGTAGCTCTCGACACTGAGAAGTAAGTTCAACCACAATCCTCTCGATTTATCATAGTGCGCAAAAACACAACTTTGAGACAAGCTCTTGTTTTCCCCCCCTGTTGTCTTCAGGCCCAAGAAGCTGCGTTTTCATCCCAAACAACTTTACCTCTCAGCCAAACAGGGAGAACTCAAAAGAGTCTTACTCATGTTAGGTATGTCGTTCCACCGAGCCTCAGCAAGCCTGCTTTTCATAAAGTCGTCTTGTCCTTTTTAATTAAACAATTCCTGTCATTTACTTTCCAGTGGATGGCATCGACCCTAACTTTAAAATGGAATCCCAGAACAAACGCACCCCACTTCACGCTGCAGCCGAGGGAGGACACAAAGACATTTGTCACATGCTTGTACAAGTAATCAGTCGATACACACTCACTCCTGTGGTAGTCAAAGAGCTCAGTGCAGATCCTAACTGTGAGGTTTTAAAATGAGTGCGTTAAAATAACTTCCTGGTGTTTCTCAGGCTGGTGCAAACTTGGACATGTGTGATGAAAATCAGCGGACGCCACTGATGGAGGCATGTGAGAACAACCACATGGAGACGGTCCTGTACCTGCTGAGAGCTGGAGGCAGTGCCACGCACAAGGTAAGCAGGTTTCTCCTAGGCTCCAGAGGTTTCCTCAGCCAACCACAGTAAAGAGTCAAATCAGAATTAATTTCCTCATTTTGGTTTTTAGTAGCAGCCAAAGCTCTTAGAAGTCTGAAACAGCATGCTGTTGAACCAAATGAAAAAGTTAACCAAGACATTTAAGAAAGGGCCAATAATGAGATTCTCTGCTGCTCTCAGGATGTTGAAGGGTTCACGTGTCTCCACCTAGCGGCAAAGTCGGGTCATTACAAGATTGTTGAGCACCTTCTGTCCACAGGACTGATCAACATAAACTGTCAGGTTGGTATTTTTTCACTAAAATAAAACAGTATGCTTTTTTTCTGCTAAGTTATGTTATTATCAATAGTTGATGCTGCTTTCCAATCAATTTTGTCTCTGGTTGATCACATCAGCCTGACTGACGTGTCATGACATGTCAAAGCTGAAAGTACCAACAGAGTTTAGTTCTTGATATTTGACTGAGGCTCATGACATGATGGTGAGATCGTGTTTGGAGGGGTTCGTTACTCGTTAGTGTTGGTTTAGCTGACAAAGCCCGATGACGCTGAGTTACTCGAGTGTTTCAGCATCTCTCAAGCAACCTCATAATCAACCTAGTGTCCTCATGTGGCTTATTTGCTACCGTCTGATGCACTTTGATGCCAGTGTATTAGAAGTAGATACAGAAGTGACTGCAGTGCCTGTGGTGTGTTTGTTTGAAACGTCTGACCCTGCTGAAAGGGGGTATCGTTTGGGGCTACGCTGTGATCCTAAGGGCACAGTACCTCACCCACAGTACTGTCAGTGACATATTTATTTTTGTCACACACTGGGTAAAAATAGTATCATTAGTGTTTTGTATTTACAATACCTTTTCCTTTTTCTCAGGACGATGGAGGTTGGACGCCCATGATCTGGGCCACAGAGTACAAACATGCGGACCAAGTGAAGCTGCTTCTGTCCAAAGGAGCTGACATCAGCATCAGAGACAAGGTTGGCTAAAGCCTCTTTTTAACGTTTTAGAAGGATAACATATAGTATACTTGTGAGTTTACATTGCTTCTTTTTCAGGAAGAAAACATCTGCCTTCACTGGGCAGCGTTCTCTGGCAGCGTGGAGATCTCCGAGCTGCTGCTGAACGCTCGCTGTGATCTGCAAGCTGTCAACATCCACGGAGATTCTCCTCTACACATCGCTGCTCGGGAGAATCGCCTGGATTGTGTCACGTGAGTTACTGGCGCTATGAATGGAACATAGAGCCAGAAAACTGAAGTTCAGAAGCAACTTGTTGTTGACAATCAGTAAAATGGGGGGTTTTATCTCTTCAGGCTGTTCCTCTCTCGAGGAGCAGATGTGCTTCTCAAGAACCGCGAGGGAGAAACTCCTCCAGACTGCTGCAGCCACAACTCCAAAGCCTGGGCAGCCTTGCAGGCCAACAGAAGGGAGAGGGACGCCAAGAACATCAGGCTCAGTCAAGCGGAGGAGAAAGTTCTTCACAGGTTGAATTATCCGTCACGTTAAAGCTCCTCACATGGCAGAACCCTGCAGTATTGATCCATCTTTTTATGCCAGAGCCTGCAGGTCAGATTCACTTTGAAAACTTTGACAGCTCATAACCACCGTCTGTTCTGTTTGCAGTGACATAGCTCTGGGGCAGGAGAGCATTCCCATTCCCTGTGTCAACTCTGTGGACAGCGAACCTTACCCAGACGACTACAAATACATCCCCGAAAACTGTGTCACCTCCCCCATGAACATCAACAGGAACATAACACACTTACAGGTAACTTTCCTTCGTGTCTGAGAGACGTTTCTCTTTCTCTTTGCTTGCTGCGTCAAGTGACCATTAATATTATTCTCTCTTTATCCGTGGTTAACAGTACTGTGTTTGTAAGGAAGACTGTTCGGCAAGTATCTGCATGTGCGGACAACTCAGTCTGCGTTGCTGGTATGACAAGGTAAGGACGAATGACTGCAAGGGGTAAACATGCAGACAGAGGCAAGAATTCACTAGAACAAAACCAAAGGAAAGTTATCATACCCTCATATTAAAACCTTTTTTCCTGTTCAGAATGGTCGTCTCCTTCCTGAGTTCTGCCGCGAGGAGCCTCCCCTCATCTTTGAGTGTAACCACGCATGCTCCTGTTGGAGGACCTGCAAGAATCGTGTAGTGCAAAACGGACTGAGGTAATTCTACAGCATCTCCGTATGGAAACAAATAATGTCAGTCAGACATCGAGTAAAGTGTTTTTGTTTGCTGCCAGCAGTCAATCAGAGAGCTGAGACTGAGAATGGTTCCCTTTGAACAACATCTGTTGAATGTTTCTGTAATTAAGAAAAATCATATCCAAAAGATGGTTGATCACCCGAGCCAGTCCTGATGAGGAAAGATAAATGCACAGTCTTAAAAGTGAACAGGGTGTCTGCCTCGAACCTGAACTAAACCTTAGTCAAATGTTCCTTTAATCCCGAAGTAATAAAAAGTAACAAATGCATGGACCAGTCTTCAACATCGCGTTAAGACAGAAGGATCCTAACTTTAGCAATATTTATATTCGTGTTTGAGATTGATGTTATTATCATGTTTTTTGTTCTTCTATATTAGTTGTTTTTATATTTATATTCATTGGTGCTGATTATGGTTGTGGGTCTGAGAGCAGCTGTAACTAGGCAAAACTATTTCCCTCTGGGTGTAATCAAGTGTTTTGAATCTTGAATCCTATGCGGGTCAAAATAACTCTCAGTAGTAGTTGAGGCCAAAACTACACTGACTGTGTGGTTAGATATGGGTAGAAAATCCTACCACACATTCGCATAGCAATAGAAACTTTGTGTCTCGGAATAATAGTTCTCAAGTGAATCTTGCCATCTGATAGGTCCCAATGACATGTCTCAGTATGTTATGACTTATAGTGTTGAATGCAGCACAAAAAATGAACTGCTGTCGTGTTGTGAACCTTTCAGGACCAGGCTTCAACTCTTCAGGACCAGTAAGAAGGGCTGGGGTGTCCGGGCACTGCAAGACATACCACAAGGGACCTTTGTATGCGAGTAAGTTCCATTTTACAAGTAAACTGTGTCCAGCTTTAAAACGCAACAATGCAACACGGCCTCAGTTTGCATTCTTCAAGATCAGCCAGCGTTTGTTTTTCAGTTAGTTAGTTAATGTGGGTACGAACTGAAATAGGCATGTTTGTTTCACCTTTTCCCTGATCTAAAAGAAAAAGCTGCTACTCTCATGTACAGAGTCTGCATGTGCTGCCAGATGGTAACAGCTCAGACTGTGAACACAGCAGACGAGCGACAGAGTTCTGCTTTCTGCTTTCTCGCTGCCGACGTCGCTGAGGTGTTTCTCCGTGGTGCCAGTCACTATCCTGCCAATGCATTGTAACAGCTTTCTTTTTCTATCGAGGAGTTTAGGGCTCTGGGTGCCTGGGTTCAAAAACATGTTGGCTCCCGTCGCCTCGGGCAGTTGTTTTGAGAAATGTTTGTTCAAAAACATGTTTTTCTCTGCAAGCTCCAGAAAGTTTGTTGCACTTATTTACATCTTAACTTGCATGTGTTGATGGTGACAAGTAACGGAAATGCAGTCACAGTAAAAAGTATGTACTTTTCTGCATTAGTGAGTCATAAAATGAAGATGCAATTCATTCTAGGTATTTGCTGACAATAACAAAACTGTATAAAATACCGGACGTGAACTCTTGACTGGTTGTAAATGGTATCAGTGATGAACTGCTGTAGGGATGTATACTGCTCCTGATAGGTCGTCGACTTTTTAACAGGTATGTAGGCGAGATCATCTCTGAAGCAGAAGCAGAGATGAGACAAAATGACGCTTACCTGTTCAGCCTGGATGATAAGGTAAAGAGTGAACAACCTTTTTGCTAACGAATCACACGGAAACTGCTGAAAGTTTGATAGTATTGAAACTTCAACTCTCATAATTGCCTAGTTATTCCTTGTCCATCTTAACCCACTGATTTGTGAAAAAATAATACACAGAATTTGGACTGAAACGTTGTATTCTGAGTTACAGTCAAGATGTGACAACCCTACACTTGATATTCCCTTTGATTGGACTGAGCGCTTACAGCTTTTTTTTGTTGTTGTTGTCTTTATAGCCACAAGACTTATACTGCATCGATGCCCGTTTCTATGGAAACATCAGCCGCTTCCTCAATCACATGTGCGAGCCCAACTTGTTTGCCTGTCGAGTGTTCACGACACACCAGGACCTTCGTTTCCCACACATTGCCTTCTTTGCCAGTGAAAACATAAAAGCGGGAGAGGAGCTTGGGTAAGGCAGTTGTCCCGTTTAGCTGCTTTGACATGGTGTTCTTGTTTATCGCAGCTCATGCTGTTGATACTAACGTTACTGTACTGTAATTTCAACATCGTTATACTTTTATAGCACCGCAGTGCTGTTAAAATGTCACACTGGATAGGTGATCATCTCCCTCCCCATTCAAAGCAGCTGAATGAAGTTAGTGAGTGTATGCCTGCTCAGATATGTTAACATGACAGTAGGACTGGCAACAATACAATATGTATCAAGATACACTTTATTGCACTGTATCACACTGTGACATCAAATTACAAAGTGTAGCACTATGTTTTGTCCCTGCAGTAGAAGTTACTTCTAAATTCTGCCTTATTACTCGGAAAATAACTTTCTATACTTTCAGTATTTAATGCAATATTCTTATTAATATGTAACTTTATGAAAGTGCTAAACACAATATCAATAAAATAAGAGAATAAATGAAGTAAAATCACAGATATTGGACAGCAACATTGAAAAAGCCGTTCCCCTCAAAATAATACAGTGACTGAGACTTAAAGTGAGAACTGTTGAGCATAATATTATGTCCAGGCACATTTAAGAACTATTGGATGCAAATATTATGTTATGTGGCTTATTTAGTTGTTTACAAGCATCACTTAGAGTTAATGCATGTTGAAGAGCATCACTAAGTATTAACAACTTAGGGGTCTTTGCAGTGTCCTAGGCTAAAATTAGCAGTCATGAAAGAAGTGTGATAGAATTAATTTGACACTGACTCTGCAAGACACATGTACTAAGGCCAGAGCTTGACAGCCTGATATTCTACAATCTTACACACGTCCTGTTCAATGCACTACGAGAAAAGTGCTGTTTTGTCCAACTCTGTCTGTATCGATTGTGTTTTGATTAAGTGCCCACTTTCCTAAAGTGTGATTTCCCACCCTTCCCACTCAGTTTCAACTATGGCGACCACTTCTGGGAAGTCAAAAGCAAGGTGTTCAGCTGCGAATGCGCTTCTTCAAAATGTAAGTACTCCTCGGCGGCCATGGCGTTGCTGCAGGCAGACAGCACACCGGAGGACCAGCGGCAGCCCAGCGCATCACCTGACACCAGCTCTTCCAATAGTCCCCCGAGTCCTTCGTAAAACTCTCCTCACACTAAGCATCGCTACACAAACGGGACCGATGGACTTGCGGCAGCACCGGTGTGTGGGCTCTCTGTGAACAGTGAACTTGTTTTCCCCACTTCTGATTTGAATCATGGACCACTGATCTTTTGTGAGAACCCATGAAACCTTGTGACGCAGAACCAGATGCACAAGCAGACTCTAAACGAATTTGCTGCTGCTTTATTTTATCTTGTGTAATATGAACAGCAGGGGGCGGCGACGAGACGCACAACAAACATCACGAGGACAACAGTCATTTAACACATAACTTTACTGAAAACGAAAGCTGTGCATTTTGTCTTCTTTGTCTTTTTTAAGATAACTGGCTGATGTTGTTAAATGGCGTTCTGAAGGGTCACAGACAAAAGCTGAGGTTGAGGGCGAGTGTACCGACGACCTCGGCGTACGGCTGGATTCGTTTTGCTCGACCTTTGTGGTCATCATCATGAACCATTCCAGCAAAATTAGCTGATAATTATGAAATTATGTTGCCACTTTTTTTGTGTCATTTCATCTTTGTCCCAGTGTTTTCACCGGCTATCCAACATTTGCCACCACAGTCGATTATAAAATCACTGAAATGAATCAAAGTCTGTGAGGACAGAATGTCTGATAGGAAGATGCTGTACCATTCCTCTAACATGAGGTGTTTCTAGTCTGAATAAATTGGCTCACGTTTTTATTAAGCATGTTAATCTTAATGTGTCATATATTTTGCCACAGTTGTGGAAGAATTGAATTGGACTAAAAATGGTGCTGACAAAAGTTTTTACTTTTGATTTTTAATACCCACGTGAACATAGTTTGTAAAATAAGAGAGCATTTTAAGTTTTTTATGTTTAACTTTATCTCCAGTTTTCTAATCGTAGTTACTGTAGTTAGCTTGTTTTAAATTTGGTTTCATGATTTTGCCGACAGAAGCCAACCCGTCTTTTTAAATGTTGTTAGTAAAGCAGTGACTGTTGTGCAAAGTCTTGAAAGGTATAGATGGAGAAAAGGTTATAAAAATGCACTTCCATTACCTTCTGTTACATATTTCTCGACCTTGAACCATCCATCTAATTGGTTGTATCTTTTTCAATAAATTTACTACTAATGCATTTATTCTGATATGTGTCACTCGTGGCGGTTCCTTACCTGCTGAATTTAAATATCACGTTGCCTTTCATGTTTTCTTTCCACCTTTTTGAAGATTGCTTTTTTTTACATTTACAGAGAGATTGCTTTAGAGCTCCTTATCTTGTCTGCCACAAACTCATTGGTAAAAGATCTTCAAACTGAAGCCTGCTGTCAGTTTGACCCTGTGTGAACTGAGCAGGAGCTCAGTTTTGACAGACGGGCTCGCGGCCCGCCGCTGAAATATTTGAGCAGCTGTGGCGTTCGAGTGGCTGACACTTCCCACACTCGGTTTGCTTTAATGAGTTTACATTTCATGAGCTCCTCGTCGGTGTGATTTCAGTGAGCCGCTGTAGAGGAGAGCTCGTCTGAGACTGAAACTACAACTAAGCAGTGGTTGAAGAAGCTGTAACTATCACAATGGATCTGTTACAGGTTAAAAGCATGCAGGAGAAAGTGTTCATCAGTGTGTTTGCAATGCTGCGATTAGAATCACATAGTGTCTGCTCAACGGTAGCCTGAGCAGAGGTCTAATCAGTTTCACCTAAATACTCCTGTGCAAAGTGTAGATAAAATCCACATAGAGGTCATGTGGATGCTAGCCGTCTTACTCGGGATTTGACCATACACTGTAAATCCTGTGTACTATTATACATAAGGTCATTTGTTTCGAACAACGTGACACAATGATCAATAGAAAAAACATCACTACTTTTGTTATTATTCGGTAATTATGTTCACACAAATCACACGTGAATTTCATCTCTAACTCTGAAGTGTGTATGGCTCCCTCAATTCTGTATGCACTCCCGAAAACATCTGGTCCTGATGAGTCGGTGGATGCTGTCCTGTGCCTTCCAGACATGCACCAGGACATGAATGCATCTCCTAGCACTCTGTGGTGGTGCTCGGGGCATCGGATCCAGTGATGTCCTAGAAGTACTTACTTGTACTTGCAGTAACGTAGGTCAGGGGAATGAAAGCATCTTATTCCTTCGTCAGGACATGCCTACACACTCCGAAGTCATTACTTAATATTATATAAGGTGAAGGCAAAAGTAATAGATGACATTTGACATCTGACATTGCTGTATAATGGTGTTGATTGAAAAGTTATAATTATCATTTATTATTCATATGAATGAATATGAAAACAGATGCAGGGAGAACAAACCCAGAATCAATAATGTCAACCTGATGGTGGCCTAAGGGGTCGCAACACTTGTGGTGCTGCCCCTGATAATGTTATTTTATGAAAATAGTTCCCGTAATATTAAACATGAATCCGGTAAGTAGAAACTCCAGCTGGGGCAGATGGGAGGAATAACATCTACCTATGACGCAGGAAAAACAATATATAATATAATCTGATCCTCTGACCGTGTCCTCCCAGTAAAACCAGTAAATGGACTGGTGCTACAGAACAGCAGGAAGCGAGTGGCCGTGCATCTGCAGGCCTTTCAGGTCTCATAAACTGGGGGATGATTGCTCTCTTCCGGACTCGCAGGGTGGACAGCGAAAGCGGAGGCGATAATTGAATGAGCCAAACTTCTCCCTGAGCACAGACGATGGTTGGTCTGATAGCTGGGTCCTTAAGTGGCAGGTCAGGAAGCAGCCTTTCCGCATTCCCTGGGAGAAACTTTGTGTGTGTTGGGTTGTTAGTCTGTGGGGGTCCTGCCCTGCTGCCTCCTGCACACAGTCCTCTGCAAGAGTCGCTTTACTTCACTGGCTTTCTGCGAGTGACCCTGGAGGACAGCTATGAAGAGGAGAGTTCCTTCCACTTCCAGATGGGCAGAGACGCGGTCCACTGTGGTCTATGGTACGTTCATCCTGGTTCTTTTCATGTATTTGTGTGTCGGGGGTGTTTGAATGACTTTCCACCGACAGCGGTGCGCGCGGCCACGTTCGGCTCCTGGAGGATGCTCACTCTGGGGACAGAGTACGAGGACACCTGGGCTCCGTCCCCTGACAGGACGCCCCGCTGCAGGCAGCGCGTGGAGGCCGAGCCGCTGGACACCTGCCCCGCAGAACCCGAGGAGACAGCGCGCAGAGCCAAAGTGTTACAGCTCGATGGCCTGAGCACGGGAAAGACAGATGGTGTCCATCAGATGATCAGCAGGCATGAGACCCTGCACGGCACGCCGTGGCCTGGCAGGTGAGACACACACTACAAATACCTAGTTCACACATGCCAGGACGATTCACCCAACTGTTCCTGCAGATTTGATGTTCTCCTGATGTGACACTGGTGATTTACATGAAAAACAGTTTTGCAATAAAAAAAATAAAACATCACATATCAAAATGATTTTCAGTTTTCCTGAAAGAGAAAGACAGATTCACCTCGGTGTTCATTTTGAAGGCTGTAATTTGTGGTCAGAGAATTGCATTAACTGAAAGGTTTATTATTGTTTTATAATCAAATTAGGTTGGCTAAATAACAGAAGCATCTAGTAACTGAGCCTTTGTACAATATTAAACGTTTTGTTTGAGCAGGCGTTATAATAAGATTTAGGAATTTACTACATTATTGTATAAACACTGCTGCGTGTTTTCATTCTTACTGCAGTTCATAAATTAAATCACTAGATGGCTCTTCTGTTTTATCATTTTGGGTGCAGATGATGGTCATTTACTGTACAGAGGCTTAATTAATTACTTAACAATTATGCTCATATTTGAGTTTACTAACACCTTATCTATTCTTGTGTGCAGCTGGTTAATTAGATACACAATTAAAACATAGACCAGTCAAGAAATGCATTAAATATGAAAAGGTAAGCAGGTCTGAAGTTAGCAGCAACCACACAGAGAAGCAGCCAATTAGCTACTAATACTTCAATGCAAAAAAGCCTGATGCAACATTTTTGAAACGTCCAAATATTGGTGACTGGTGGTGATGACGGTGACTCACAACTAAATTGAGTTATCCTCTGCAGTAAGGACACTGGATTTAGACATTTATTCATAATTTTTTTTTAGTTTCTTCTTAAAAAGATACAGAAAACAGAAACTGCTGAATACGTGCTTTAGACGTGAGGGGGCAAGCAAGAAGTTCGGATGCTGCGTTTAAGTTCATTTTCTCAATCTAATTTAAAAAACATAACCATCATCTCCGGTAAATTGCACACACAAAACATTCCCAACGGTGATTAACTGTAATCTAAATAAGCTATTACAAATATTTATAGAGGTCTTTGAAACCCTGTAGCCACCACAAACACGGTTTGTTTGATTCCTTCCTATGATAAGGAACATTAAAGCGTGTCCACGCTGTATAATGACACACCGAGATAATGAACACAATGCAGAAACATTAAGTAGGCGAAACAGTTTAGCCTCTCAGACTGAAAGAACAAAGGAGAGAAAGGTTCCCCTGCAATTTGTATGTATGTTCCTCTCATTAGTTTATCAGCCAAATCTACAGTCCTCGCCATCTCGCGCTTTGTTTTACAGTCACTACGTTGCTCGGTGATATTGTGTCACAGAACATTTCCAATAAGTGTGTGATGGACTAAATTACTCATCGTATCCTTAACCTTTGCTGCACAGTAAAAAATGGAGTGTCAATATTTCAGAGTTAACCTGTTTTAACCTAGATAGAGTATTTACAACTCTAAGAGGAGTAAACCAGCTCTAACAGCAGAGTTAAAAGTCAGTGTAAAGGTTTAACTCCACACAGTGTGGATCAGGACCAGTCTGCAGGGGTGCTCGGTCTCAGAGCTCACATTTCATTTCTAATTTTAACACTAAGTAGAGTAGAATTAACACTGAAAGTTAACACTGACCATGGAGTAAATTCTACTCATTTTAAATGGGACCAAATGTTATCTTTAGGGAGTTAAAATCAACTCTCTAAGTGTAAATTTGACACTCGTTTTTTTAACTGTGTTACACTACATCTTTAGCATCTAAATGAATCAGGGCGGCAGAGGCCAACACATCTGCATATTTGTATAAATCTGCCTTGTCATGAATATAATAGTAATTCACAGAGGTGATAAGACGCTGCTTCTGTGCTAATTAGAAGTTTTTCAGACAGCGCTTCAGACAGATCTTCTAGAAAGAAGCCAACCAATAACCTTAGTGCTGTTAAAACAACCTAAAATCTAATAAACAGTTACTTAAGGTACTTAAGTAACTGGGTTACGGTTAAAAGGGTTTTGAAATGACAACATATTTAATTTATTCGCTATGATGCCTTACTTTTGTTTTGGGGTCTCAGAGACCTCCGCTGTAAAACAGTTAAATAAAAGTTTTGCTTTAGACCTTGTTATTTTCATTTCTTTATATTATATCAATAGAACTAATGTGAAACCCTTAAAATGGACATATTTGTTGTAAGAATGTCTCATTGTCTTTTTTGTCACATTCATGTAATTTGCTGGTTCATAGAGGGATGGAGTCTGGCTTTAATACTTTATGTGGTTGTTATACAGTGAGACGCAGATCAACTTTTATAGCCTGCTATCAACAAAAAACATGTTTTGCCGAAAGAAAGATTGATTAAGGCTGCTGTTGTCCCCCGCAGGGCTTTTCTGAACTTCATTCGTTTTCCAGCCTCTAATAAGCAGCCAACAGACGGTGTGCGCGTCTGTGCGCTCCGGTTCCCGATAGGCCCGTTCTGGTCACATGCGCTCTTCCTTATTCCAGCGAGGACTCGCTATATAGCCTTCAGCCCCCATACAGCGAGCGATCAAAGCGACATTACAGGATAAATGTTCGTGCTGGATTTGCTTGTTTTACTGTTGCTTTCAGCTGAAAATCGGAACGGGGGGATTGTAGAGTTTTGGCGCCCCTGCGCATTCTGGACAGAGATCCTGAACGTTTCAACTGGTGTTTGGATGCTGACACGATGCTGCCAGGGTTTTGGACAGGGACAGGGTGATCTGGTTTTTCCTCCACTCCGCCCGGCTCATATGGATCCTACTGCTTGAGTGAAGTGTTTTTGTTGTTGTTTTTTTCCAACACGAGAGCTTTCTTCTGTAAAACTTTAATGCTCTGAATGTCACTGGAGATGAATGAATGGAAAGGAATAGTATAGCAGTGTTTCCAATAAGGACAACCCATTTTTCTGCTTTCTCTGCTCTCTACGCTAAGCTGTGGTTTGGATGAAGTGTGTGTGTTGTGATGTTTTTCCCCTCCATCTCCACTGACACCAGTTTGCATTTTCTCCTTTGGATCTGTGCGTTTCCAGAATGGCTCGCTTTGCAGAAGATCTACCCACTCGCTATGGAGGAAGCTCTGGCGGCGGAGGGAGAGGTGGACCGGGCTCGGGGAGAGGGGGAGCCCGGGGTGGTGGCGCTGCGGGTGGCCAAAGGATGTACAAGCAGTCCATGGCCCAGAGAGCGCGGACAATGGCCATTTACAACCCGAACCCTGTCAAACAGAACTGCCTTACTGTCAACCGCTCCCTCTTCATCTTCCGCGAGGACAATCTCATCCGGAAGTATGCCAAGCGAATAACAGAGTGGCCATATCCTTTCCGAGTAGCACCGCGCACAGAGCAGGTGCATCTGGATCCTGGAACCTGCGTGTCCCCGCAGGGACACGCCGCCCCCCCCCTGCTGTGGAGGGAGTACACTCTGCTCCTGGAGTTTAGGTTGTAAACGCCAGGCCTTTCTGTTATTCCCCCTGCGTCCTTTCTCCTTCCTGTCCGCACCTGTCGCTCTGCTTATCTCACTTCAACATGGCACAAATGTCTTTTCTCAGTAGGTGCTGCCAGTGACAGACTCAACCTCGTACTATTGTGTTGCCTGTTCTATTCAGTTTCACGCCTTTGGGCGCCCGCATCGGCTGATAAGTCCTTTTGTCTAAATGTCAGCTGTAAAGTGTCTTTCGAGCACGGACAGCAGCCCCATCGTTGTAGTTAATAATGATCAAACATCGCTACTGATTAATGCAACTACAAGTAACTGGAGGGTGTGATTTATCTGCCGGCGCAGTCCTGTAATTACCAAGAAAAAGCGCAGTTTATTTTGGTGAAGAGACCGCTGGTCCAAGGTTGCAATACCGCCTCGTTGTGTTAGTTGGAAGCCCTCTCCATGGTGCTGAAGTCGCCCACGCTTATGTCCATGCACCGAGTCACGGTCATCCTTTAAAACCTTAGCTGTTCCACGGAGTGATTGTTATTCATTGTGTTTCTGTGTCTGCTTCACTCATTTCAAGATGGAAAACGTGTCAACACAATGAACTCCTCAGAAGCAGTCCATTATGTAAGAACTGTTTAAAGCTGTGCCTTGTTCTCCAAACAAATACTCACAGGTCATAGGATTGTTTTCAGATATTCACATTCAGACCTGGGAATCTTTTTTTAGTTAAGTAAAAAAAAAAATTCAGCTTTCACTGTCTTTCAAATGTCAATCTAACACCTACAATAACCTAAAACACCTACTTGTACCCAAGAAATTGATCATCACCAAGTTTAAACCGTGAGTTGTTTAAACTAATGTTAAATACCCATTTGGTAACATCGCTTCAAAGGTACGTTGTTGATTATATTTTGTTGTTTACCCATCTATGAATGAAAGTATAATGCAGTTTACCTGCAAAACAAGTGTAGTAATTAAAGTTGTTAAGTCTCTGTCTCAGAAATCACAATAAGAAAAGTATAATCAGAGTATCTGGGTCTCATCATCATGGCTGTAATGCCATGAGTCATAGGCCCCATAGGCCCTGACCCACAGGCAATGACCCACTGAAAATGGTTGGGAATGGTCAACCATCTGGAAAGATCGTGACCACATGCATAGGGTACAGTTTATTGTTTGTCTGTCTGTCTGCCTTCTTTGGCCATCCTTATTCAATTTCTTTTTTTTACTGTACTCAATGCTGTTACAGTTGCTCCTTAACTCTCACACTCCATTCGAGTACATGATCCTGGCTACAATTATTGCCAACTGCATCGTCTTGGCCCTGGAGCAGCATCTACCTGCGAGCGACAAGACCCCCATGTCAGAACGCCTGGTGAGTGTATTTCTTTTACAGGCAGACAGTCGAACATGTGCAAAGTACTCAAAGTCAGCAGTGCGGGCGTCTGAACCTTCTCAGCAACACTGCAGCTTTCACCTATCATAATTCTGAACCCACATTCCAGATCTCTGCACCACTAGAAGCTGCTTATGTATGGACCCAGAGTTTGAACTCTCACAATCATGTCACATAATCAAGCAGTCTCAGAGAGGAACCAGAGAGGCTGCTGCCGAGTGAGGTCGAGTGTGCTAGAAAAACACTGAATAGCATGTTGCTTCAGGGTTCAGAAACTTGCTGTTGATATTTTAAGGTTGTTATAGCTTAGAGGAGTTGTGAGTGTTATAAAGAGCAAAACAGCTTGATGTGAAAAAGTCAATGAATTCCACACATTATACCACCTGCTCCTGATTTGAATTAGCTCAGCAAACAATGCAAATTCAGCGGTGAATATGTTACAGTTAGGAAAACAAAGATTTAGCGCCTGAGAAGTGAGTAGTGAGTGCACAAAGGATAAAACCGGCTTCCTTTTGTCTTACATCCTCCACCTTGAGGATGTAAGACAACAAGAAGCCTTTTAATTAGAGCAGGGGATCAGCGATTATTTATGAAGCCCTGTCAACAGAGTAGGAGGAGGCATGCAGTAAGTAGACGCAAGGATGATAGAAGCTGTTCAGTAATGGCATTTCAGATCCATTGTAGGTCTTTAGCACTGTGATCCTTGGGTGTTTCCCCTGTTGTCATCCACTGGTATAATAACATACCACTGGTAAGGACATTTATTGGGGCAGCCCTCCTGCCCTGTCTTTACAGAACACACTCAGGTGTTTGCCTCTGAATCATAGTATACCATATTTCACATTCAATGGTGGTGAAATAATCCTACAACTTTTCCTCCCGCGTGGTATTACTCTACCACCACAGCTGTAGCTATTGTCTAGTCTTCCTGTTATCAGTGGGTGTTCACAGTGGTCAGTCACAGGAGAAAAGGTCACACTTCTTCTAGTGCTCCGGCCTGTCACACTGCTTTTACAAAATGATCCGTGTTGGACGCTGCCGCTTGGGGACAATGTCAAGTTGTAGGATAGTCAGTCAGAGTGCAAATGATGGAACGGTGACACACTGTTGATTGTTAGTTTGACACTGTTAGGGATTGCCCTGCTCAGTCACGTCCAGGCATGTGTGTTGTGGATATTGACAGATTTCCTTTGAAAGTGAACTGCTGAATATTGCAGAGCATTTGGGTTTCTATGTTGAGGAAATCTTGTGAATTTGTACCTTTTTGTTCAGTCTATGTGACCAAAAAATCTTTATGGAGACATTTGAAGCAGAATTATAAATTTTTTCAAGTGAACATACATGTACTACAAGCAACTTGGGGATCAGAATCATTCAGGGACACATCATTTCTACTTGACAACAGAGGTGCTTACCCTATGGTTGGAGATGACCTGACCTACCCCCTGAGCCACGACTACCCCTGAAATATGGTACAAGTATCTTTTTGGTTTCTTCAAGTGCCAGTCTGGCTATAGTGCCAGAGCACCTCCCAAATCTATCCCCATGTTGGCAGAGGAGCACTGTGCAGGTTCATTTTTTGTTTTTAGTTGGCCCAGATTGCTCAAATAATGTCTAGTGTAAACTTGAACATCTAGTTTCAACCAGACAAAACAGGGAGGTGACGCAGGTTTCCACTCTTTCAAAATAAGCCTTTTAGCAGGCACACAACCGAATGCAAGAGCTTGCTGAAGTGAAAAGGGAAACGCCATCGAGTGTAGAGAGTTGTCTGAAGACAAGGATCTGTCCAACATGACCTCCTTGCTCAGGTTTATCCTAACCCCTGCTAAAATGTATGTTCAGCAGACGTGTGTGTCTTGTTCGGGGGGACATTTAGACTTGCAGTCCTCGCGTATTGAGTTTTTTGGTTACATGTTTGGTTACATTTATTTAATGCATTATATCGGATCCATTGATTTCCCTTAGACCTTAAGATAATGCTGTGATCATCTGTTTATACTGAATTAAATCCCTTTTCCTGGAAAGAAAGGGACGCCACTTTCTGCTTTTTTGCTGATGCTACTACAAGAATCATTTTTCTCTTTTTTACTTAGGACGCTGTCTTTCACTGAATGCTTCATTAACCACTCTCTTACCTCAACAAAAAGATTGTTATCTGTCATTCTTATCCTCTCTCTGACTCTCTGTATTTCTGTAGGACGACACAGAGCCCTACTTTATTGGAATATTTTGTTTCGAGGCTGCCATTAAGATCATCGCCCTTGGCTTTGCATTTCACAAAGGCTCCTACCTCCGCAATGGCTGGAATGTAATGGACTTCGTGGTTGTCCTCACAGGGTAAGTCCCTCGCCCGCTGGGTGTCAGCTGGAGATGGAAGTCATAAGTGAGAGAGTGGTTTCTTTTGTGTATATCTGTGAGTGTACCCTGATAAAGTGTAGTGAAATCACCTTCTTGAAGTTAGAGCGTTTGCCTTAAAGCATTTATGGTGTGTTATTATAACAATTACCACACGCTTGTGTGTCACAGTGTTTGTTGTTTTAGCTTTCCAATTTCTCTCCTTGATTTAAACATTGTTGCTGGACTATACCCAGTGGCCACCATGCTTGTGCCTTCCATCTTTGTGGCAGTAGCTTGGGGGATATAAATTCCTGTTTGCACTACCAAGCCACTGTAGACAGGGCCAGGACCATATCAAAAAGGTTTTCAGTTTGATTTTAAATATGTTACTGGTTTGTGCAGAGCTCTCATGTTCAGCAGTTCCACTTACTATAGGAGTCTTATTTAAGTATGCACATAGTTTTTTGGTGATATATAATTTACAACGGTGCAGACCCTGAATTGATATTTATATATAAACTGGTGTTGGTTTTGCTCTTGAATGTAAGACGTCATTTGTCAGTGGCAGCCTGTCAACAGAGGGTGCTGAATACAGGAATCACATAAAATCATTTTAGAAAAACATTCTAAATACAAATAAACAACCAATGTATTATGCAGACCGTGAGTACTGTATCAAAGTGTACAAAAATCTTTACCACAGACCTACGCTATAACTAGTGCATGCTCCCTGAAACCCCTTCCAATACAACGTATAGGAGAACGTTCAGCCTGCCCAGACCGAGGTTAGACCAGCAATGATTAGCAATAGGAATATTTCTATGCAGCTTAATGGAAGCTACAGGATAGAGTATAATGAGATGACATAATGACAAGAGGCACAACAAAAGGTCTAACTTGTCTAAGTTGATACACTGCATTATGTTCTGTGGTGCGTTTGCGCTTCTGTCGCATGGTCATGATACAAGTGAACACATTAGCACATACTATAAGTAGGAAAATCATTTATGTATTGATTTATTTTTTTCTTCCAAGAAACCTACACAGTGAAAAAATGATGTGTGCTGGAAGATAAAAGACAAAATAGTTTAAGTGTCACACATTTTGTTCAAGGATCTTTAAACGCATTGAGCAAAGAAAAAAAGGTCACAGCTGTAGCTCTTATATATTTGTCATTCAAATAGTCAGACAATCTGGATATCTATAGGAATATATTCAACAAGATCATCTTTTTGTTCACATTTTGTTTACGTTCCTCTCAGAGCAGGTGAAACCGTTCTTCATTTGTGGTGATGCACTGCTGACTCAGCTGGATACAAATTAACCATTGTGTTGTGTGTGTGTGTGTGTGTTTGTGTGTGTGCATTTGTTTGGTTGCCAAGCAACCATTGTAGATAATGTGCCCCGGTCTGATTGGGGGTTTATGTATGTGTATCTGTGTGATGCTTTGTTTGCTTTGCGCTTGACGTACTGCTGCAGCGCCGTGGGTCTGAAGGTGTCTTGACCAAGCCTGCATCAACCTGATATCAGTCAGATGCCTGGATGTGGTTTGGCTCTCTAAAAACCACTATGAGCAAAGTCTGATATTGGAAGAATTTGTTTTAATGTCAAAGGATAAAAGGTGGAAATCTGTTTCCTTAGCTGGTCAGCCTCCCTAAGAGAATTAAGCTGCAACCATGGACATTACAATCTGCCCTGTTTCCGCCATGTGCAGGGAAACGAGCAGCTTACAAGCGCGGCATGTTATTGATCAACGCATGAATGATAGATAAAGAATGCATTTGAAAATTCTTTTTAATCAATCAAAAGTGACTGGTAATGTTTTTTATTGATCTCACTGGTTAGAAATCTAATTTAGTGTACATACTGAGAAGATGTAGTTGTGGCTTAGGAAGCAGAAATAAATGATCATGCTTTGTTTGAAATGAAAACATATTCCGTTCCGCTCTATTAATTATCTTACAGTACAGTATACAGCATTATACAATAATGTGTCATTCCTTTTTTCCACTTTGTTAAGACCAGAATTATTTATCTGCCTGCTGTACAATTCCAGTGCTCAGTCCTTAGGCTAATCATGTCAATGCAGCCTTCCAAACCTAATGAAAGGGTCTAAATGATAGTGTAGCTGGAGGCAGTGGCAGACCTTTAATCTGTCCTGATCAGGCATTAGGAGCCCCTAATATAAGAATAAATCTGCCTGGGTAGCTAAAGGCCTAATCAATAGAACACTGCCAGCCTGGGAACACCAAGCACTGATGAGAAGCGTGACACAGCCAATCACACCCAGGGCACAACACTGCTCACAACACAAGGAGAGAGGGGGAAATCATTGTTCTGCTTAAGAAAGTGTTTTTTCCCCAAACATGTATAAATGACAGTAGAATGCTCACAGTAACTAGTAATCAAATGCTTAAAATATCTACTTTCTATTCTATAGTCATCCGATTTTAGTGCAGAAATCACTTTAATTAACATAATTATTAAAAGGAGTTCAGGTGCTTCTCTCATTTCAAAGTGTTGCCATTATTCTGAAAGGTAATATACCCATGAGGTGGATTTTCTTGTGAGCTATTTCATGAGGTGTAGAGTGTCAAACATCAGTGTTTCACCAATGTGCAGCTAGTATGGCAGTCAGACTTGGTGATGGCTTCCCAGGTCCTATGGCTCTCTAGGAGAAGGACTTCCTACTCCTGCTCTCGGAGGAAGTGGGAAATGTTGCCTGGGAGAGGGATGTCTTGAATTCTCTAACTAGATTCCTGCAACCTGCCTCCGGAAAAGAGTCAGAAAATGCTGGGTGTAGAGATGAGATTGGGAGAGAGACAGAGCAAGGTGTAGCATGTGACAGGGAGATACAGCTTGTTTAAATCTATAATGAAAATAGCAGTGCAGGGTTCCGTCTATCTTAAAACTGCCAGCACAATTAAAGCTTCTGTTTAAATAAAGCATCCTGCATATGTATAAACTATTTGTGAATGCAAATTCTGTTTTATTTAGAAGGAACAATGGAACAATGCTGATTAACACCATTATTTATGTAAAAGAAAAGCAGCAGATTAGTGTACAGTACACACAGTGTAACTCAATAAAACAAACAACTGGATAAAAGCAGATTCAGGATAAAAACCGCAGCAACAGACAGAAGAGAATAAGTAGCACATGTCTGAGATTTTATGTATAAACACTTCAGTGTGCATGCATTGACACATAGAGGAATAGTGTCAGTGTGTGAGTGACTCCTGCCTTCACAATTCATTCAATATTAACACATTTCTGTTGTTGTTTAAGTCATTGTTCTACTCGTGTATTGAAAATTCCAACGATGTTTTAGTGTAACGTGGTACAGTACGAGAGATTTTTGTGAGATTTTTACTGAGTAAAAGCTTCTAAAGTTAGCGCCGAGCATTAAAATGATATAGTTAGTTCTACATTGGTTAAATTCCATCTGTGTTAAGGGCATTTACGTAGCCTAACCCTAACTTGTAACACTGAACTCAGTGTTTTGGAAATGAGCATTGCTAATATGTTATCATGTGTCTGATTGCATGGTATGTCCAAAAGGTTCTCCAGTTATCCCCCTCTGCCTCCCAGCCTTTGATTACCAGCCGTTACTATTGACCAAGGCCTCACATGGCCTTTCACAGCCTGTGCAAACACTATGGCAACCAAAATGTAAGAATCCCAAATGATGTCACTGACTATCATCACCCAGAAAACAAAGCCAGAACAGTTGTTTTTATATATTTATCTGTACGTTCGATTCACGGGTCCCTGCCGTAAGTGGTCGGGTTGAAAGTCAGGGTGAGAGTCTGTGCGCGTGTCGACTTCAAAGTTGTGATTTCCTTTCATGTGCCTCTCAGGCAACGGGGCTAACACAAGAGGAGGCTTCAAAGTATAGTTGCAAAGACTACAGACGTTGGGTCACTTTACCTTATGCCCCCGGCACCATGAATAAATGTTGCCTTTGAACCTCTGCCAAAACATTGCTGTCTGATCACGGAGGTCTGACAATTGTGGCCTTGTTGAAGTTACTCCGATGCGAATGGGCTTGGTTTGTGTGTGTATCTCCATCCATGGTAGCAACATGACTGAATGAGGAATGGCTCAGTCAGTTGGTCGGTCAACTAATCTGACTAATCGGCTGATAGTTGTTGAATATATTGCATTAAACTATTTTGGTGAAGTTTTCCCATTTTCCGGATTATTAAAACACGATTTAACAATCTCTGCATTTGCTATTCATTTTATGTCGTGTTTATGTTTTGAATTGTTGAGGTAAAAGCTACAGATCAAAGGATTGATCCTGTGTGGCTGCATACAAATTATCCTTATTCACATTTGTGCACAGACTTAAAAAAAGGTTTTATAATCTTCTCAGTAAGATGTAAATTTGTAGACATCATTAAATATGAACTTACACCACATTTCTTCCATATTTTAATTCAAGGGGGTTGTTTAATAATGGATTTGTCCACTCATTGATGTTATTGTTCCTTTTTTTCAACGTCTTCTGCACTGACCAGCGTGAGTGAGGTGCCAGCTGTGTGTTTGTTGGTTCGTGTGTTGGTTCTCGGGTATGTGTTCTTGGTTCACGGTGTTCTGCTTGATCGTCTTTTAGCCTGCTAAGCATCTCTTCGGCAAGTGAACACTGTGTGCTCTGTGAGGCTGGCTGAGTGCTGCTGATACCGATGCCATGTTGTTCACATCGCAGCAGACTGATACCAGCTCTACCCTGTCTGTCAGTGGCCACACGAGCTCTGAGCAGCAGGTGGGAACCCAGTCAACTTCTTCTCCTCCCACTCACGCTCACAAAGGGAGGTGGTCAGGAATACAAACTAGAAGTACCACAGTGATCTTTCTATTTATTAGATTATCAGTCATTAGCAATTACATTCCTTTAATTATTGTAGTGTTTCGGTGGGGTTATAATATCCATATTGCTGGAAGTGGAGAGAAGAGAAGAAATGGAAAAAAAAGGATTGATGGTGAATAAAATGCCAATAAAGGTCCTCAGATGGATAAAAACATTTTGGTTCTTGAGAAACACCTTAACCCTATGTGACCACAGTGCTCAGCTTATTCTCAGTTTTAACCTCTGTTCAAATGTGGATGTGATACAGCAGTAGCGTTAGCATGTATGGGCATCACAGCTGACTTGACAAACTGCATAATGACATCTCACACTACTTGATTACCAGGCAAGCCCCAGCTCCTAAATATTTCTGAAAACAGATCTACAGTAAGCCAAAGGTGACTCAGTGTAGCACTGTGAATCTAACAAATCTAGCCGGCATCTGTCCCTTTTTCCACCATGTTTAGTTATGTCTTACTAAATCGACTGCCAGCTAGATGACTTCCATTGCAGAGGCTCTAAAGATTATCACAATGACATATATCTAGCAGGTTGTTTGTGAGAAGGTCACATTTTGCGCCTGACCTAGTTGTGACACACACATGCCTGGTAGGAACTTCTCTTGATATGATCCCTTTGAAGACTAGTGTGACTTTATTTGGCACAGTGGGGTGTTGCACACTATAACAGACATTAATCACAGATTTGTTGGACTAAATTGATGCTAATATGTTATCATGTGTCTGATTGCATGGTATGTCCAAAAGGTTCTCCAGTTATCCCCCTCTGCCTCCTAGCCTTTGATTACCAGCCGTTTCAATAAAATATTGAAAAACCAATAATAAATGATCTCTTGTTTAATCCATAGGCTGTAAAAATGTCAAACTGGTAACATCTTTCCCTAAAAATAATAGTAATAAATAAAAATATTGGATTTTCTCTTTACAGTAGCACATTTTAGACAGCTGAACATAAACAAAATAAAGAAAACCCTATTTTTCATGATTCAGTATTTATGCTTGCATTTTGTTTTATTTTGTACGTCCTCCGCCGCGTCATGTTGTCCACTGTCTTGCTGCACAGCTGTTCTTCCCTCTTGCATGTTCCTCTGGTCTGTTTTTGCACCGTTCACTGGCCATGCCCGTCCACGCCTGCAGCTTTTGTATTTATACCCCCTTTCTCCCCCCTTCTCAAGTGGATCATGGTCATGATCATACATTTTTTCTTGTAGTGAAAGAAAACAGTCTCAGTCAGTTAAATCCACTTTTAAGAGTTTTGTCTAAATGGTTAACCGTCTCCTTTCAGCTCTTACACACACCATGGCTTCTGAGAGTTTCTTCAGCTGCGAATAACATTTACTTTTCCCAAAGACAAACAATATTAGATACTGTTAACGGCCAGCAACAGACTTTGCCCTAGTAAGCAGCAGGGTTTTTGGCTAGATTGTTACTGAAGGAGTGTTCCAACTGTACCTGGCTGGGTAGACGAACTGGGAGCAAGACTGTAGCAAAGGAAATAATGAAAGTGCAATTTCTCTCTAACGTCACAGTATAGATGATTTAAAGAAGGTGACATATCACACTTTCTTTTGTGTGCTAATGTCTTTTACAATTATCACAGTACTCACTGTAAATAACAGATACCTTTGTATCTTTAAGTTTGAGTCAGGAGCACTGAAGAGAATGTCAGCATTTATGATGTAGACTGTGGCGAAGGACTGTCACCTCTGGCACAAGCTTTCACGCAATTTACTTTTGTACTTTAAAGGTGTCTTAAGTGCAGCATCACTCAGGGAAGATACTGCCCTATTTTGTAAGCAGACATTCTTAGGAAGAAGAGCCACTATGTGGAAACAACTATATTTACAGGACACCTACAACTGTGAATAAAATCGTTTACTTGTAAATGTCAGCATTGTTAGTGCATATTTATTCCAGCCTGATTAATGGTCCTGTTTGACCCGTTCTTTCTCACCGAGACTGTTTTTCCAGATATAATTAGTTATTATATTCATCTTGTTTCGTCCAGCATGTTTCCTTGCTGTGTGCTGTTGTATTGTTGCTTGTGAACCATGTTACTCATTCTGTAGACCTCGTCCATCAGAGCTATTAAGTGCAAGAAAATATGCATTATACAAATGTGACATTCCTGTTTCAATTATGCCATTTCAACAATGTCGCCAGTGTTAACTCCGTTATGGCAAAATCTTACACCCATTTTTGATTTTGAAGAAAAAAGCCTAATTCTATCCTCACTCATATAAATGGTCATTTTTATTTAGGTATACTTGTTTCAGTTTATTATTCTATAATGGGGGCTTTTAGACACTGAACACGGAGAACAATTAATTAAATTCTCTAAAATACTGCACCAATAAAGGCTATAAGAATCAGATGATCATAAGAGGAGACGTAGAAGTAGCAAATTTCAAGTGCAGATGTCAGAAAACCATGATTTTGCTGACACAAAGTTCAATCTCCAGTTTCAGAAATCACAAATTTGACTTAAGGACCTTTACAATCGGCAACACAGTGACACCGTCTGTCCTTAGACCCAATAACAAAAAAAAATTGGGAAGTAATGACTTGGCTCTCCCTGGTTCTGGTTGCTGGGTCCATGTTTACTACTGAATACTCAGTGGGGGAAGGTGAACTGAGCAACAGGGAACCAGCAAGGCAGGTCAGGGTGTAAGAGGTGACAATAGATAAGTTTTATGTTTGAATTTTAAGGCGTCATATTGTCTGACTGGAGTTGAATATATGTCCCACTGTATAGTCATTATAGCAGTGTTGAATTATACCATGCGTGCTCCATGCCATGTGCAGTCAAAGGGCCAAACCCTTTTCACAGGAAATGAAAACAGCATAAACATGGAATTACTCTGCTCAGCTAGTTGGCATCACTTTAACTAATCTCTTTGCGTTGACCTGAAGGGTTAGCGGCTTCACCACTTAATGAACCCTACTTTGTCATGTCATCAGTCTAATGGACACATTGGCTCCCTTTGTTTTCACTGAACCATATCAAAAGTTTACCTCTTCCCTGTTCTTTAACATCTACATAATGGAGGAATGTTGGGAGCATCTCCTGCTCACTGGCTGCTTCCTTAGGCATTCCTTCTGTGTCATTAGATCCACCAGGAAGATGCTGTTTCTAAAGAAGCGCTCTCCTCCTCCTCCTCCTCTGTGCGTTGTCTTCACTCCGTCTCGCCTCAGTGGAGAGGCGCTCTGTTTGTTCACCCTCCCCAGCTCCTGTGTAGGCTCTCTCATCGTGAATGGAGTCACACACTGAGAGGTGTAGGGCATAACAGAGAAGAGAGAAATGAGGTAGATAAGAGGGTACCGTAATAAACAGATTACTATACATAATAATAGTAATAATGAATACTTTAATGTTCCCCTAGGGAAAATTCTTGTTTTGGGCAGGCTGCCCCCTGTGAGGCATCAAGGGTCAGGATATCAGTGTCTTTTTTAAAGACACTTCAATCTGTAGCCTAGCAGGACCAGGAATCAAACCGCTCACCCTTGGCTTTGAAGATGACTTCTCTACGCACAGAGCTATCATGCCGCCCCGACCTTACATACTTTATACTTTTCTTACTGACATTTTTACATTTGAGTGTCGGTCTGCAATTTTCTCCATTTTTATTTCCATTTCCTGTAACCTACATTAAAGTGGACCTGTCAGTATTATTTGGTGTCCAAATTTGCATTATGTCCCTTTTTGTTTTGCTGAATTATTGAAGTCAATGTTATGGATGTGTATTGTACCCCATAGGCTCATGCTACTTCCACTAGTTACTACCATAACAGGCTTATTTGCAAGTCAGTAAACAGACCTCTGGACGTTGCTCACACCCACTGTGCCTAAAGTCATAAATTGTAAATGTCTTATATTTTATAGTCAATTTCATTAATTTGACATTGGATCACAGAATAGAAAACCATATTTTATGTGTGTGTGTATGTGTGTGTGAGAGAGTTTAAAAAAGGCTACACTGTAAAAAAAAATGTTGTTTTTACAGGAAAACGCTGGCAGCTGTGGTTACCAGGGAATTTCTGTAAAAAAATACAGCTGTTCGATAGATAGCTTTACAGAGTAAATATGTACATTTAGCAAATGAGACAGTGACTGACTTAC
>JAUMHF010000014.1:15248910-15294208 GCA_032359275.1 Microctenopoma steveboyesi | reverse complement strand
ACCCCCTTTAATAATCCCTAAAACACTGATGTATTGACTACCTGCTGTGCTGAGCTCCGCACACAGTCGTCATTTACAGCGTGGCTACATATATCTTGACAAAAGATGCAGGTGATCATTTTTAAGTTAGTTTTAGTTTGCCAGTGCTTTTCAACCTAACTAGCATGCTAGCGCTGAGCTATCAAGCATTGGTCTAAATATCAACCGGTGCTAGTGACGTTTAGTGATGGGACTCCTCGTTCCGAGGCTTCGGAGCGTGTGTCGAGGAATCGATAGACTTTCTTGTGAAGCGTGTATCGAGGCTTGCTTCGTTGACGTATGTGATGACGTATGAAGCCTCGTTTGAGGCTGACGTTTTGGTGAAGGAAAGTAGCCTAGATGTTAAACCTACCGTGCAAATGGTATCTCAAAATCGTGTATTGTGATTTCTCCGGAAAATGTAGTTGGTAAAAAGTCCAAGTCGTCCGCTCTGCACCTGCGTCGCTTCTCCTCTCTGCATACGTGCGTGCTGGCTCGATCGTTAGTGACGTCAGCTGTTCTCCCACCCTCCAGTCATTATCCATTTAGAGACGAGGTTTAGGTGAACATATGTTATTCTTTGCTGCACTAAGTCCGCCTAATTTTGAATGTACCTCGTCTCTAAATGGATCTGCATAGACACATACGTAAATATATTTACGTATGTGTCTATGCAGATGCACCTGTTAAGTTCACTATTTGTTCTTGAGGGATCACACATCTGACTGTGTGTGTGAACATTCAGTTCAGCTTGGTTTAGCTTCTTAAAAAACATGAAATGTGTTGTACTAGGTGTGTTTTTAACCCACGTAACCTGCACATTTAGACATTTTTCCTTTTTTGCTTTATCAATTTTATTTTTGCAAATAATTAACATCTAAGTTCTAAACCGTGTTACCATTAATGAGCAGACACATTGTTATTGTTTGTTAGATTATACCAGTGTAAATTATCTTCTCAAGTATGTCTTCCTTACACTCATTATTTCAGTGGGCGTCTTTAGCTTTGCACAGCCATTATTGCAGTTTGAGCGCTAATGTTTCCCTGCTGCTAATTCAATGTACTGTAACACAGTAATTATCCAATCTCTTATCTAAGCAAATTGAGCAAACAAAGAAAGCCTGTATCTTTTTAGCTAAACCCAAGCTTTTGGAGCTGCAGCTAAGCTCTATTGACAGTGTGTTTGCTTATCAGACAATTCACCCATTTACAGCCCATCAGTATTGACTGTGAAGCGATCTGGAGACTACTGGGTAAGGTGGGAGCTGAGAATAAGTTATACCTCTTGAGCACTCTGCTGTATGAGTGTTTCTCTCTCTTTATTGGGCCATATGTTCCAGCAGTCCTTTAGGCTAAATGTCTACTCAGCAGTGTGGGTGACTAAACAAGCCTGTTGACAAGTGGTAATGTTAAGGATCGATCGGGTCCAGGACCTTGTTTGTCCTTTACAGTTCACGGCCTCACATAGCTAGAACCACTGAAGTGCTGCTGTGCCCCTTATCAAAGCCGGCTGTGTTCTTCTGATAAGTCTAAATTACTACTCTATACCAACAGCCGACTGTAGGTCCCGAGTGAACCAGGTGAGCTTTGTGCTGAGTGTAAATGGGAAAGGAAGTGACCCCCTCTCCTTCTTTGAAGATGATTTTGGTGGCTGTCTTTCAAGAAGTTCAGTATAATTATTACTACAGTTTATTCATTGCACGTACCCGATAGTTTGATATATAATATTTTGAATGACTCTAACTACAAACAGAACATCACAGACCTTCAAAACCTCATAAAACAGAGTAAGAAATATTGTAAAGTGCCTTGAGATGATTCTTTTGTGATTTGGCGCTATATAAACAATAAAGATGGAAGTGCCTGATGATGCTCCTACTTAAATATTAGGTTCTATTTTCTTCCCAAGCAAGGTTTTTCTTAAAGCAGTCCTTCCTGGAAGGCAAAGGCGCTCACACTGCAGGCTGCTGATCACAACATGTGTGCCTTTTTAATCCATATCCTTCTCCGCTGCCATTACCCTTCGTTCACCACACTTTTACCACAATATCTGCCCGTATTTGTGTGATTGTAGATGTTTAGCAATAACATTTAAGATAGTAAGAAGGCCCTTCGGTAACCACAGTGACTGATTTAGTTCTGTGTATCCATGCTAGCTTAAAGAGACAGATGGGAGATGGAGAAGGCGGTAATGAGAGAGAGGCTGAGAGTAGAGGAGAATGAGAGTCATAAAGAGAGAGGCTAGAGAGTACACGGGAGGAGCTGAAGGGAAGAATCAAACAGGGCTTTGTGGGAGTGATCAGCAGTAGAAAGGAGAATGGTCACTAATGATGTGGCGATTAATCTGACTGGGCTGCCACATATAGACCAGACGTGGTGTGAAAAGGATGTCAGATTCAGTACAGTCTTAGAGACACGCTCTTTTGACTTCGTCAATGTCTATATCTATTTATAAGATAATAATACTGATTCTGTGTACAGGGAACCATATTGGCTGTGGAACTGTTCTGTATGGAAAAGCAACATTTATGACATTCCTACTGGTACTTTACTTGAGTATTCAGTTGAACTGCTTTATACATTTACTACTAGTTACTGCCAGTTGCTTTGAAGATAACGTTTTAACCTACACTGGAACAGTGGATTTTTGTTAGACAACCTGGTGATGTGCTTAACATAATCTAGTCTTCCATATAACATAGTTAGTGTGTAAAAGCGCATATGAAAATATTTAGTGCCATCAGAAAATGACATTTTTGAAGAGTGTCAAGGTGATGTCGTGCTGCCATTTCCCAGCTGGCAACTGAAACAAGGGGTGTGTTTGCAAATGAAGTATGACATGCATCAACTTTACTTTTGATGTGTTTTGATCTTTCTTGAGTCCATTGCATTTCTTTGTGTTTGACAGGAAGTGCTACTTCTAAAACAACTCCAGTCAGAGTGTGATTTAATAAACACCTGTAGCTTAGCAATGTAGGTACAAACATAGTAGTTACAGTTTAGTCTCTGTTACATAAATACTCGCTGTTATTTTGATATCTATGTAGTGCTGCAAATATTTCTTTAGGAAATAAACAACTACACAATACTCAAGTAAATAAATGTGGTGTTCTCTGACTGGTTAGAAGGGAGAGCCTTTAAATACTCCAAACATTTAGAAAGTAATTTGTTCAATGCTCAGATCTTTGGTTGAGACCTGCACTCAATACTAACAATGCATTTTAATAATATTAGAAGAAGAATCATATTGTCATTGACATTGGTGGGCAGCCACAGGGGGGAGCCAGCACTGGGTGTCTCTCTCACGGACACACCTGGTATGGGCTAGGAGTCTGGCTGGGATTTGATCCTGACACCTTTAGCATCCCAGTCTGTTGCTTATCCCATTGAACTATACCAGGTCGCCTAATGCTACTATGCTAATACATTAAACATAAGATAGGAACCAAATAAAAAGAAAAATCAACATATTAGTATTGTCCGTGTGAGCATGTTGGTGTGCATTTGCGATTACTGTAGGTTGTAAGAGCTGCAGTGATTGGAACAAAGCAGAACTGTTTGTAGGACAATTCTTCTTTAATCATGACTTTTTATTGTAGTTATTGTACAGTCTCTAGTTACACCTGCCTTATAAGAGTCAAAGCACTGATGTCAGTGCAAGTCAGGAAATGTCTTTCTCGCTCTGTTCTTCTAGTTGTATTTTGTTGTATTATGTTTCTAGTTCTTTCTTTTTTTATCTCCATTTTTCATCTTTTTTTTCCACGTGTCTCCTTCCTCTGATGATCACACCGAGGTCGTGCGCTGGGCAAGTCCCCCCCATCCCAGCAAATGACATTTAAATGTTAATGTCACCTCAGATGTCCTCAGACCCCCACAATGCTTTGTGTCACATCCCGCTATATACCCTGTGGCCTGTGGCAAGTTAGTATACTGTTTTCAAGAAACTGATCCTTTATCTAACTGTATTTTTCACTGTTTGTTTATATGCTGAAGAACTAAACCAGACACACAGCGAAATGCTGGTGATGGTAGACAGAAGCAGCCGAGTTATGGCTCTCCTTTTGTTTTACACTCAAGCCATCAGCTTAGCTACCCTGATTACTGTCTGTGTTCAATGCACAAACAGGAGCAGGAGTGGAATCAAGATGCTGTTTTAACATACTAGGATAAATATAAAAAAGGGAATTAGGTGAAAATACTTTATCTGTTGCCATCTCCCACCTGACAGAATGTAGTTCTTTCACCAGTATCTGTCCACCTTTCTATCTGAGGGTTGTTTTTCTGCTTTGTCACTGTCAACAAGCATGATTACTGGGGTCTGCATGTTCACACATTTAGGGACAAATGATGCCCTTAAATCACGTCATTGCCGCGAGCAAAGGAGAATTGTAATGGTGCTCTTATCTTTACCTACATTTGTCGTAGACATACTTAAGATTACGTTAATATGAGATTACTTTAATTAGCAATATAAATGCAATATCAACATGTCTTCTTGTCTCACTCTGCTTCTATGCTGAGCTAAACCTTCTGCCCACATGTTGAAGTGTCCTTTGGGAAGACACTGAACCTCTCGTTGCTCCTAGTGGGCACATTAGCAAGTATTTGTCTCTTAACAGACCACTACCATTTTACATTATACTTATTTGATGTCAAGGCTTTGATAATATTCAGATGAAATAGTATACTGAGAGGAAAACATTGTGAATTTTGACACTTTTTCTTTTCTTTCAATCTTTTGTGTCTCATTCGGGAGAAACCTGTGCGCACTACATGTCATAAATAAGATCTTCTCAAGTTCCAAGAGTAATTTGACTTCATTTGACTGAAATTGATAAATTGATGATTTTCCCAAAAATGTTTTTTAGACAAATAATCAATACACTCACAATAAAAATGTGATTTACTTCTCAGGAGGAGACAAAGAAAGGATGATAGTGAGCAGCAATGTGTTCCTCTGGGAAACGCCTTGTCTGATTGGGGCAAAAATGGTTTTCTCAGTCTGGTTTAGCTGTGATCACATTCAGCGTAATGTTAAATGACACAGAATGCTCCCCTGTTTTATGCCCATTGTTCTTATCACCGGTTTGATTACAGACTCTTTCTGACATACGAGTGAATGAATTGCTGAACTTGTTTCAGTATAAATATGACTTTATTACACAAATAAGATCTGGACAGAGCGTGTCTGTACATTAACTGAGCTCTAGAGTGTCATTTATGTTGATTAACAAACAGAACAGCGGTATACTGTATAGTGATTTATTCCTCCAACCCCCGCACAACACCGCCTCTACACACACACACACACGCACAATACTGCTCTTAACTCCTCAGTGCTGCTGTGTGTTTTACATGAGCCCAAAAGAGCCATTGTCATGTCGCCTGTTTCTATGGTGACGAGGTGTGATCTGTCGCCAGTGAGTCTATTGCCTCTGCTCCCCCACTTGCCCTACTGACTTTCAGCCATGTCCACTTTCTCAGGAAGCAAGGAAACTGGGAACCACCAGGTTCAGACAGTCTTTTACTTTGACACTGTCATTGTATCTCATCCAATTTTGCTGTATTTTTTAAAGTATAAATGTGTTTAATGTATAGCAGTGCCACTTACTGTATACTTAAAAAAGACAAATGTTTCTCTAGAGGCAGAGGTTTCTACAGGGGCTACTGGCCAAGAGGGTGAAGATGCACACCCAAAACATGCAGGTTTAGCTGCTGCAGCTCAGCAAACCATTACCTAGCTAATTTTACTTTTGTGCCAACTGTACTTTAGCTGTAAGTTAAAGCAAGAAGTTGATTCACCAGCCTTGTCTATCAGTATTCAGCTGTGCTATGTTACAACTCACCAGAACCTCAGGCTATTTCTGTCATTCCATTACTTCCTTTTTTTCCCGTTTCTGAATTCATGACGCCCAGGATTTGTATTTCTCCCATGAAGATGAACAATTTTCAACTCTCACAGATTTGCATGGGTTTTGCACTTCTCTAGGTGAATTTACATTTACTTTCTACACTATAGTGCAGCATGATAGCCTGTTCTCAAAGACTGTTTTTATTCTTTATTATTATTATGAATATATATATATATTTTGTATTTTACAAATCCAACTGTCTCGTATGCCATGCATGACCTCATGTGCAAACAGGCATCACTTTAGCTGGAGGTAGGAGCCAAACATACACCTGCTCTCCCTCCCAGACAGGAAGCTGTGAAATGACTTTGGAGCATGTTATATTGTCACACAGCCAGCTGGTACTGAACCTCAGGCAGCTGGGAGAGGACATGATTGGCACATTCACATAAGTACATGTTAATACGTACCATAAACACACAACACAGAAAGCCTTTGACAGAGCCCGAGGAAGCAACACACCATGATAAATTACACATGCACTCTACAGTCACCACAGACTCAATCTCTCCACAAATACATCATCCAGTTTACAGTATCTGCTGAAGGACAAATTGTGAATAAGAAGAGCTAAGGATTGCTCGCTGTATATCATAAATAGAACATGAGGCACTAAAGATAGCATAAACATTTAATTGAATGGATTCAGTGTAATGTAGTACGCTGAAGGTACTATTAGGTCTGAGTGTCATAAGTGCTGACTTCAGTCCTCATGTGCTGATAAAAAAAGCTGTAAAATACCACAAGGTTCAATAATAAAAAAGTGTCTTTAAATCTCAGTTTCCTCTTGTAAATAATTTTAAGAAATTATAATAATGAATATTTTATTGATCCCCTTGGGGCAATTTTTGCTTGTTTGTACAGCTACTAGACCTGTGTCTGTGCTACTACAGGGATCGGTGTGTTGTCCACGGACACCTCGACGTGTAACATGGTGGGACTAGGAATCGAACTCGCTCACCGTTGGGTTTGAAAACGACTGCTCTACACACTGAGCTAACATGGCACCCCAGCAGACTCTCAATCTGATATTGTAAATGATGATTATAAAGCTGGCACCTGCTCTTACCACAAAAAGTGCTTTTGATGCCACAACGAGGCTTAACGTACGTGACTCCAATGCAAAAAGTGGAGAGTGAAAAAAATTCCCTAATATTGCCAGCAATGCATTAAAGCATAAATGTGCAGATATAGAGAGCTCCCACCCAATCATGTAAATAAAGTTTATTATTAGTTATGGTTGTAGAACTTTTTTGAAAATACAAGAATCAGGTTTGTGAAATGTATAATAAGTGTCATCTTGTATACATTTCATATTTTATGAATCTGTGTGTTTTCAAACAGCATGACGCGCAGTCTGGCAAACAGATTGAATGAGGCACTCACATTGACTCTCAGGCAACGTGCCAGCTGGTAAACAAGTCCTGCTGATTGATTTACTGTATTTCCTCTCTTGCTTTCACACGGTGTCAAAAAATATTGTTCGTTGTTCATTATTCAGTTTTACATTGTTTACACTAAACTGTGTTGTACTGGGGAAGCTGATAGTCACTAAAGAGCTTCAAAATGTCCTACTGTATTACCATGCATCTACACGGACAGCCATATTATGGAGTTGCTCGATTCGATTGTATTTTAATTGATCCATACATGCCACGCACCTGCTCATTTTTCAGTCACTTTCTCCACATGTAACTGCAGCCTGAAGCATATTTTCAACATAATTCAAAATTTCACATAATTATTCGGACTATTTTCTACTGGTGGAGTACCAAGAAAAATAAAACCAAAAATGGTACACAACTGGTAAATGAGCCTTTAGCTCTGTCACACCCATGTCCCTTGACATTTTTGATTTGCTGTGGCCCCTGTCCAAACAGTCTTTTGATAACTAGCGACCTATTGATTTTAGCTTTGTCCCATTCCATAGGTTTTGTTATAATAGCAAAGGGTGCTTCCAATGTGCCGGAAAACAGACAAGTGGTGATACGAGCACTAAGGTATAGCTGGTTCACGCAAGACTTGCCTTCGATGTATTTTAGCCTCAGGCTCTATAGCCATGGAGCATTGTCATGTACTTTTTCTTACCTGTACTTTTATTTCAGCCACCTAATAATCTCCTCATGCACATTTATTTGTCTGCGCATTTGCTTTGTTTTGTTTATCTATCCCCCACTATCCTGTAGATGTTCTCTCTGACTGTTCACATGGTGCGTTAGTTTAGTGGCTCTGCATTAGCAGCTCTGCGTCAAGGCTTCACGCTTTCCCTTCAGCTCCAGTTCACCAATATAACAGTGAGACATCAAGACTGGAAGGGGGCAGTGGGTGGGGGTTATTATATGAAAAGTATCGGTGGTGGTGAGGGGGACAAGATCCACTCATGAGATATTTTTGTGCATGTGTGGATAATGTTTCTATGCTTATGCTCGTGTGAGTGTGTCTTCCTCTGTTGTACCTCCCTCACAGTTCTTGTGCACGAGGGGGATGTGTGCTGCCAACAACAGAGAGATGTTGAATGTAATTAATCATGACGCAACCACACTCACTTAGCTTAGAAAACATTCAACATGCTGCAGTCTCTTTGTGTTCGTGGCAACTGTGGCTGGTCCTTGGGCCCCTGGCTTGGTGGCACCTGTGTGGAGCGTACGCTTACAGGTGTAATCTTCCCAGGCATCTTCCAAACACACTGCTCATTTCTCACCTCAGTTATCTTCAATTCAGAGCCCTCCTGATGCCACCTGAACCTCCTAGTCTCACTGAATTATATACATATGTACAGCATATTTTCTATTGTACTACATTTTAATTAGTAATTGTTATTATTTTGTGTCGGCAGTAATTAAAAAAAGACATGTTGGCTTTTTAAATATGTGTGTATTAACAGTTGTCTGTTTATTAGACAGTTCAGCAGTGACAATGTTCAGTAATTTGGATATCAGGGCTTTAGAGAGGCCTTGATTGAACTGTAGTTAGCCTAGTCTTTCTGAACACCTGTTAGCATCGTGCAGCATAGTTCAGCAGCACCACAAACCACATTTTCCAAAATGAGCATATAATACAGCTGAATGATGACCCATCTAAAACAGTTGGAACAGACCCTGGCCATTACACAATGGCAGGTCAGGAAGAGTTTGTTGTGTTTATTGGACTACATTAGTTTTACGGTGTACCTAATGAACGAGCTTGAAGCTTGAAACTGTGTTTCAATTGTTTGAACATGTGTGCACAGTACTATATCGTTTCCTACAAAGGTATCGCCTCTATGAATGCATTTAAAGTAGTGTTTGTGAGGATTTCACACTTGGTAACACCCTGGTAATCGTTTGCCTTAGCTTTTCATCTCCACGCTATATTCAAACTCACAATACCTCCTTAAATTTGGTGCAGAAAGTCTGGCAAACATTCATCTCAATTGTTCCCTGATTTACAGGATGCTTTTTTAGCTGTTTAGCAGAGTGGCTGTTGGCTGACAGGCGTTCTTGTCCCCTTTATGCAACAGCCACTGTGTTGATTTATTCTCTCGTTGCTAATGAGTAGAAGGCTGATTATTGTGTAGTAAATAGTTCTCTATAATAACCTTATATAGACAAGATGATTTATGAGTAATGGTGTTTAGAGCAAAATTGGCCACACAGGTTCATTTTGAACATTGATTAGCTATAATCTATATTCATATATTGTGTGTTTGTGATTGTGTTTGTGTGTAAATAGAGGTGGGAGGTTCAGCGTTTTCAGTTGCTCTTCATCACTGTATGGAGCGATAGAGATAAAGCTAGTATGCATTAGTTGTGCCAAGGTTATGTCTTAGCTCTAATAAAGCTGAGTAAACTGAGCATGAACTTTCCTACTCAGCGTTTCCACTAAAAATGGGTTGTAATTGTAGTACACAGGGTTGATCCAGTCTTCCATGGCACGGGGCAGATCTGGAGGAAAACACAGAGAAAACATTTTATTACATAGTTTCATAAAGGAAGATAAGTTAAATAAGAAAAAGAGTTTCTCTTTTTGTTCAGTGCTGAACAATGACTTTTGCATTAGTTGATCAACATCTCTCATTTAAAAGCAAGCACCTACAGTCAAACAGGTTTAATTGGGATTTAGTTTAGTCTTACATAGCTCCCTGTAAGACATTTCTTCTCATTAGGTTGGGTTGAAATATCTGATTTAAGAAAAATTAATTCTCACCTGTCCCATGCTACAATGGATGGAGAAAGTAATTATGGTTGTTATAGTTAATATGCAGTCCAGAACAGTGAGTCTGCTTTTTATTACGTCATTAATTCAATGACTTTAGATCTCACTTTGCCTTGTGAAAGGTTTGATATAAGCTGTAAAGGGTTACACATGCTGCAAAGCCTAAGCATGCTCCATACAGGCTACAGACAGTACAAAGCTATGTTTTTGGTACTTATTTTTTCTTCTTTTATTGACTTGGGACATAGAATATTCAGACTGAAGCATGAAAACAGATTAGAAATGGTAAGAGGAGGGACAGGATGTGTTTAGTTAGCGCTCCAGTATGTGCTCAGTAGTTTCCTGCATCAAAAGACGACTCACTATTTGTTCTCTGTGATGTTACTGTGAGTGCGTGATGAAGTTAACGGATTAGCTGTTAACACTGACACAAATAGATGTGAGTGATTTAGTTAATGTCAGTACAGTGAAGGCTGTGAAAGTCGTGTGCAATAGTGGGAGGCTGGGCTTGAATTTGTGTGCACGGATGATTTGATGTTTTGTGTTGAGATAGTGGTTTCACTTCATTGTTTTATAACTAACACCTGGGCTTTTCCTGCCATGACTTGTCAACAAAGTCTGCTGTGGAAAGTCCAGTTGTCAAAATATAGCTTTTTCTTTTGAGGAAATTACAGCAATTGTTGTAGTGTCACACTACATTTTAGTTGTGGACGGACTTTATTACTTTTCTGTATGAGGTGCTTGGCCAAAATGAACCAATCATTATGTTGGCTAAAATGGAAATTGACAGTAGATGATAAATTGATTAGCATAGATTAAATCCTCTGTCACCATTAAAAACTCCAGCCTGTAGCACAGCAGATTTCATTTAGCCTCTTTTCAGGTCAGGTTCCATTAAGATTAAGTTATCAAACATGTAGTTACCAGGAAATATTCATTTTTTGCACCTTTTGGTGTGTGGCAATACCTGACCTGTTGAAGAAAGTATGACATAATTAGTATTTTTCACATAAATACAGTGGGTACATACAGTATATGCTATGTACTGTACAGTGAGCTAACCAGGACAACACAGCTGTATTCTAACATGAGCTTGGCTACCCTAGTTTTACTCTTGAATATCTAATTTGATGAGTGAAAGGGAGAGATAGGCAGGCGCTGATCTAATCAACACACTGCATAGGTCTTTATTTTTTTTGTAAAAGAAATTGAATATCAATATGTGGCGAATATTGCAGCTGAATGTGTGGCAGGTGCCACAGAATGCTGTCTGACATCTAAAATACGAAGCTACAGTCAGCAGGCAGTTAGTGTAGCTTAACTTAAAACCCAGAAACAGAGCAACAGATGACTGATGATGTTTTTTGTGGTTCTTTTCCATCTGTGTTCCTCTTATGTTTATTCTTATTTCTTGGGATAATAGTCTCATCCAAACTAAGTTAAGAACAGATTTATGTAGTTGGAATAACTTATCTTTGTTGTTTGTGAGAAGTAGGCTGCCTTCATGTGTCTTTGTGCGCTTCATGCTGAAACAGAAGGCACGTTGTTCAACAGCCTTTAACATTTAAGCCTAATGTCTGTGATTAGATTTTTACCCTTCTGCTAGTGTCAACTGTATATTTTTTGCAATGATACACCTGTTTTTTTTACATCAACGTTAGACAGCTGCAGCACTGCATTTCCATACTAGTTACCCTCAGTTTGACAATCATTTGTTTTAATGCATTTGCACCCAGCTGTTCCAGTTAAACATTATTATGACTTAATTGTCAATATTAATAGTGTTGTGCTCGGCTGGCACTTAATATTAATCTGTACGTGGATGATTTGCTGCTAACTTTGCCAGCTGCGTGACTAAAGAATATAAATATTCAATATTTAATTTACATAATAACTCAAAACCATCTCCATTTAAAGTCATTAAAATTTTGTAATAGGTATGTAAGCAATTTAAAGTAATAATGACATTTAGGAATAGATTAGATTACTTTTATATAACTTGAAACATGATGTAGCACAGTTTTCATGAATAAACTACAATACTGCTGTGCTGTCAAAATACTGTCATCAAGTGTTAGTTTATGAGGGAAAAGAGTCTGGTAGTCTGTTTGTGACAGGGAGTCTGACAGTGATCCAAATTCAGCAAGTGGTGGCTGCACGTCAGGGAGTTTTTCTTCCAGGAAAGACAGATCTCTCCACTGATTATACTTCTGTGAACGATAGCCTGGCTGCTAACATGTCGTCAGGCCTGGAGTTTCTTTTCACAACCACCATCAGCATAGAAATCTGTGGCAGTGGCATACAAATAAAGGATAGTTTGTTCACACTGAAGTGGTAAAAATGAAAGACGGTGTTCAAAACAGACCCAATATTTGTAATGTGAACATTTGAGCTGATGCTGTTGAAATCTGATGAGGTAGTTAGGAGGTTGAATGTCTGGGCCAGTGATATTTGTTGAGCCAGCTGATGATTACTGCTGGGATGAATCTGCCTCTGAGACAGCCTCTATAACTGTGGAGGTGAGCAAGTGATGAAGAACAAATTAAGCCTTAAAGGAGTCCAAATATATTGCAATCAATATGGCAATCATAAGTTCAGAAAACCAAATTAGACCGAAGTTTCCTCTGTACCACAGCTGGACAGTAAATCAGGGTATGAAAGCCTTTCATTACACAATGTACTGTAGTTTATTCATTCAGTGTACAGCAATGATTACATTAATAAAATCAATCTCAGGATCAAATTACAAAACAGCTTGTTGTGTAATCTATGCACAGGTTCAGTGTTTTCTAATTTGTATGCGTTTACAGTCCTTGCAGAATTGTCCCGTATCAGTGCTCCTTTCCACTTAGGCTTGGCAGAGGCCTGGAATTAAGTTTGATACTGAGATTTGTCTTCTTCTGATTCTTATTTTGAATGTTGACACATGCCATGGAACAACATTTTTTTCAGTGCTTACGTCTACAAAAGTTTAGTCTATGTTTTAAAGTTTTAGGTTGACAAGAAATGAGACATTCAGCATCTACTGCTGTTCATTTCTTCTGCCTGGGATAAACAAATTCTGTTGAATATTTGAAGCAATATCTTTACTGTCTGGCTTTATATTAATCTTCCTTTTTATTAATGTTTTTGTGTATGTTTGTGTCTGCTGCTGTCATAATCTCTGCTGTTTTTATTACCTTTTTCTGTAAGCGCCATGGTTCTCAAAAGTAATATATAGATAAAAGCTTACCTTTAACTGACTGTACTTATACACGGTACAAAAGCAGGAGTTTCAGACAGGCAACATTATTTTATAAGAGTGTTAAGATTTCTCAAACTCCCAGGTCCCAGTCCCAGTGATGTATCTCAAAATCTATACATTGACTATGTTCTTATGCGCCTAATGTATGCCATAACGTCATGTCTGAGCAGCTTTTCACAAAGGATTCAGCTGAGCAGGCTGGGGTTGATTGCATTGCCCAACATAAATTACAGCTCATCTTGTCAGGATGTCTCTTGGGAGAAAATGTCCTCTGACAATATCTTTCATACAGAATGTTGTCTTGCATGTTATGCAATGACCGGATTATAAGTCGCACCACCAATACTGTTGAGAATAACAACCGTAGTATTTTAGCACCCAGATGTGTGATGAAATCTGTGCTCCAAAATACATAGCCAGGCTTTTCACAAGTCACAGTGGTTTACGTAGAAATTCACTGTAATCTGTATAGTGAGTTTCTACGTAAACCACTGTGACTCATGTGGTTAAAAAAACAACCTGTGTCCTGACATTAAAACCGGCCACCCGGGCTGCCTGCATGTTGTGCATCTGCTTCCTGTTAGGGTCCGTGTGTGATGATAAGTCATCGGATTCATATCACTTTTATTGAAACAGCTAAACGGTAGTGTTTTAGATTTCAAAATGGAAGTCAATACTGGAGTAAACCATGAAATATGTATCCCAGCTATAAAAGATATACCCATAAGAATGTACTATACAGTGTTTTTATTTTCATAGCTCTGTCTTCTATTTTGGTCAGTACACAGTAAGTATTCAGTGTATTTTACCAAACTGAAAGAAATGAAAAGCTAAATGACAAAACATCAGATGTCGTTTTCAACAATAACAGTTTTCTGTGAGCTGCCAGGAGCTGCTACACCACCTTTTTTCCCGTCCTACAATACTTAAGTACAATTGTCGTTCAACTTACATACATCTTTGGAGCAAATGGGTGTAGCTATAAATATTTTATGTCAATGTCAGAATTGTTTAAAATGGCAAAAAAAGTCTTTATTTAATTTGAATTTGTAAATGTAAAAATTATCTCTGATGTCCAGATAATATTGAGTCTAATCAGTCTGGTTATGTTGGTCATGTTGTATTGTTGTGAATCTTGAGTCTCGATATGAACATGTTTAGTTCTAGATTGGATCCAAGTAGACCTGAGGCTGACAGATAATATTAACTGTAAAGTGCAGAAAAATATATAGTCTATCCATATATCCATCCATTATCTGCCGCTTATCCGGGGTGGGGTCACGGGGGCAGCAGAATAAGCAGGGAAGCCCAGACTTCCCTCTCCCCGGCCACACTAGGGAAACCCCAAGGCGTTCCCAAGCCAGCCAAGAGATGTAATCCCTTCAGCGTGTCCTTGGTCTGCCCTGGGCCTTCTCCCAATGGGGCATGCCCAGAACATGCACAGTCCAACATCAACTGGGAACGAATCCGACTTATTACCGCCAATGCTCCTCCTGTGCAGGGACTTAGTGGCTTGTAGCAGCGAGCCCTGTACTCTGTACACTTGGAGCACACCCCACAAGATATCCCTCGAGGGACACAGTCCCAGTACCCTTCAGCTGCTTCTGGAATCTGGCTGGTCAACAAGACGCGATAGGTTTCCTTCGTCAGCTTGATGGCCTCTCGTACCCGAGGTCCACCACCGGGTAGTTGGATTGCCACCAAGAGAGGCATCGACAATCCTACGGCCAAAGCTCCGCACTGGTTCTTCGGCAATGGAGGCCAGGAACATGGTCTATTCAGACTCAATGTCCCCTGGCTCCCTCGGGATGAGCTCCATGTTCTGCCGAAGGTGGAGGTTGAAGATTCTGACAGGTTCTTCTGCCAGACGTTCTCAGCAGACGCTTACAACATGATTAGTTCTGCCTGGTCTGTCCAGCAGCCTCCCCCGCCACCTGATCCACCATAACACCAGGTGGTGAACAGTTGACACCATTGTGTGTGGTGTGTGGCTTTTTTTCTTCGTAGTTTAAAATAAACACTATTGTGTCTCTGGCAGTGTTATTTAGCTGTAGGCTGTGTCTTCAGTTTTTTATTGTCTACCTCATCAATTGATTTTCTGAATTCTGAGTGTAATTTGCCATTACCCCTTTTTTACCTCTTGATTTTACCTATGCTAGTTCTGGTAGTGCTAATTCAGAGCTGGTTCAATGCCCAAGAAGTGTTTTGCTCTTCCACAGGCTTCAGAGAAACACAGTTACCTTAATTTTATCTAGTAAGTTGTACCACATCTCAATTGAACACATACCCCACAGGCTTAAATCAGTCAATTTTCTATGGTTCTTGTATGAAATTGCTAAAAGATAATTAACATGCTAATTGCTATTGGGTAATTAAGGGGTGGGGATGGGGTAGCGCTAGCATATTATATATTTCTTATATATAAGTTTATTACTATCATATGTTCAAAGTACAGTGTACAAAACACAATGAAATGCTTACTTGAATACCATCTCTGTAGGCAGAACACAGAAAGACATAACAAACAAAATCTACAGTTTTAGCTGTAGAGTGAGAGTAGAGTGCTTTGTGCTACAACACAGGCGGTTAGTGCGAGCGTTGATTACTAAGCGTCAAGTACCTCCTTAAATAGTTGCAGTATCAGTTGTTCTATTGACTACAGTCATTAAATCACAGTTAAAATAAACAAGTCTAAACCAATGTTAAATAAGGATATGCAAAATAAAATATATTCTTTGTCAGATTCAGAAGTTTTTGCTCATAGTTTGATGACAAGGAATGCAGAGCTAGTTAACGGTCTTGTAGTTAGTTATCTAATTGTTCATGGTGCTTTCTAATCCAAGACCAAGGCCGGTCTCGAGAACTACAGCACTATTGTACACTACTACATCAAATTCACTTAAATATCAGGCCTCCATTGGAATGCACATTAAACTTTTGATGTGTTTGTGTAAACCCAGAGACAATGTTTGTATCAATGTCTGTAAACATATAGTAATGTTAAGTGTCATTTTATTGATCCCAGTGTATGAGGACAATTAGTAAAATCATTTCTATTTTTAATCTAATATATTACATGTAATATTTAGATCATTTTAATACAGTTTGACATTTAAACATGTTTGATTTCATCTTTAGAATGAGTGTCAGTATGAGTGTGTGTGAGTATCTAAAATGTGTATCTACTTTTTTTTCTATAGTTGTCTGCCAAGGATGTAAAGGAAATGGGAGGTTGTTGCACTTTAGCTGAGAGCGTGATCAGGAACAGCAAAGCTATAATATGTTCCATCCTAGCCCGAGGATGTGAGTTTGTTTGTTCAGTCCCTCGCCTTAATCTACTCTAATAAGGACTAAGCTTGGGCATTTGAGTGTGTATGTATGTGCATGTATGCAGTGTTAATTTAGAACCACAGCACTACAGTAGCAGCCATGTTTGACGACAATTGGCTTTGGCAGCCTCGATGAGTTCATGTGTACCCCCCTCTGTCCTCATGTGCATTGTGAGAAATTCTTGCTCTCCTGACTCTGTCGCAGCTGTCCACTCACATTGTATAATGTCATGGCCATACGGCCCATCACCATTTGCACACATGCTTACACATGCTCCATTTTTGGTTCCAAACATAACGTGACACACTGAAGCCTGCTTCATAATTGATTAGCTTGTTTCCATTTCATAAGATATTAGAAGTAAGGTCTAATTGGCAAGAAATGGTCTGCGTCTAATGTTGAGGTCTGTGTGTGCAGTGTGTATCCACGAGATTTCAGAGACAATTTTGACTTGTCAGGATTCAGTTTTAGCTCATCCAAGTTCTAAGAATGAAACAGAGAAAATTAGATACGTGTAGTGAGATAAAGACAAACACTCAGGCTCATGGATCACAGTTCAGTCACTTCCTTTCAATAAGACACTTATTACATCAACACCAGCTTCACCAGCACATACTAAGTTGAACTATCAACTGGTTCGTCCTGGGAGGCAAGTGCGAGGCAGGCAGCAAAGCAGACATGGAGTTCATGACCAACTAATGTTCAGACAGACAGGCAAGTTATTCAGTCAAGGTGTCAGCATTGTGTTCTCTACGCCGACCTCGGGGGGTGGGTGGTGGGTGTAGGTTTGTTTCCTCCTACCAGAATTTGTGAAAAACTCACTCACAGCCCCCATTAATTAAACTACATCACAAGAACACTGTTTCTCCATTATCCTCTAATTTCTCAGCTACATCTTTCTGCATCAGTACACCCTTGATTTTTTTATTTGTTTGTGTTCTTCATATAAAAGAATAGTTCAATATATTGGGATGTGACTTTAGGTTAAGAAAAATTGCTTTTTCAGTCTAGTTTTTGTATAGATTAAATTAACATATATAATTGGTCCATTTTAAATGTGCAACAGGCAAGTTTATTTTTTCCCCTTTGGGCAAAGCTAGTCAAACCTTTTACCCCGGCTTCCATTTTTTATGTTATGCTAAGCTAACCGTTGCTTTTTGCAGCTTTACAGTAAATATACATACATACAGGTGCTCTCATAGAAATTTTATCGAATGAATGAAATCAGGTTGGTTTTGTGTAAATATGTGTGTTGTAAATCTTTTAGAAATTTCTCTGTTATCTCTTGATTATTTTGATTGTATGTCTCCTGCTCTTTAATGGTACCTGTGTCTGACAATATTGGGAAGTGGTATGCGGCTGTGTGTGTGTTTGAGAGAGTGACAGACGATAGCATCACCCTCCATATTTCCTGTGCCAGTGTCTGGCGCCCACATAGATATATTGTGGCGATGATAAAGGGATATTAAAACCTGTAGCTTCCTCCTTAGCCAACTCCATGCCTAACCGCCTGTCTACACAGTCATCAAATCATCCCTTCACAGGCACATGCACATACATTTACAGAGAAGCATGCACACAGACACACATACATATGTGTACTTAGAAGACCAAAGTGAGTTATTGATGTGCAGGATTTCAAAACAGCACAGAGGGATGACTCATGTTTTATGTTTTTATACCCCCTTTTCATTCAGTTTCTTCAAATCGTTGTGGCTTATTGTGAATAGACTATTCAATTCCAAATACTGACATCATACACAGACCCATACCATTTTTAAATCACTAGTGTGATTCAGTTTAGAATTTTCTACAATATACAATAACGCACCAAGGATGGACCTACAAAGTAGGAAATGTAGATTCTAGTTATTTAGACCCCAATGAGCAGGGTTGTCTTGTAATGTATTTAGTTTATACACTTCTCATGTGATTTCTGTATACATATAGATGGATGGGAATTCATGAAAAGGTGAGTGCATGAGTGCTGGTGTTTCTGCTGGATGGGTCAGTATAGGCTGTCAGGTGATGCTGCTGCAGCAGTGGTGTTCTCGTGTTTTTACAGTAGAAGGGTAACTGTGGTCAATCTGGGTCATTACTGGAGTATATAAGGTGGTTTCCATGGTGATTCAGTGTGTCTGTAGCGACATACTGCATGATTGGTAGGGCTTTAGGAACACCGGTCGGTTTAACAGTAGCAGTCATAAAATGGTCCACTGGGAATATCAAATGACTGTGTTTCTGAAACATGGAGAGGGAACAAAAGAGAGTGAATTTATATATTCAACATCAGTCAATGCATTTTTCTAAACGCCTTTCCTGTGAAGGGTCGCTGGAGTATCAGCTGTCACCGGGTGATAGGCAGGATACACCCTTGACAGGTTGCCAGTCTATTACTAAGCAGACATATAGAGACAGACCACCATTCACACACTGTGCAATCAATTTTAACTTAAATGGTGTAAAGAAGCCATAGAACCTGTAGAGAGCCATCACAGACACAGGGAGAAGATGCAAACACAACACTGAAGCCCAGAGCTGTGAGGTGTCAGAGCTGACCACTACTTCATCATGCTGGATAGCATGGATCAATAAAGTTCTTTTAATCTTTATGTCCCAGCGGCTGGGCTACAAGACTATTTTAGTTAAAAAAGGTTTAAAGAGGGAACACCACCTCTGTGCCCCCTGGTGTGTGATTGATGATTATTAGTGTAATTAGAGGTGACAGAGGATAATGTCTGAAACAAAATGAATAATAATTAACTGAAGAATCTGAAGTTTTGCTTTCATAAATTATAGTATACAATATGGTCTGAAATGAATACAGTCATTCAGTAGGACAAAGCCAAAAGACTATTTCCCACATAAAGCTGAACATTATCATTAAACTGATATATACAAATTACGTGGGGACATAATTGGAAAATTTAGAAATTTGACTTGCTCAGAATTTGAATTTGATCAGCAGCAAAGCATGAGGATGCCAGACACTTTCAACCCAGCAGGCCGATTTCTCCAATTTCCATAAAGCACAGATGTTCTTTATTGGTTACCATGCCAACTGGTAACCAGGGAGTGATAAGGAACCTTTCTTGTTTTCTACTGTTTCTGTTTCGGTGTGTGTGTGTGTGTGTGTGTTCGTGTTTGAAGAATGTGTTTCTGTTAGTCATCAGTGTATTCGTCCCTCTATATAAAACCTACTGTACCCATGAGGATTTCCTGCCTACAGTGGGGCTCCCCATGGTACTTAGCTGAGAGGTTTAAAGAACAGATCCATTTGCGTAGTTGCAAAAAATAGCATTTATACTCAGATGTTTAAATGAGCAAAACATGACTTGTAAATAAATCACAGATGCAGGTTTTCTTTGTGAGTTGGTGAGCACTCATGTGTCAAAGAGGTGGGTGAATCCGAAGTTATGATATGGTTATGTTTGTCTGCAAGCTGTATTTGCTTGTTGAGTGCCATCGGAAAAGATAAACGACCACGGTGAGACACAAATCATTAGATATAGGAGCTGCGGCGTCATTTACGTGTTTCCCTGGGTCTATTCGTTCAAAATAGATTATTATTTAATAATAATAATAGTTTCTATTATAATATTTAAAGCAAGATGTAACTTTGAATAATTTTCAATTAAGAATCAGGTTGTTCAATGATATATATAATACAATAAATAATTACTACCTATTTTCTTTAATGGCAGTAGTGATAGTTTCAGACTTCTGTCAGTTCTCACTCAACAAACATTTGACATCAATTTATCACTGGTCAGATTTACTAGTTTACTAATTTACAACAAGGTGATATTAGCTGTGTTTATTTGTAATGACTTCAGAATATAACTGAGAATATGTCTTTACAGTAATTCTTATATATATATATATAAGAATATATATATTCTTACATATATATATATATATATATATATATATATATATATGTATATATGTCCTTTCAGCCCAGAGCAGTGTCAGTGGAGCACTTAAGCCTCCCCCTCTGTGTACAGCCGGTAATGAGGGCGGCCGGCTGTGGCTTAATGGCCACTGCATGTGCACACACAATTATGGGGACCTGCACAGTCCTACACAGACGTATACACAGATGAGGGTATGAGCTACATATGTGACCAACCTATGCAGCGTTTGTGTGTGTTACTTGTGCTTAAGTGTTTTTTTTTCCTTCTATGTTTGTTATGAAACTTTATAAAAAACATTGACATGATTATTTGATTATATAAAAATATTTCACAGTTTTGTAAGAATTTCTGGATTCCAACTTTAATTTATAAACTACACAAATAAATCTCACTGGTACCAGCTTCTCAAGCATGACAATTAACTGCCTTATCACACGTTATGTCAAACATTTAACATTATATAAACTGAAAAAGAAATAATAAAATCAAACATTGTTCCACTGTGTAGTGATTACTTATTGTAGCTGTTTCCATAATCACTTTGTTGTTTTCTTGCTCACAGAATCTTGGCTACGGTGGGTTCAGACTTTGATCTGAGAACATTGCGAGCTGTGAGAGTGCTGAGGCCGCTGAAACTTGTGTCAGGAATCCCCAGTAAGTGACTTGTACAATTTTTTTAAAAATCAGCGAGGTGAGACAGAGCTGTTGTAATTATATCATTTTTCTTTCTATTTTGATATATTATTTAAGCTCTTGTTCTTGTGTTAGTTTGGTTAGTAATAAAACAGGAATAGATAGTAATATCTTGTTTTTAGTTACGTAGGTGATTAGATAAAGTAAACGAGAGTTTGTTTAACTTATTAGTTTTTTGTGTTGCATTTTTAACTGGCTTAAATGGAACACGAGTAGAGAAGGATGTGCATTGCAGAGTTTAAACACAGACTAGCTTGAAGGGTTTTTCCTGATTATTACACATTAGGTTATTTTGGCCATCATCTCATCATCAAGTACAAACAACTACGTGTACCCGTTGCGATCTGATGTTTGACAGTCTCAGACAGCCAACGTATATAATCTACACAGCAGATCAGTTGTAGTCTGTTGCTGTTTTCCTGTGTCTCATAAATTGCTTTGCCGACTACAGTGTTAGCATAACTGATAACTATGATAATCATAACAACAAAAATGAGACCCAAGTGTTACATTTCTCTCCCCCTTCCTTCTCGCCTATCTCTTTCCATCTCTCAGGTCTCCAGGTGGTGTTGAAGTCCATAATGAAAGCGATGGTTCCTCTGCTTCAGATTGGCCTGCTGCTCTTCTTCGCCATTGTCATGTTTGCCATCATCGGGGTGGAGTTTTACATGGGCAAATTCCACACCACCTGCTTCAGAAACGACACTGGTGAGAACAACAGCTTGGCTGTGGAGTGTGTTCGTATGTGTATGACAACACTGATTATCAACAGAGTCGATGCCAACAAAAACTTTTTTTCTTTCAGCTGTGTTCTTGTATTTAATATGGATGAGAACATATATCACACCGCATTTTGATGCGACCATACATAAATCATTCATAAGTTTGCGCATGTGGCGTATGGGTAGCCATACAGTCACAGTGCTGACAGGCAGTATGCCAATATCTACGTAGCAAGCAATCGCGCAGCAGAATGTTTGACCGCTGTTTTTCGCAAATTGATTTTCACAGTCCTGAGCTTTTGATTAATATCTTCTACTGTAACTCAATAAATATGTATTTATGTCGAGTCCCTAATTAAAAACCGATGTTTTTAAAGAACCTTGCAGTTTACTAGATTAATTTAGTACCAAGGCATTTCTTTTATGTACTGTAAGTTGGTACTGATCCGTTTCTCCATCGTTTAAAACAATCTACTTAAATACAAGTCATTTTTACTGCCAAACAAATACAGTCTGTGACAACAATTAACCTCTCAGGCAGCCAATGTTCTCTTTGTTTTTGTACATTAAAATCTTAAAACTTGACTCCGCCACGGTCAATGAGTCAAACCCAAACAAGCCAGTATCATGAGCGTTATGGCATCTGCTAGTGTTGTTTTCTTAATTATGTTGTACAAGCGATGCTGAAAAGGCTTATGTGTTTTGATGCTAATTATAGGGAATTAAATAGTGTTTATGTGGTACATTCGAGTACAGTTAATTGGTAAGATAACCTTTTGTTGATGGTAATTGTTCTTTAGTCAGGAGACACAGACAATATAGAGAACAGGAGTCCTCATAGGAGATTATGATTTTAACCATTACAGCTACTGCTCAAAATGTCATTCATGTCAATGTAGTAGTAATATACAGCATAATGAGTATGGATGTTTTTTGTAGCCTTTTTTAGAAAACATAAACATAACAGCCAAAGTGTAATGAAAGGATTAAAGAGGGAAAAGGTTTATTTGCTTTGGTGTAAGGTACAAATATAAATTGCCTTTCACACTATTAAATTAATGATGTCCTTTTTATCTGTATCATAACTGACTTAACAACCCTAGAACTGACTGTCTCTACACAGAATAGTAACAGTAAAATAGTGTTTAATAGCATCATAATTGCATTTATTTATTTATTATTTCACCTTACTTGGCAGACACTTTTATCCAAAGCAACTTACAAGGAGCTAGAGCTGGGTGTCTGGCTCAGGGACACACCTGGTAGGGATGTCTAGGAGTCAGACGGGGGTTATGAACCTGCGACCTTCTACACTCCAGTCTGACGCTTAACCCATTGAGCTACCAGGCTGCCTTTATTTTACATCACTCATCGAATGATGCTTCATCATGCTATATCATGCATGTAGCCATCATCTCGGGAGTTGTCTAGTTGCCACCTCAACGCTTCTGATTGCTCCATGTTAAATCAGGGATTTTTGTTTTAAACATAACAAGCAATTGGAGTCTGAAATCTCTCACACGAGACCTTTAGCCCTTCCTGGTTACTCTGAGGGGCTTAATAAATTGTAAGATGAAACCATGAAAATGAGCTAAAAAAAGAAGGAAAAATAGTCTTCTCACAGTAGCTACTATGGCCGTGTTCTTATTATACTACAGAATTAAAGTAATTATAGAAAACAGACTGCATGTCAGCTACAACCTGCTGTGCACTAATACAAATTATTCAAAGACTTTATTTCCACACTGTTGGTGTCATATTGAGTGTGAAGGTGGACTCCAATGTCATTGGCTGGGTCAGCTGTAAAATATGTGTTTTTTCAGTCTCTATGTGAGTATGCCAAATCAGTCAGGGTGCTTATAGACATTTTAGTAGTGGTGACAGCATGCTAATTATCAGTACACTGTGTCCCAGAGACACAGCCGAGGTCTTCTGTCAAACAAACTGAGGATTGAACTTCTACACATACCAGAAAGCATAAACCTATACTAGATATAGACACCTGAGATGTCCCTATATCATCTATGGGCATTATAAGTCCAGCTGACACAGCACCTGTCAGTGGGAAGGAAAGGACATGTTTTACTGGAGTGACACCAGAGGGATGATGGCCATGCAATCTGGCTCTGCTTATCATCATTAAAAACTGGCACAGTTTGTGATCGAGGCAGTATCGCACATGAAACGCTAGGAGCACAAGGCATCTGTCATACTCAGCGCATTTCTTCCTTATCCTGATCTCAATCTGCTGACATGTGTGCCAACACAACCTTTTAAGCAAAATCTCAGCGCCCGTACATGTACTGTGGTTTTGTCATCTCTCTCTGACGCTTCACAATCCCTGAAATCTCAAGCTCATAGACTGGATGAACCTGCAAATATGCAATATGCTGCATCCTCAGTTCACACGGTGCAACCTCACTTTGGTTTGGATGTTAGAAATTCTGAGTTTTCATTTCAGCCTATAGGAATCACTAGGAATGAAAATCCAACAAGTATTTCTTAAACTATGATTAAATTATACTTTCAATTCATGAATTAACTACTATTAATAAAGAAATTTATCATTTTTCAGTGGATGATATTATTGAGCATACACACACTGAGTTTTGTACATCATTGACCATTCAGTCATCATTAGTTGATGATGACTTATTGTTAGGAGATGTTTGAGCAGCATGAAGGAGCTGGAGGAGGTAGATGAAGCTCCGCTGGGCCTTATACTTAACACCTGTCCAGCTCATCTGTCCAGTGTTAGTATGTAAATACTGCGTGCATTTAAAAACTCCTTTCATTCTCTTTGTTTGTCTTTTGTTCAGGTGAGAGAGCAGCAGACTGGCCTTGTGGTCTGGAGCCTCCAGCCAGGCTATGTCCCAGTGGGACTGAGTGCAGAGAGTACTGGACTGGACCAAACTTTGGTATCACCAATTTTGACAACATCCTGTTTGCAGTGCTTACTGTGTTCCAGTGCATCACCATGGAGGGCTGGGTGGACATCCTTTACAGCGTGAGTGTATATGCTCTGAAGAGCCGTAACAAAGTGTCAGGCATGTTCCTCACCAACATCTAAAGTAATAATCACTTCCTAATTCTAGGGTTAAACGTGTTATACGCTTTTCTGCTGATTATCAAACCTTCACAGGCTGCACTGCTATGAAATTTATGCGACATGTACAAATAAAGATTCCAGCCTGTCAGAATCACTAGGGATGCTTTAAACTGTAAAACATTGAATAATTTATTCAGGGGATTCTATTGAGCACACTTTTTCTCAACACCATATACGCTTAACATTCATAAAGAGACACATCCACCTCTGGGATTTGCCAACCACAAAACTTTGACACGGAGGATCGGTTTTACTGCTGAAAGGCACGTTGAAGGTAGTTTGTAATGAATGGGAAAGTGTTATTCTTTTAAAGTAAGTGACAGATTTAACATACTGGTTCATAGATGTAACTTCTGCTTATAAGTCTATAAACCTTAGACTCATCTCATCTGTCATATCTCGCCTGTGGCATAAATAGTAAACAGAGGCCAACTTCAGGGTGTTAGTATGTCCGTCTGGGTTCTGAATGGATGATACACTAGCACTGTGGACGCGTGGTATCTCTCCTGTGTTAATGCTCACGTATGTTCGCAAAGTGAGGCTTGTCCTTCTAATCAATCACAGAAGAGAATTCCAAGCGTTTGTGCTTGATTAGTGAGGTCTGGAGCATTTATTGCAATTTAGCTACTGTGTCGAGCATGTTTGGGAATAGCAGATCGGAGAGGGAGTGCTGGGTAAGTGGATTGATCTCTAGTGTCATTCTTTTACTAAATTACAGTAAGTTTCATCCCAGATAGTGCTTATCCTCTTCAATCCCATTGAAGCAGTAAGTTTATTAACATGGTGAAAAACGTTATATGTTGTTGTCTGACGTTGTATTTGCCTAATAGACCCGCTAAAACTGTTCATAGGACTGTTGTCTCTTAGGTAGAGGCACAAGGGTTTTATCCCCTGTTCGGCCAGTTGGCTTTCTGTGTGGAGTTTGCATGTTTTCCCCGTGTCTGCATGAGTTCTCTCTGGATGCTCCGGCTTCCTCCCACCATCCGAAGACATGTTAGGTTAATTGGTGAAGCTATATTGTGAGTAGGTCTGAACGTGAGCATGCATGGTCTTGTCTGTACATGTCAGACCTGCGATAGCCTGGAGACCTGTACCAGGTGAACCCCACCATCAGCCAATGATACAGTAAGTTGATTCTGAACTGCAAAATACTGCATATTCACAGTACAAAAAGACACTTTAAGATGTAGATTAAACATTTTCATTATAAAGGCTTATTTATTATGCCCTTATTTACAGACCACTGGCAGGTTCTTTGATTGGATGTGGTAAAGTTTGAATACATAGTACAGCGTAATAATGTATCATTATAAATGTAAGTTTCTTCTGCAAGAACACTGACATTTCTAAACAATTCATAGAAGACGTTGCCCTGCGGGATCACTTACAATGTTAAAGTGGCAGCTAAGGCAAAACCTGTTGTATCCCTGGAGAGAGCATGACCACCCCCAAGCATCCCTAAAAGGATGAGGGACATCCAGCCAAGCAGAACTGGCCCACGAATGCTGTCTGACTCAGAGCTTTTCTTTTTTTTAACTCAGTGATATATGTGAAACCAAACTTAAGCCTTATATATAAGATTAAGACAGTGGACAGGGTTGCAGCCACATGAGAAACTATGACTCAGTTAAGTAAAAGTAAAGTTTGACTGAGCAACAATTTACCAGAAAAATCTTTATCTGGGACATTTTACATTTGTGAGGCGAATATTTAAAGTGTGTTCAACATTAAGCTTAAGCTTATTTCATGCTTCTTGAGAATTAGGCTTCCAGTTATTAGTGGTGTGTTTTATTGGTGCCTGCAGTGCAAAGCAGTGCACATATTGTTCTCCACCTCAAAACTTATCTACATTAATGCGGCTCGAATGGAAGGGTCAGATTGGTAAATTAATATTTGTTTTTCCCTACTTTCTCCACATTTCACTCCTCCTTAAATGCCTATCCTTGTCCTTCTTCCTACCAGCCTTCTTGCTTCCTTCTGCTTCATTGTTTCCTCTCCCGGGAAAGAACGAGTAGCTGGCGAGATGCCTTCTCCCCTCCATCATCTTCCCCCTGTTCCTCCTCATTTCACTAGAAACATCTCCTGTAGCTCTTTCTGGCTCATTATCCTAAGCGCTGCAGATTCATGCTGCTGTGATCTTGGGGCATCTTTTCTCTTAGTCTTTAGTTTTTCTCTGTATATTGTGCTTTTTCTGTTCTGTCGGCACAGGGTAATTTCTTTTGATCCTCCAGTTACTTTTACTCCTCCTGCTTTTTGTGTTGCTTTAATTACTGTGCCCACCTTTCCAAACATGTCTTTCTATTCATACTGCTGTAGTTTACCATTTAGCCTCGCTCCCCTATGAAGTGTTGTTTGGCTTTGGTGGGAGAGATTTCTCAGTGCCTTGTCATTGCATATACAGTGGCAAATAGTGCTTATATTTTTTGTATTAACCTTTATGAAGTGAGGAGACACGGTTTCACTATGTGAACAGAGCCAAAATGTGTTGTAGCTCCACACAAGTTTCCTCAAAGCCTTTGCTAAACACAGGGAAATGAAATGAGTAACCATGAAGACATTATGTAATGTAACAGAGCCACTGGCATGTGTATGAAAGCAGTAGTGCATGGTTTCATGTATGAATTAATATCTGGGGATATATACAAAGATGCACTTTTGGTACAGAAGCTGGGGGATGGTAACTTCCATATTACCATGAAGCCAGAATAGCATCCATACAGAGGCTCTGTTCTGTGCATTATACACTTTCCCCTAACCCAGCATTCACCTCATAAATTGATGACTGTGCTACCTCTGCCCTCAGCTCAGACATTCCTCTCTAATGGAGTAAAAGAAAAGCAGAGTGCCTATACCCATCCTCCCTGTCATTACCATCCTGCTCCCACTTATCTGTCTTTCTACCATTGTACCCTGAACTGCCATCCACCCCTCCACGTATAACTTCACCTCCTCTGGTGACGCCATGTCCCAGGATCCTGTGGCCTCCCAGCAGCTGTTGAAGTCAATTACAGGTACCAGTGAAAAGCTGAAATACAAACCAGGACGTCCAGTATGAAGGCAGCTCAGACAGACATACACTTGCCATGAAGATCTAATATTTGAATAGCAGAAATCACTGAGATGCTATATTTATAAGGGTGATGCAAACTCTGTGCAATAGCACAAAAAAAAGGTTACCAGACCAGACCACTGCACTGACACAGTGAGCTGATGCACTGCTTTGGCCCATCGAATATGTACAAGCCTGCATATTGATGGGGATGACATGTTAACGTAAAGACAAACTCTGATTATAAACCACTGTAGAGTCCTTTGTGTGATCTTAATAGAGCCTGGGAGGAGGAAACGTCACTAAAGTGTGTCTTTGCGCCTTCTTGATATTTTAATAACAACCAGAGCTGAGGAAAAGGGAAGGGAGTTAAAATGAAGAAAGATTTCAGCTTATGCTAATGATCCGCGTTGCCAGCCGCTGCAGAGCTGTGCTTTCCTTAGCGTCTGCTAAACCACATGGTGGACGTTACTGATATGCAACTCTAGAACACTGGAGACTAGTTTACTACTAAAGATGCAGCCACTAAAGTTCAAACCAATGCAGAGGGGAGAAAAAGCTTTATACTTCCAGTCCTTCCAAATTATTCATTCATCTGCTGGAATTTCCCTTTTGTTTCCACATTGTGTGCTGGACATTAATATGAGGATAGATTACTGAAGGTTATCATTTAGTGGAGCTGAGTAGTACAAAAATGTTTTCTATCACAGTATTTTACAAATGATGAGGTTTCATAGTATTTATTGGTGGTGTTTATTTATTATTATTTTTCACTGTCACAACAGAAAGTTTTCAGATTTCCTTTATCAAAAACAAGAAAAATAATTAAACTAACTAATCAGTCGCATGTTTTTTATCCTATTTATCCATGGAAGTTCTTTCCAGAACACACAGGTGACCACACTTAACCACCAGCAGAGAGCATGTGTCGGAAAATACGTCTTCTGAAAAGCGATACAAATATCAGCGTGCTTTAAACTCTCCGAGGGTGGTGTATGAAATCTTATTTGTCAACAAACACATGAACCCAACCACCCCTTTAAGCGTGTTGTGTTGACGGACGTCTACCACACTAGCAGTACAGCATAAGAAACATCCATATCATAACAAAATTAAAGCCTCCATTCCCATTCTACATTTTTCTTCATTACAGCTTCAGCAGAATAATACATCATTATTAAAACAATCTTTTGTACTGTAGGGCATTGACAATCACCACACTGGGAAGACAAACATGGTATTTGTCATTTAGTAAAGAGCATCGGGGATGCTAGAGGACATTAAATACCAGTGGCCTGGTAGCTCAATGGATTAAGCGTCAGACTGGGATGCAGAAGGTTGTGGTTTCGAACCCCGTCTGACTCCTAATCCATCCCCTACCAGGTGTGTCCCTGAGCCAGACACCCAGCGCTAGCTCCTTGTAAGTCGCTTTGGATAAAAGCATCTGCCAAAGCAAAGTAAAAGTAAAGTAAATGTAAATTACAGTCTTCTGCAGCAGTGAGAAAATAGATGATTAACCTCCACAGTCCCTCTAACCAAGTTGGAAAAGAAAACTCAATCAAGATAAATGCTCTGTTTTATACTGCTCAGTCCTCAACTTCCTCTGCTGATTTAAACCTTTGCTTTGTGTTTCTCACGAACATTAATGGTACAAAAACAATAATCATACAGCTCTTCGGTACGCTTTAGATTTTCTTATCTGATCCCACCACCCCCACCCGTCTCATTTATACTCTTTTAGCAGTAAAGCTTTGCATTGATTCACACTATGTGTGGCTCTGAGCACGCTGGTAGGGAAGTGACACTCTTGTAGCAGCGGCAGAATGTGGGGGTGGTGTCTCAGCGTTGATAATGTGGCAATCTTCATTTCACGCGCTGTGATTTTATTACATTTTCTCTGTGTCTCCTGGCGACCCAACGACTGCCATCAAATTACAAGCAGCCCTAATTAGCCTGCTGTGTCATGTTCTGGCTTCACACTGAAGAAAAAAATTACTTGTCACTTAATATTGTATTTGTCCTCATTTAAATCTTGCATTTGCAACTATTATCATATAAGCATTGGCTCTCTGCCTACATTACATATTGTTCAAAGGTGATTTGATCTAACAACAATCTTTCCTCTGGCTCAAGGACACACCTGGTAGGGGATGGATTAAGAGTCAGACGGGGTTCGAACCTGCGACCTTCTGTATCCCAGTCTGGCCGCTGGATTATAATACAGGAAATTACATGTAACAGTACTCTGACTGTAGTAGTATACAGTATATATGAACTGCTAACTCGGTGGGATAAGCATCAGATTGAGATGCAAAAGTTGGCAGGATCGAATCCCAGCTAGACTCCCAGCCCACCTTCCACCCCCCCCCACCCCTAAGGTGTGTCCTTGAGTGAGACGGTCAGCTGATTAAAAAAAGTTCTATGCTGATTAAAAAGCATTGTCTCACCTGTTTCATGATATCTGTATGTGATTTGGTTTGTGTATGTGTGTGCTCTGATAGGAATCACAAGTATCTTTTCCTCTCACTTATTCATTAGAGCCATGAGTCTCTGTGGAGACAGGTGCACTTTGACCCAGTCAAAGGGATGTCTTGAGCTGGAAGGATCATCATGGTGCTTGTCAAAGCCTTGTAAAACTAAATTAGCACAGCAAGACAGTTACATATTGTGGTAGCATTCAGTCATGGTTGTGTGTGTACATCACTGGATGAACTATAGCTAACAACAGTGGTAACTGGTATCAAAGAAGTTCAGTGTCCACACCACTAACTGGTCAATACATGGTTGTGGCATTTAACTGCTTTGTAAAGCTGTTAGAACTAATATTAGAGATATTTTATTTAATAGAGTTTCATTGTTCAGTGTCTTTTCTCTCTACACCAGCACTTTGGTGGCCCCTTACAAAATTCAATCCTACAATCACTAAAGCTAGATTTGATGCGTTCTGTTTGGTTCCCTTCTGTATGTTTGTTTGTACAGAATGGCCTAAAATCTTAAAATTGCTCAGCAGTTTTTAACGGGACACGTCTTCTTAAATGTCCACTACAGATTTCATAAAGTATCTAGTGTCACCATAATAAAACGAATTGTAGCTTTTGGAAGAAAAAATACCCCAACAGCTGAATATTAAAGGGATGTTACTTGGGCAGTTAAAGCTTCCTGTGATCCAGACACGTTGAACAGCACTGCCAGCAATGCAGAGATATGCTTGGAAACGTTTTTGGTGAAGGCTCACCCTTCTCAGCAATCCGTCAATTTCAGTTATTTCTGCTCGAGTAAAATGTTTTGGAGCATTGGTATATGTACCTTTATAATGACAACAGCTTGAAGTGCAGGACAGAGGCAAGTTACCTGTACCTGCACACAAGGAGAGGAATAAAAAATATGAATGTGGACAGAAATCATCACTGCACGGCTGCCAGCCAAACAAGCTTCATGACTGTTTGGTTCTTCTTTGTGTTCGTCTCCGTGACCAAGGACGTTCTTGTTTTGTGGTTCCAGACTTTTTCCATTTAACAGTTATTGAGCCGACTGTATTTTGGGAAAACTCAAATTACAATTAGTATTGTCCTTTTTTTTTACACAAAATGTGCAAACAGTGAGGAGGTCTGAATACTTTCCAAAGCCACTATAAATATGAACAACATCACAGTCACTGTGTATGGCCTTTTACCTTTTTTAGTCTCACTGAATAAACAGACCTTTTCCACATTATGCTAATATGACATTTTACATTTGTTTGTTTTTTTTGTCATCACCTTATACTGATATACAACAGATGAGATCTTAAGCAGCAAGTACCTTGCTAAAGGCAATATAGTACTTCAGCAGTTTTCTAATGAAGTAGCTCTGAAACCCATTTGCCCTGCTGTTGCTCTCTGTGCACATACAGTAATCTAGTTGAATCTCAATCCATGGCTCCATATCCATAACTCCTAAAGGTGGGATGAATAAATCAGCACACCTTTAAGTACACAAATTCTACATTGTATATAGTACCATTCGTACATTCAGTTACAACAGTTAGGGACATTTTGACACCATGTCAGATGTGATTGCTGTTTAAAAGATGTTTTAAAACACCAAAAGACTCTAGATGTCAAAACAGGGCATATTTGACTCAGTTAGATAATGAATGGAACGTCTTGCCTGTCTTAACGTACAGTGAATGAAATGTGGCTGTAATCACACATTAGTTTGCTTTATGGTGCCAGAGATTGTTTGTCATATTACTAGATAACACTCTCTTTCAGCAAGTTGCCTGTGATAAAATGACGCGATGGGGAACCTGACACACTAATAATGCAAAAACGGCTGAATGTACGTCGTTTCAATGAGTTGCACAAAGTCCGATAGTGTGGGTTCAGTTTTATTTGGCTTGTCCAAACCCTTTAATCAAAGGCGCCCACCGACTGTTTGGCTAGAGCCATAGAGACCTTTCTGTGTTTCAGAATCTGAATAAACATTTGCACAAGCTCAGCTGAACTCAGCCTGAGCTGCCAGCTAACAAATCAAGACCATGTCATCAGGAAAGTGAAGTCTTCGTTTCTGCTTCAGTTTCTCCCCCACACAAGGTCTCCAGGTTTCCAAAGACAGAGAAGAATTCAAACATCTCCTGATTTTATTTACTAAAACACACAGCTCATTTGAAGAAAAAGTTTTGCTTGTGGTGTTTGGGTGGGGTTGGATATGGAGAGTGGGGGTATACTCAGATTACATATACATATATAGATCCCTTACTTGTTTAACCTGAGTATAGTAGCATCCATAAAGCCTAGTATTGTATGGACTAAACAAACAATGAGGAAATAGTCATTTATTAGCATTTCTCCAATGAGATGTAAGATGGAGATGGAGGACATGTCAAAAAATAAATGACTCAGAGCGACACAGTGAAGCGTCTGCCAGCTTTTTTCCTGGCGTGGGGGGTGTTGCTTCAGCTGAGACGGAGGGTGCACTACTGTATAGATCTCTGTGTCTTCATCCAAAATATAGCTCTGCAGCATACTGACTCAGTAAACCTGAACCTGCGATCACAATTAAAGCCAGCATGTGGCAGCGCTTTGACACCGCTGCCTGCAAAAAGACACGCTGCTTCATATTCTGATTATCAACTCAGAGGTCTGTCCCCGCCGCTAAGGAGCACTCGTCTTGGAGAGCTCTCAGACGTGGATGTTGCTAACTCCCCGAACCACCTGTGGGAGGCAAGCTCAAACATCATGCTGCAGCTCAGTCAGTCCATTTTAGCACGCATCTACATGGTGCTTTGAATGAAATCAGTAGCTATACATATATATACATTAGAACAAGCTGTTTGTCTTTTTGGGTAGAGAGCATTGTTGTTTTCTTGCAGCTGGAACAACTTTAGGATTAGCGTTAAAGCATGGTGAATAAATCCCCTTTTTTAATTCTACAGCACCTAATGACATGTTAGTCTGTTCTCCTATTACCTGTATATAAAGCTGTGTCCACCACACGAATTTATTGTATTATTTGAATGTGATTTGACATAAATAAGTCTACAGATAAGCTGATAAGTGTATGTGGCGGTTGATGTTGTCCAGCAGTAGCGACAGCAGTGAGATTTGTGTGTGTGTAGGTCATGTAATCACCCACCTTGCCATGACGGATCCTGTTGTCACACCTATTTGTCTGTCACCGTACATATCTTGTGTTGAATTAAACAGCTGTTTTGCTGTGATAGAGTACTGTGGGGAGATATATGAGGGACAAACTCTTAATAGCTTTTTTTCAAACTGAAAAATTGTTAATATTTTTCTAATGAGGCAAGTTGGCGAATGTTATTGTTCAGTCAGTTTGTTTGTTCTTGTGGATGAGAAACAGGAAAGTGGAATGAAATGCATTCATTGTCATTCCATGCTGGTTTATTCAAAACATTGTTCCACTTACTTTTTTATTTATTTTTTTTTATATTCACATATTTTAGTTATGTCACTAACATGAATGCTTACAAGGTCTAGCAAACAAATCATTTTAAAAAGTAGCATTCGGTTTTACATCTTTGGCTCATGTAATGTGTACAGTGCGTTGTTTGCAGAGAAATGATTTTGTAGTTGTGCTGTAATGTGTAAATGTGTAATGTGTTTTCTTACTGTGTTGATTTTATGTCCAGACCAACGATGTGGCAGGAAACACCTGGAACTGGCTCTACTTCATCCCCCTCATCATCATAGGCTCCTTCTTCATGCTCAACCTGGTGCTGGGTGTCCTGTCAGGGTAAGTCAAGTTATGCCATGGATTATGTTTTGATAAAGATGTTCGGTCCGGAAAAAGCTGAATTGCGGTTGAACTGATACATTCAACAGATTATTCACCTCTCGCTCTCATCACTTAGTGTTTCTCCTTTTCACTTGCTGTCTCCTATCATCTTCCCCTGTCAGCCCAATTTTGTCATGAAAAGGTGTTGCTCCGTAGCTTTCATCATCTGGTCCTCTGTGCTCCTAGATCTGTCCGTCTCAGTTCTGCATGTGGTTGCATATAATCTCACATCAGAGAAAATCTGACGTGCTCTGCCTCACAGCCATCATGGCACCAAAATGGGGATCAAAGCAAACATTTGCATTTGTCTTGAGTTCTGTCCTGTTAAAACACGTTTTATCAGTTTTAATAATGTCTAATTCTTTGCATTTTATTCCACTACTACATGTGATTGCCTGGTTTATTTGAGTTTCAGTGTATAGTGTATTTCTGTATATGTTTTGACAGAGAATTTGCCAAAGAACGAGAGCGCGTGGAGAAGAGGCAGGAGTTCCTGAAGCTTCGGCGCCAGCAACAGATCGAGAGAGAGCTCACTGGCTACTTGGAGTGGATCTGCAAAGCAGGTTAAACACGTCTCCGAAACAGTGTTTATGTGTTATAAAAACATGTCGAATTGGTAGAAAAGCTGTCTTTTCTTTCTCACTCCCACTGCAGAGGAGGTGTTGCTGGAGGAGGAGGATGAAATTGCAGAGGAGAAGTCCCCACTGGATGGTGCATGGTACAAAAGGAAACAAAATCTTCCAGGTGAAAACACGGCCGAGTATTTGTAGCTTGCTTAACCATGGTCCATAAGCAGAAGGCCCATGGTAAAGCAGGTATACCGTTCACCCAAGAGTATATATATATATATATATATATATATATATATAATATATTTTCACAACCAGTGTGATTCAAAAAGAGTCAGTACATCACTAAACTATCAATAGGAATCAACCGATATCCATCAAACCTAATTAAAAAGCTAACTATTAACAGAGCTAACAGATACAATATTATATGTAACGTGGTATCTCTTGGTAGGGTGTGCTGCTTGTAGCCCTCTGTCTGTTTCACTTACCCATGATGTCAGTTCATTGTACCAGGAGTGAATGTGAGATTTAGTCAGTGGGATTTACAGTAATAGTATCATTGCATTTTTAAATGTAAAATTCATATGTGAAATATGAAAAGGCATTTTCAGTGAACCACACTGAAAGCAAATCCATGCTGATGATTCAGGATAAGTGACGGCAGCCAAAGGCCTTATTTTCTCAATTAGTTACACGTGGGGGATTAAAAATGTCTGAGTCCACAGCACGGGAAAAATACACTCTGATGTCGTGAGAGCAGAAAATACAGAGTTGAATGACAGGTGCGACTAGTGGAGCACAGTGTCAGTTATAACTGAACTACCTAGTTGAGGAAATAATCCTTAATATTATTTTTGTCCGGCTTTAGTTTTTTTAGCAGTCGATCATAAAGAGAAATGATAGACGTTGGCAGTGTTTCTCTCTCCAAGCAGCCTTTTTCTGTGTAGCATCAGAGTGGTGGATCTTAAATGAGCCCACAGCTCCTGCGACATGGAACCAGTATGGTCAAGCGTCAATCACATTTATGTCAAGCTGGCGGTTTTTCATTCAGAGGCTGGCTTCGAGCAGGAAGGCAGAAAATCTTTACATGAGAAATATGCCTGATTGTTGCTATTAATAGTTTCCAATTAGCTCACCCCTCCACTTTGCCCCACACATACACAGACATGCTGCAAATGCTCTGATAGGGTGACAGTTGTTCTAAGTGGTATATATTAATATTTATTTGGCTCCACACCTACTTTACTATTGCATCTTATTTGAAGACTGGAGTGATTGTTATATTTCCCTTCCTGTCTGTGCTGTTCTCTTTACAGTCCTGAAAAGAGGCAAAGTAAAGAAAGGTAAAAACGACCTGATTGGTGCTGAGGAGGGGGAGGATCCCTTCGCAGACATCTCCTCTGTTGGTGAGCTTTACATCTTTTTAACCCACGGCCTCCAGCAGATCATCACTGACCTTCACATGCTGTTCGTTCACAGAGTTGACCTTTACGTTAAAAGTCACTGTACAAGCCCGTCTTCTACCATGACCGTACCCGTGTCCTCTGACTCACTGTCCTCCTTTTATCAGAGTTGGATGTCACGTGACCTCGTCTTCATAAAGCAAAAAATGTCACACACAAACTCAGCAATGAACAACGTGGAAGCAGATTCAGCACCGTGTGGATCTGGAGACCTTAAGTTGTGGAAGCATATCACCTTGAAGGAAAAGAAGAATAATTAACTTTTCTAATTAGACTGTTAAAATAGCAGAGAATACTGAATCACCCGCGGCCTATTAAAATGAGACTGTTTAATATTGATGGCTTTCACGGTCCCACACATAGACAACATGTAATTGCTTGTCTGTGGGTTGCAAATAAGCATAAGCATGATAATTGGAAGTATTTTGTTTGCTTCTTTTTTCTACTGACTATCTCATGTCATGACTGTTTTACATAAAATTAAGTGCCAAGGGAATGGATGTGCTGAACAGTCAGATTTAGTCTCAGCTCACATGATGCCTGCAGCTCTGCTGCACAGTACAAAGGTATTAGGATGATATTTTTAAATGAGGAGCAGAAAGTAAAATTCAAGTGTGATTCAGGTGATTTGATGCTTTAGTAGTAGTTTTCCTACAGAATTGCTATTAAGAGGTAAAAACGCTCCAGTTATGGCACAAACACAGTCTGGACACAAACACATGCAGGTGCTGCCAGCTACTTTTTTTTTAATTTGGAGACCTGAGGCGCAGTTGTAATTCTGATGTAACTCAGGAAGACAATAGAAGAACAGGGTGAATACATTGTGATTAGCAGGGATCTGGCATCAGCAGGCAGCCGAGAGAAACCTGTTCATTCCTATGAGGCAAAAACTCACCAAACACCAAAATACAGCAGGCTCCACATTTTTATTTGAATCACTTCAAACGTGAACGGAAACTGTGAACAACATTACTGCTGAACCAGAGAGCTGTTGTGTTTATGCAACGCTCACATCAGTAATGAAAAAAGTCATTGTCATTTTAACATCCTGATGAGTGGGCTGATGAAGGGAATGCTGCTCGTCACAGTAGAAGGGAGAAAGCTGGGAAAACACACACTGACTCACTGGGAAAACTGCGAAGCATGACAAATATTTAGCCTCTGTACACTCACACATTTACTCTCCTCACTTCCAGCTCCTCCTGGCTCCCCATTTGGTCGAACCAGTGTGAAAAGCGGTAAGATGGACAGTTCCTCTTACTTCCGACGGAAGGAGAAAAGGATCCGCTTCTTCATCCGACGGATGGTGAAAGCCCAGAGCTTCTACTGGATAGTCTTGTGTCTGGTGGGCCTCAACACACTGTGTGTGGCCATAGTGCACTATGACCAACCCGACTGGCTTACAAGGGCCCTCTGTGAGTCACACAGACAGATAGACACATGCTCAGACACACTTGTTGCTGTTGGAGGTCAATGTTACTACTTTATTTTTTTTTTGTCTGCACTACAAACAGACACAACAGAGTTTGTATTCCTGGGTTTGTTTCTGACTGAGATGTCGCTCAAGATGTACGGCCTGGGAGCGAGGAATTATTTCCACTCCTCGTTTAACTGTTTTGATTTTGGGGTAAGTTCATGTTCGCTGTAACATTCAATAAAGGTTGATGCTACACGTTAATGAGCAGTGCTCACTCTGTTTAGATCCTAATCAGGTCGTCTGTGGTTTTAAGGCACTGAAAATGTTGAAGCTGGGGATTTTATTCTCTGGTTTCTTCTCCAGGTGATTGTTGGAAGTATTTGTGAGGTCATCTGGGACATGATCAAACCCGGATCATCATTTGGCATCAGTGTGCTGAGAGCCCTGCGTCTGCTCAGGATATTCAAAGTCACCAAGTAAGTGTTCTGTGGTTGTGCAGTAACCCATCGACCTTTAAAGATTATGTCTGAGGGTCTCTGTCTTCCACTATATTGGCTAACTCTCAGGGTCTTAGTGTAGAGTTCTATTTTATTCAGTGACATAAAGTGACAAACAGTCAAACAGGAACAGATCACCATAATGTACTGAGAGAGTGAGATCTCTGCAGTGTTTAATGAATACTTTATTGATCCCTTGGGGGATGTAGTCCTTGGTAGTGTCTCTGATGTTAGTCCCATTAATGATTTATCTGCCTCAAGATCATCTAATGTACAGTAGATGGTATCTTCTTTATCAAACAGTGTTGTTTTCTATACAGTGTAAAGGCAAACACTGATGCACAGGCAAATTATGCAAAACAACCATGGGGCTTAAAGCAAAACCTGTAAAGTCAGTCGAGGAGTCTCTGTCACATCTAAAATCCAGTCTTTTGGATTCTTTCTCAAATTGCCTCAAAACCCTGTCTTTTGAGACACAGCGCTGTTACCCTGGCACTTCTTTTCTCTTTAAACTGACACTTCTGTTGGGGTTTGATGGCAGTTCTTTTGTAGATGATCAGTAATCCTGTGACTCACTGAATCTGGCATCTTTAGACCCTGACACATTGATTTGTTTTATGCCAACTACAGTTGTTGCAGCCAGTTTGTTCCTCTCCTGGCTCCTCTGGTTGTTTCACTCGCTGTCATTTCTCAAGCCTTCTGTTATTTTTCTTGTGTTTCACTTTAAACAAGAGTTATTTGTTTTCCCTGAGTGTTTAAAATGAATCTGTTTGCTGCTTTCTCTCAGATATTGGAACTCACTGAGGAACCTCGTGGTGTCCCTCCTCAATTCCATGAAGTCCATCATCAGCCTGCTCTTCCTTCTCTTTCTCTTCATTGTGGTCTTTGCTCTGCTGGGCATGCAGCTCTTTGGAGGACAGTGAGTAAAATCTCCATTCCGGTCATCCACGATTAAACACAGATTCACATGCACACATCTTCTCCTCTACCCATCTCTCCACCCTGCATGTGACCCATAGCCCAGCATGCTGATGGTGTGTCAGACTTGTTGACGCAGCTGGCTTGGCAGCAGCACCAACTGCGCTCTTTGAGATCACTCTCAGCAGGAGCTGTATGTCTTCTAATGAGAGAACACCTCATGATTCTGGGCTTATTGCAGTTAATCAAAGGTCTGGCACCCAGCCCTGTCTAACTACACACAGCTCCAATCACAGGTTTCAAGGCTGTTAAAAAATGCAAAGTTAACTTGGGCTACGGTTTGTTAAGGAAAGAAAGAGGGCAGATATTTGAAAGTCCATTTTAAATAGTAGGTTATGAAACAGACAAAAGACAAACTGTAAACCAGTTTTTAATATGGTGTAAGTTCACTTTATCTGAGAGTGGGCACATTTTAACTCCTCTATGCAAAGCAAATAGTACAGTAGGTCAGAACACACTGTTAGGATACACCATTTAACCCTCATATTGTGTTCATTATATTTCATAATTCATATTTCATAATTGTATTTCATAACAGTTGAGTGACATCAAGACATCATAAAATATATATTATACATAACACCGGTTGTGCTCTGGGTCAAAAGTGACCAGGAATATTTGATTTGCGTACAAAGGAAATTATCCCAAAACTACACCTGATCATTTCACCAGATCAATATCATAGTACATTAAAGAACTACTATCAGGAACAACAACATTACAATGACAGAGAGCAGAGAAGAGCGATGTGCTCTGCTGGGGTCTTTAAGATCATTTTAAACTCTTTTCTAGAATTACTATATATACACACGTGTTGTTTCTGTACTTTACTTTGCATGGCAGACGCTTGCACCTAAAGCAACTTACAGTGTCTTGCTTGAAGACTTACCTGAGCTGGAATTCGATCCTGCAGCCTTTTGCATCCCAGTCTGACTCTTATCCCATTGAGCTACCAGGCCACCTTAAAATGTCCTGTGGTTACCAGCAAACCCAAGGTGTGTGTATGCATGTGTGCATGTGACAAGTAAGAATGTAGTTGATTTCAGTTTTTTACACTAATGATTGTCTTTCCCATTCATGGCCGGTAGTGTATAAACGTTGAAAAAGAAAAAACACAAAATAGTTTGCAAATTCATTTTTTTATTCATTCTGTGTGTTCAAATTGTGCTTGTAAACAAGTCTTAGGTTAGCAGTCGTGAAGGGCCAGGATTGGTTGGGAGGTAGGGCTGGATAGAGCAGAAGGGAAGAAGAAGATGTTTTTTTTTTCAAAGAAACCTAACAAAACCATCGAAAATTAAAATAAAATGTACATATGTGATTCTGCCATAGAACACCACATTTATTTATTACTAATGAAGTCTTATCAACTTTTTACAGAATGCTTGATAAATGATTATTCATAGTTATTATTAATTTATTTATGTATTATTAACTTTGTATTAACTATGTGTTATTTCTGTAACCTCTGCAATTGTCGAAACTTTTAAGTTATATTTTGGAATCATAACATTACTATTAAGCTTGAGTAACAGCCATGCTGTTACATTTGGCATTGCTGCAGCCAGATGTGTCACCTCTGTCAAGCAAATGTCCATGAAATCCCAACACCTCAGTTCTGATGCTCTGTGAAAACGCCACGCCACCTCTGGATGTCTTTAAAGCAGCAGGCTGTCGACATGGAATCAAGCCTTACATCAGTCTGCACCATCATTAGCATCACATCAGACTCTGGTGATGGACAAGTGTGAGATGAGTCTGGCGTCCACATGATGCTTTTAGCCAGCCAAGCACAACGGGCTGAACGCATTGTTCTCTGCAAATCGTGTTCGTACCACGAACTTAACATTCATGCTTGTTTTGTTGTACACTTCACTTTAATGTAAAAACCAACACACCCAGGTGTCAGATAATGTCAGAAGCAGAGGATCTTGAATGAACTTAAAAATAGGGAACTGTTGTGCTTGCAGAAACAACCACTCTTCAGGCAAGATAGCCACTTGATAAAAATAGGCGTTCAGCCCTAAATAGAAGATTATATGGCTTGTTAAGTAGAAGAAGATGTGTTTTGTTATTTGCTGACTTTATTTTTGGCTCAGAGATTATGTTTCTTCTCTCAAAGCACCAGAAGTAATCTCCTGGTAAAATTGTGAGAATTGAAAGATAAACAGCTTGAGGCAGAGGACCATTTCCCTGCTGAGACTTACAGGACATCTCTGACTGTTTGAAGAAAAATCAAAGCGATAAGCTCAAAGCAAAAGTAGAGGTTTTACCGCAATAGAATAATGACGTTTTGTTGCTCGCTGCTTTAAAACTTTTTGTTTTAAAGGTGCACACATTGTTTGTTGATTAACTCTGCCTTTGTTGGACATGGGAGAGATGGCATTATGGCATGTTTCAGCTCCAGCCTTCCAGCATGCAAGCTTAGTTGTTGTACAACATTTTGGCAGGCCTATAACAGTTGCATTAAAAAGAGCTCTTCCGACTTGCTATTGAATTATTGAGTCACTTATGACACAAGTTTGCATTTACAGAATAAATAATAAGCTGAATTAGACAAAATAAAATGACAAAATTAAAAAATCAGCTCTTAATTTTTGATTTGACATAGTATTTTAATTATGCTAGAAATGTCCCAACCTATCCTGGCCCTTCTTCCCAGTGACCTGATCTGCTCACCTGACAAAGTCTACTGTTATTTTTCAACCAGTTTTTTTTTTATTTTAGTTTTATTTAAAATATTCTAAGGTCATTCTAATCTTAAATTTTGAGCACATGAATACACAAATAACATGAATAAAATAATATTAATACTGTATTCTGATCAATGTCCCAGTGCTGTTTAATATATATATATATAGGACTTATGTCTGGTACGTACTTGTGTGTTCTCGGGGATCCGTGTTGCCTATACAATGTTAACATGCTCCTCTTCTCTCAAGAATTAGATATGGGGGTGTGAGGGCAAAAGCTCATGGAGAAGTTTGGCCTCACATCACTCTTGTTTTCAGGATTGATTTAGTGAAGTCTCCGTGGAGGCTGGGTGGAAGCCGAGCAGCACGCTCCCAATCCCTATTATCAGAGTAAACAGAGGTCTGCACACAGAGGCACAGCAGCAAGCCGCCGCTCCCTGCACTGTGCTAATCCTCAAGGAAGGAGGCAAGGAAGGGAAGAATGGAGGGAGAAGAGTGGGATCAGGCAGGGAAAAAGGAGAGCGTGAGCTATAATAAATAAAGTGATGGTGGGATAAGCAGTGGGTGGAGAGGGGGTGGATGATTATGGAGGATGCAGTAATGAAACAGGAGGACAAAGGTAGAAGGAGAACAGCACATGGGAGAGAGTATGATGATATACCAAGGGCTGACTGAAAAGGTCCCCCCCCCCCATCCCCCCAGCTTACATCCCTCCCTCCTTCCTCGTGCATGTACATACAGTGTTAGAGCCAGAGCCATACATTCTGGCTGATATTATTGGCTGATATTGGGTGTTCACAGATTCACCACATGACCAAAAGTAAGTGAGAGTATTGCTCGTCAAATTCACAGGAGCATGGGAATTCCCCTCTGGGAAATTTCAAACGAACAACAAACAATTTGTGTTTTGAATCTTGAATCTTGAATTAATCTGTTGTTTCTGGGAAGGCTGCAGTGATTTGATTCTTTTTAGCTCCAAGCACGGCTCTGTGCAGGCCAGTCAGTCAGATCCCACAGCAAGCTTAGTTCTTTATGCTATGGCTGTTTATGGACTGGCTTCCTCTGTATAAATTGTCATGTTGAAACAGAGAAGGGTCTTTCTCAGACTGTTTTCACAAACACTGTGTAAAGTATCACTGTATACATTAAGATTAACATCAAAACCATAAAAACAAACCTTTGAACATAGGCATGTACAATTATGTGCAAAAAAAACAATTGTTGAACAGCAATAATCAAAAAGTATGAATGTGCAGGTAGAAGTAAAATGATATTTGCTCTTAAACTACTTTTTTACAGTTTACAATGAACTGTTCTGTGTTTAAAACGTGTATTTATAGTAAACGATAGAGTTAAACTCTACTTCCTTTGCTAAGGAAATAATTTTGGTCCTGAATTGGCCAGGATCATGCACACACACACACACACACACACACACACACACACACACACACACACACACGCAGGATCTCTTTTGAGAAGAAGTCTACTGTCATAGGTGTGGCTGGTCGCTGCGCAATGTGCCCCACATCCTCTCCTCACTTTTTCCCCGTCCATCCCTTCTTACTGTTTGTCCTTTTTCTCTCAGACGCTCCACCCCTCCTTTTACTGTTTTACAAGCAGATCTCACACCTTGAATTAAGTGTTTTATTCATAGAAGCGTTGGAGTAATTTTATTTATTTCATATATCAATGAAGTTTGTGAACCCCTGTGAATGGATTTGTGGGTAATTTTATTGTTTCATAAGTTTAAGAACACAAGTTTGATGTATTTTATCAGGCTCTAAGTTGACACTGAGGTGCTTAGATGCTTACGTACTCATTTTCTTTTAGACCTGTGTCAATATGTTTCTCCTTCAGGTGCACATATTGTAACTTTTTTCACTTTGGTATTGAAAGGACCCATGAATATAAAAGTTGTGCATTGTGACACTTATAATAAGTTATTATAAGTTGTGAGAGACCTGCATGATGTGATTGAGCGTCTCCATTGTCAAGAATTGGCAAACTTTGACAAAACAAAGTTTGTAAAAGCCCACGTGTAGTTTTAAGCCAAACCCCTTGTTTAATCTTTAAATTGGTCTTATTGTGTGAGAGGAGAATTACCAGAGCCACCACCACTGAAACTGAGGCTAATGTGCTGATAACTATTAAGTAAGAGAATATCAATGATTGAGTTTTAAGTAATAATCTAGCTTTAATAAACTAGCTTTAGTTGAATGACAAACACTTTTCACATCTCTGTGTCATTCTCTCATTGTCTTCTTCAGTTTCAAGACCGCGGATTCAGGTTTTGGCAGGTTTGTTGAGTCATCTGGGGCTTTGTGAGTCAGACTTTGCTAAAAGTGTGTACCAGTGTGTGCAGGGTGTAAACCTGTTAGTCCTGAGTCTGGTTTCTTTAGAGTAACAGAAGAAGAAGAAGTTGTGTGAAAACATCTTTTGTTAAACTAAACAGAGGAAAATGGTAATAACAAGACTAAATGCTCCTCTTTTTCATTCATTTTATTCTGTTTCTCTGACCTTGTGTATTTTCTGTCATTGTTTGCTGTTGTGTGTAGAACTTTCCCCACAGGAGTACTGTTGTGTTGAGCCCAGAACATACTGTCATTTTCATCTACTTAACTGGCTACACTCACATAGCTTTAATTCTGTTTTTCCTGGGTGAGCAGAGGTCTGCTGCTCATGGGAGGAAAAAAGAGACAAAAGAGAATTTTTCTTTATCCAGGCATCATTTCAGATGGACTTTATTTGGTCAGTGTGACATGTGGATCTGTTGACCTGCTGCATCATGGTGCTTCCTCTTTGTGCATATGACATGTTCAATGATGCGGCCGTGGGCTGCAGAGGCAGTGTCTTTTGGACTTGACAGTTGGAGTCGTGGCTCCCTGGTGTTTCCTGCTGCTGCATGTCTCTCTCCCTCTCCCTCTGTTTTATACAGGTCCTTCTCAAAAAATTAGCATATTGTGATAAAGTGTATTATTTTCTGTAATTTACTGATAAACATTAGACTGTCATATATTTTAGATTCATTACACACAATTGAAGTATTTCAGGGCCTTTCATTGTTTTTAATATTGATGATTGTGGCATACAGCTCATGAAAACCAAAAATTCCTGTCTCAAACAATTAGCATATCATGAAAAGGTTCTCTAAAAGAGCTCTTAACCTAATCATCTGAATCAACTAGTTAACTCCAAACACCTGCAGAAGATT
>JAUMHF010000014.1:15236563-15248600 GCA_032359275.1 Microctenopoma steveboyesi | reverse complement strand
TAAAATATATGACAGTCTAATGTTTATCAGTAAATTACAGAAAATAATGAACTTTATCACAATATGCAAATTCTTTGAGAAGGACCTGTACACACTGCCTGGCCAAAAGAAGTCACCACCTGAAAGTCATTAAGCGAAAAGCTGAGAGCCTGTCATTGGATAGCTTACTCAACGATCAGTGCATTTTTCCATCTCAGTGCATGAGATTGGCCACCGGAGAGTCCACAACTTAATCCCATTGAGGATCTTCTGAATGTGCTGGAAAAAAAAAGTCATCGCAGTCTGATCACATCATCCACACAAGATCTTATCTGAAACATATGCAACTCTGAGCAGAAATAACTGTGATGTGCTTCCAGACAATGCCACAGCAAACCTGCAGAAATCAGAGCAAAAGTGACCCAAGATATAGGAGTGTGTGACATTTCTGTTTGGCCAGGCAGTGTACTCATCATCGGTTTACTTCGTCTACACTTCTCGTCACTATAGAGAGCTGTGAAGACATTTGAAACATTTTTTGTACAGTGAAGACATTTCAACTTTAATTCAAATATCAATGTGAAATAATGATATTTTCTTATATCTCTTGGACTTGATGACATTAAGATGTGGGGGGAAATAACTGCACAGTAATTGTGTTTTTATAATTCTGTGTAGGTTTAACTTTGAAGATGAGACACCAACGACAAACTTTGATACCTTCCCAGCAGCCATCCTAACGGTGTTCCAGGTAAACGCACACAGACGAAGCGCTCTTCACATTTCTGGAATAAATGAGAGAATATTGACTTTATGGAAAAAGAAAGCTTGTTATCAGTCATTTTAATTAGAGCGAATAACTTGTCTGTGTACCCTCTGTCCCCTAATGAGATCACTCATAATCCTTCAATTAGTTTTTGCTCATAACCCTTCACTCTGTAAAGTCATTTAATTCCACACTCTGTGAGATTTGCACGGCACTTGCCAACCCGACAACCCATGTCCCCGGTGTGAGTCTGACTCTTGTCTTCCACAGATTCTGACTGGTGAGGACTGGAACACTGTGATGTACCACGGGATCGAGTCTCAAGGAGGCGTTCGCCGTGGCATGTTCTCCTCCATCTACTTCATCGTCCTCACACTCTTTGGAAACTGTATCCTCTTTGTTGTCTCATAATTTATAACTTCAGTGTGTCTGTGTCAGAAGGAGTGGGATGAAATTGGCCAGAGTTCTTACTCTAATACGCTTTTAATAAAATAAATATGAGGGACAATAGCACAGATGTGCATCAAAAAATCACCAGTGGGCCCTGTTCATATTACATATTTTCTCCTGAGTCATGTTCAGACACCCTTCTGAATGTCTTCTTGGCCATTGCTGTGGATAACCTCGCCAATGCACAGGAGCTGACTAAGGTAGGCTGGATGGAGCACTCAGAAGCTTGTATGTAAAAACATTAGGCATAGAAGTAGCACTATACTCTGGACATAGTATTGTAGTAACATGAAGGACACCAGATATTTAACAGGCTTTTTGCTGTGGCTGTCACTGGTTTAAGGATGAAGAGGAACAGGAGGAGGCGGCCAATAAGAAGCTTGCCCTGCAGAAGGCATTGGAGGTGAAAGAAGTCAGTCCGATGTCAGCAGCCAACATCTCGATCGCTGCGTACGTTTCTCAGCATTTCTCTTCCTCCTGACAGCAGCTCCGTTCGATCCCACGCGGGAGATAAATGTGCCTTTGTCCATGAGTGTGGCGTCGTTCTGTATGTTGACGTGTCGCATATACTTTTCATGTTTGATCTGTGTGTGTTCTGTTCCTCTGCCCATACACTCGTCATACACACTCTGTGGTGTTGCCTTGTTTATACCACCCTATCCCTTCTAACAGTTGAGGCAATTAAGGAACCTTTAGTTAACAACACATGCCTGCTTCTTTCTTTCTTGATATATGTAAGGAATAAATTAGGGGAAGATGAGTGACTTGACAAATGAAAATAACTTTTTATTTAAGATGAACTCTATATTAAAGGTACCTGTTTTTTTTTCTGACCAGTGGCAGCATCAGCAGTATGTAACACAATTATCCCAATTAAATTAATAAAAAAATAAACACTCTTAAGCCAACTTTAAGTCATTTGCAAAAACAATAAAATGATAAATTAGCACATTTTCCCATTAGGAACATCATTAAAGTTTTATTTTCATCTCCTGGTGAAAATGACGAAACAGACACAGGAGTAGTAGGATTTTCCTGTTTCTCCAATACAATAATGAACATGACGTATTGAACATGATGAATGAAGACTCTCCGGTCATGCCGGCACTTCCTACCTGCCTGCTTCCCCCCACAAAATGAGGACAGTAAATATATCGTGACTCCAGATTTACTCTGCTTTTAGTGCTTTGATGATTACTGAACTATATTCTGCCAAGAGGAAGCTGGTGTGAAAACTTTTTTCATTCTTATCAGTGATTTATAGCTGCAGTTTGTGATGCTAGAGGTTGAAATGTGATCACACGTACCCATCTGTTGTGTTACTGTAAAACGAAAACACAACAGGTTCCAAACCCCCGTCTGACTCCTAGTCCTCCCATCCCCCACAAAGTGTGTCCCTGAGCCAGACATCCATCACTAGCTCCCTGTTAGTCGCTTTGGATAAAAAGCTTCTGCCAAGCAAAGCAAAGTAAAGTAAAGTAAGGTGTAATCTGATTCACCCTTGCTCCTTAATTGCCTTCCCGCAATGAAATAAGTCAATTACGCTGTAGGATATGATATGTAAATCACCGGCTTGCTAACTTTCCGATCATTACTGGTAATATGTGATGCTTTGCACTATTCTCAGTGTTCCCAGCATACTTTTATCTGCTAAAAGTATGCTGGGAACAAACTTAACACGAGTTGAACTGACTTGTACCTGTGTGTTGTTTCAGAGGAACTCAGGGTTTCATGACAAAATAAAAAGAGACTAGTGGAAATCGAATGAGAATTCCCATTAGAATCATCCAAACATATTTAAAACTTGTAACTTTATTCTTCTGTTGTTTTGGAATGAAACTCCTGAATGGTTTTCAGTTGTGGTTTTTGTCATTAATACTTGTGTTATTGAAGTAGTTGCACAGATTAGTCATTTACTGTGAAACAGAAGGGGACAGGTGGACTCGCAGACTGACAGACTGACAGTCCACCTCTGCCCTTCTGATGTGTGTCTCATTTTTTCTTTTGTTTTTGTCCTGCATGTACAGTTTTGTAAAGCAAAATCGAGATGCACTCTCTCGCAGGTCGTCCATCAGCAGCATTCAGTCACCGTGAGTTACCACTCTCTGTTACAATATTTTCCTCCTTCCTCTGTTTTTAATCCCACCTCCTCTCATTTCTGATATGATCTGCTCATCTTCTCGTTTTCTTGACACCCTCTTTTTTCTGATTCCCTCCATGTTTCCCCTCCTTCTCTTTTCTTCCTGTTTCTCTTCCCCTCCATTAAAATACATTTTAGTCTGTCATTGCTATCTTTATTGCTAGTAAAGAGGATCTATTTACGATTCTTATGTAAAAAAGACTATCACAAAGCACCTCACAGAGTGGAAAAACACTGTTACATGCAAACCCCAACACATTGAAGCTATAAGACCAGTGTAAATATCATTTCCAGTTATCCCTCTGGCTTTTACTAACCACTGTGCACTTGTTGTTGGCTGCAGCCTGTCTGTGCTGACGCCTGCACTTATTCATCTTCTGTTCTGCGCTCTCTGATGTAAATAATCAGTGTATAAATGTTTCATTTCAGTGAGCGTTTACTGCAGGTAGTACTATGGTTTGTTGCCATAGAAGTGAGGACATCGCGTTAAAAGACAGTGTGAGCTGAGCTCAGAATGATTAGTTTGATCTTCGGACATAAGGTCTGAGACACTTATCTAACATATCACCTCTCTGAGAATTCATACATGCATTACTAGTGCTGACTTACTTTCCTGTTGGTCTACTTGTGCTTTTAGTGTTTGCATGTGCTTTGTTTGTGTGTCTCACAAATTGATTCTCTTAATTTCCTTTCTATAAGAACACTATGTGTGTGTGTTGCTCACCTGTCTGTGGATACTTGTCCTGTGTCCTCTGTGGCGTCTGTCTGTCTTTTAGGCTTTATACTGTCTACTCCTCTCCTGCCCGAGGAATCTTGAGGTACAGGTGAACAAATGGAACAAACTTAACTAATTCATGAAGCCACTAAATAAATCATACTGTGCAAACACAGTATGTGATGCGTCATTCATGCGGGATGGAAATATGGGCATATTATATGACAAATGACACAACAAATTAGAAATACTCATGCATAAATACCGTTTCATCCATGATTCCTCACTGTAGTCTGCTGAACTCAGGAATGATCATCCGTAGCACTTCGGTCCTGTCTGCTCCCTATTACAGTAAAGAAAGACTGAATTCTACGTATTCCATCAGCCAATGACCTAAAATCACACACAGAGTGTATTTCCTGTTAGATAAAATGTATAAAGTTAAAGCTAATCAGTGTGACACTAGGCCAATAATATTTTGTCAATAACACAACAATATGTTTTTATATTTTCATAGTTCTGTCACATGTCATAGAATTGCTTCATGCTCTTATTTCTGCTGTTCGTTAACTCCAACAGTCACTTTCAGTCATTTTCTAAAACATTTTATGATTTTCAGCACTGAGTTTAAATGACTGGGATCAAATCTATAGCACTTGCAGTGTGCATCTTATGGTTCTACAAAGTATTTTAAAAGTTCTAGAGATTCTAAAGATTTAACAGACATTTGGAGAGATTGTAAAATTTCTAGCACAAACTGCTTTTTGTTGTGTTTTTTGTGACTTTGCTCTGAAAGCTTTCATACGTTTACTCTGCATATTCTATTTATTTTATTAAATTAAATACAAATAATTTAATAATTTGAGCAAAAGGCAGATTCCGTGCGCATATGAATATGGCTGTTTACTGTTTACTATGTTTTTTTCCACTGTATTTAGTCCATGAATCTGCAGCATTCATGCAAATGAAAGGAAGAAGCTTTAAAAACGCTGCTGAACATATTCATCCTGCTTTTTTCTCATCTGAAGACTAAAGCAGCAGCATGCTGAGAAAAGAAAAACTTATTACATCAGTATAAAGATTCTTGTTACTGGATTAACAGCAGATACATGGTAGTTGTGCAGGTGCAGTTAAATAAGTTTTATACATTTTATACACAACAATTCAAGAAGAAAACTTACAGTAAAAAAATTATCCTATTAAAGTATTAATTTTTTCCTGCATGTATCAGAGCTGTGTTTTATATCGACGACTCAAAATAAGCTTCGTATCTACACGGTGATCAGGCTGTGTTTGTGACATGACCGGATCATGCTGTTGACACGGAAGAACCATTGGATTTTAGAAACATAGCCATCTTTGGCGCTGAGTAAATTACTAAAGAATATTTTTATGCTGTATCTAACAGTCAAACATCATAACTGAAAGCTTTACTGTGCGTTGACATACGTTGACGCACCCATAGGCCACCCCATTTTTGGTCTCTCTCACTCACATTACTAATGTCTGTAGGTGTAAAATTCTCAGTAAAAGAAAAAAAGAAATGTTAACAAACACTACGGAGAAGAAAACAATAAAAAGATGCTGTACATTAGATAATAAGTTATTTGTAACTTATTGGGGACTGGATAACTAAGTGCAGTTATTAGCTGAAGATGGTGTCTATGGATGAAACGATGGATGATTACCCATAATTCACAGGAAGTAGATATAAACAAGACACAAAATGTTTTTATGTTCCTGTTTTTCCTTATCACGTGCATCTCTCCTATGATGTATGCAGTAAGGAGCAGCACCGGGCAGCAAAGACCATGTCAATCTGGGAGCAGAGGACCAACCAGCTCAGGAGACACAAGATGAGGGCAAGCAGTGAGGCCCTGTTCAACGAACTTGATCCAGAGGAGCGCCTCCGGTTGGCCTCCGCTCTCCACCTGCACCCAGACATTAAGACCCACCTAGACCGGCCCCTTGTGGTGGAGGCCAGGAATGGTGACAAACCTAGCAGGCCCCCTGATGAAGGGCGTGAGGAGGCAGGGGACACTAAGCAGGGCAGGGGGGGAGACGACCTTCACGCACACTCAAGAAAACATCACAGACATCGGGACAGGGATGGAGAGAGTAGGGATGGAGTCAATGGACGGGGAGGAAGACACCACAACCATCACAGCAGGAACAGGGACCAGCACACCAACGGTGGTCAGATGAAAGAGAGGAGAGAGGAGAGGGGTCACCAGCACCTAACAGGCTCCCCCGATGAAGAGGTCAACGGCATGCGAGAAGGACAAGAAGACAGAGGACATCACCATCACCACTCCCATCGCCCCCCAAAAGAAGGAAACGGAATGATAACGAACGGTGCACAGGGAGAGCGCAGGGCGAGGGGTGGAGGAGGGGACAGCAATGGAGAGAGGAGGGGTCGCTGCTCTCGCATGGTCACAGCTCAGTCGACTCTAGATGGTGACGACAATAAGAGAAACAAGAATGGAACCAAATACCATAGGTAAGAATTTATAGAATTCATATAAATGTATATGAATATTATACGTGTATCTATATATTTTATTTTTGGATATCGTTGGCGATTTAAGTTGGTTGACAATGAATAAATTTACAGTGATTTTCAGTGATGGACTTAAAGTCATTGCAGTTATTTCCAACGTTGCAGATTAATAGTGGACTTAGAGTTAAAGCTGAGTTTCTTCTGTGGCCTTAAGAGATGTATTCTGGTGTGGAGCGGCTAGTTCTAGTAATACTGTTAGTAGACCATTTCAGCTACTGCAAGCCGTGTTAAGGTATATTTTAAACTGCTGAGTTATGCAATGCTAAACACTACTTTACGATATTTATTCCAATATGGAAAACAATTGGGAAAACACATCAAATACTGTGGTGAAACTGGCGATAATGAGAACTAACCCAGCCAAGAAAAAAGAGGTCCCTATGGTGTAGAGCAGCTGTACCTCACATTAAACCTCTTTCACAGACGTCAAGTAGCGGACACATCCCAAAATCAACTGTTCAGAGAAGACTGAGAGAATCAGGCCGTCGTGGTTGAATGGCTGCAAAAGAAAAAAAAAAACATAACTGAAAGACAAGAAGACTGTCTGAGCTGAAACACGGGGAATAGACATAAGAGTCCAGTCCAGTGGACATCTGTACTTTCTCTCTTGTAATGAGATGGTGCCGTGTACTTTTTTAGACTCGACCAACATGGCTTCAGCAACATCTGGTTTGCACTTAGTGGGACCATCAATCGTTGTTAAATAGTACTGTGACAGTGCTCTTTAAGTGCTGTTTGCCCAATGATGGAGTTCAACACCATGACCTCATTTGCCCAACCAAACATAACAAGTGGTTAAGAAAGAAGGAACGAGAGCATCACAACAAACGTGTGAAGGATCATTTAATACAACATTTCATACAATTCTAATCAACGCAGTGTATATTACTGCATAGTTTTAATGTCTTAAGGATGGATCTGCAGTGTAGAGAACAACATTTGTTTGCAGGTATGATGTGTCATAACATCCTTTAAACACTTTCTACTCCTTTTTCTGAATTAGGGATTTTCCCACACAATATTCTAACACACTGTACAAGACTTGTACATAAAGACCATCTAACAGCGTGTTTGGATACCATGACAGTTGTGGCCTTCCCACCAGGAGGGCAGCCAGTCTTTATCGCGTAGGCGGCACCATGAGAAGGTTTCCTGTGGTAAGATCTGCTGATTTCTTCCCCCCTAGAGAGAGACAGGCAGATGCTGCGGAGGATGCTCCCGCCTCCAGTCCTTTACAGCCAATGAGAAGTGGTCTTGGAGAGAAGCAAGAGGATGCTGACAACCAGAAGAACTCCACCAGGGCAAGCCAAGCAGGCCGAAACAGTAGCACCATCCACATCCCCGTCACCGTCACTGCTCCACCTGGAGACACTACCATCATTCCCAGTAAGTACACGCAATCATCACCTGCAGAGGTTCGGGAAGGTTGAAGGGAAAGTTTTACTGCTTTGCCACATCCTCAGATGGCAAAGTCACTGATGAAGTTCTTATGAACACTCCAAATGTGCCAATTTAGGAACTATGTTCTTCATTTAATTGCGGAATAGGCTTGAACAATTAATTTTTATGAATGCAATAAATACATTTGTAACGAAACACATTTACACATAAACCATTTAGACAAATGGCCTGCGTGTTGAATCCACTGGAAATGTTACTGATGTTTGTGCTTCGTGAGCTAAATGAGAGTGCTTATTTTTCCACACCAGTGAACAATATTGACTGTGACAACTTCCGACTCAGTGAGGAGAAGAAGGACCTGGAAGAGGAGGAGGCTAATGGGCCTCGGCAGATTCTTCCCTACAGCTCCATGTTTATCTTCGGGCAAACAAATCCGTAAGTTACAACTGTGGGGTGACTAGACTGATGACAACTCATAGAGCTCAGCAAAGAGATACTGGGTAGTCCGGCAAAATACAGGCCCTTCCCGTTGCACTGCAGGGTCCAATCAAACATCAGTCCTCTGCAACAGGCTTGGATTCTCTCCTTCATACGGTTTGTGTTGCCTCACCAGATTGCGCTGTCATATTAGGTTAGTTTGTAGTGTGTGTAGAACAAAAATGGCAGATTGCTCCTGCTGAGCTGGGTGTAAGATAGTGCCCCAGATCAAAGTCCCAGGAACTCTGAATGATATGGTTACCATGAGGCAGTAAGGCTCATGCATGTTGTTAGCGGCCATCCTCTGAATATACCTGCTGAGCTGCTGCTACTCTGTGTGTACGTTTACTGTGTATGTTGCATGTGTTTGGTGCGCAGGGTGCGTCGACTGTGTCACTACGTGGTCAACCTACGCTACTTTGAAATGTGCATCCTGTTGGTCATTACCATGAGCAGCATCTCTCTGGCGGCTGAGGACCCTGTGCAAGCCAACGCACCTCGGAACAACGTGAGTCAGACTGACATCTCAACATTGAGAATAAATCGTTTGCGGTCAGCTGCTGCCACTCTGAATTCAGATTGTTTAAAACATATCCAAATACTGTTTCTCTGTTCTTTATATTCTTGTGTGACGTGTTAGCCCGTGTTGGGATAAAGAGCTAATGTGTGCACACAGAGACATGTCTTGAGCTTTTGCGTTTTTGACAGACAAGCACAACCAATTAATATTCTAGTCAGGAGCATGGAGGGAATCTGAGGTGATGTCGTGTGTGTGTGTGTGATTGTGTGTGTGTGTGTGTGTGTGTGTGTGTGTGTGTGGTTTATTCGCTGCGTGTGCTCGTGTGGAGGTTGAGGCGATGAGTGTTTGTGCAGGAGAGTACAGAGCTGAAGACCTGACAGAGCTTGAGACCTCTGACAGGCCAGAGGAACATGTTGTGCATATCTGGTCCGTTCACACATACACACAAGTGTCTGGAATTGAAAATGTGTGTAACTGATCTGTTGCCCGGCTTCCTCTTCACAGCGTGTTTTTTCCTGCTTTCTGTTTTGCAGGTCCTTAAGTATTTGGACTATGTCTTTACTGGAGTCTTCACTTTTGAGATGGTGATTAAGGTGAGAAGGCCAGATGCACATTTTTATTTGGTCTTCCTTTATATGGTTAGATTATTTATAACAATGATTCTGGCAAAATTTTAGTCACTATGTTTTGTATTGCGATGTAATATAGTTTTTTCAGATCTGTCCCTTCTCTGTCCAATCACTTTGGATGATGAATTCTATGAGTCACAGAAAAAAAGACTTAAAACAACTGAAATGTCAGTGGCATTAACATTAATATTTCATTTTCTAATATTCTCTACCTTTATTCCATGACTGTAGATGATTGACTTGGGACTGATCCTGCACCCTGGCGCTTATTTCCGTGATCTGTGGAACATTCTGGATTTCATTGTGGTCACTGGAGCTCTGGTAGCCTTTGCCTGCTCGTAAGTTTTTCCATTACTGAATTGTTCTAATCACAGCAAGCCTTAAAATAATATAATGTATTTCAAGGATGCGTATAATCACAAGACGTTTAGCTGACTTTACCTTTTCTTCAGTAGCCATGCCTCTGAAGGACATAGTGGGGCTCCTGTGTTTTTCTCTAACATCCAACGTGTTCACCCAGTTATTCCACATGGACTCGCAGACCTTTGTGCTGCATGAGGTTATTTTGGCGATTTGACTGTGTCAAATTCATCTTTTATTGTTACATAAAGTCTCCACTGCCCCTCTGTGCCAGTCGGCTAACAGGCCAGACACAGTGTGGCTGATAGGTTTAAGGTTCAGGAGCGGAGAAGGCGGAGACATTTTCCTGCCTGTCCTGCAGCTCAGCTACACAGTGCGTGACAGATTTGTTGTATGACTATAGTTTAACTGTCTGTTAACAAATTAAAAGGACACAAACAAATATTCTGTTTTAACCTTCACTGTCAGTTGTTTCCCCACTTTTCACTGTTTCTCATATTGCTGCTGTTTAGAAACTGGTTACCTGTGTTTGTCACCTGTGTAATTCCCTCTGTCGCTCTGTTCTGTTTCTTCTCTTTTGCCAACTGCAAACTGTTGCTTTTGCTGTTTTCTATCTGTTGCTGACTTTTTCTCCGTCTCCCTTCTTTCATGTCTTTCCTTCCTTCTCTGTTTTCTGGCCTGGAATGCATTCAGGAGCCTTATGGGGTAAAGTCAGCGCTCTCTGCTTGTGTTTCTATCCACTCAAGTGCTTGTTTTCCTGTTCGTGTCTTCTGCTTTCCTTCCTGTCCATCCCACCTAATGTCATTTGCAGTTTCTAGATATGTCTGCAGCAGCCCTCGTCTCACGGTTAAATCTTTAAAGAAATGTCATATTTTATCATTTGCTATTCATATCACCACTGCCTCAGTCATAATCAAAGATCCTGACATTTACTCTGTTCATGTTATCTAACTGTGTTTGTGTTAGGTCTGTATTCATGTTACATAAGTGCAATTATGTGTTTTCCATGTGTTGAATATATTGTGTGTAGGAACAATGCACATTAACAGCACGAATAAGAAACTACAGCAGTGTCAGGAACAACAGCGTTCATAAGATTGAGGGGTGCTTCAGGTATTCATAGCCACAAACAGTTTGAATCCCGCTGCCCTTAATAAGAGCAAAAGCAGAGTAAATGGCAGCTATAAACTGTTTCTTGTGCATTTTCAGACACAAATGTGCAGGGTTTGTCAGATTAAACCATTTCCACAGCATGCCTCTCTCTACCACGTTTCATCTCCCTCCATCCTCGATATGTCACAGACTACATTCCTCTGCAAGACTTTAAGGATATTTCAGGTTTCTTACATTATGAATCTTATTTTAGATATTCATAGCATTCTCAGCTACATTATGAATGCACAAGTAGTACAAATACTTATTGGTACGGACCAGTACAGGTATTTAATAACAATAATTCATTTCACCTAACACCCAGAAGATTGTGAATAAAATTTGTATGGGTCCCCCCACAGTCCAAAAGGCATGTAGGTAAATTAGAAAGTCTGGATTGTTCACAAGTGTGTAAAAGAGGGCACCACACATTGACCAACAAGACAGTGAAGGCAGCTGCAGGTTTTTGGCTTCGCTGCAGTAGGTGGTTGATATATTGCTCATTGAAAATCTGTTCTAAGCATCACTTGCTAATCGTTCATACTCTCCCCATTGCTGGTGGATTTCTTTTTGGAATTGTGTTGCAAGTGCTGCCGTCTTGAGTAAAATGCAGCTTCCTGTCTGCTCTGCTGAAACCCCTGAAAACACTTCCATGTGCCAAACTGGAGGAGAGCAGCATTTAGACTTGTCAGTCAGTCTGTGTTTGTGACAATTTCCTGTTACCATTTTTCACTTCTCCCAGAATGTAACAACTTGTAAAGCTCCACGTGGTTTGTACCTCAGCGTAGTTGTTTTTACAATAAGAGAAACGTCAGTGTGAATTACACATAAATATGATAAATATCATTGCATTGTCTAAGCTGCAGTGTGAACACATATATATATATA
>JAUMHF010000014.1:15187780-15236463 GCA_032359275.1 Microctenopoma steveboyesi | reverse complement strand
TGTTAACAAATATATATATATATATATATATATATATATATATATATTTATATTACATATAAATATGTGGTTCTCCTCACAACTCTCACTGTTCAAATCATCACTCTACATAATCATAGTTTCATTCTAATATTTTCTCAGACTTGGTCGTGCTTTGTCACTGTCACTGTGCTTTGTCGTCGATTTTACAGCCAGATAATGTCTGTGTATCATCATGACGGTGTGATATCTGCTTAAATTGTTTATTTTGCTCTGTCTTTTCTTTACATGCCCCTTTGCTCTGTTCGTGTGGGTGGTGTGTGTGCTTGTATGTGCCTGTACGTGTGTGTGTGTGTGTGTGTGTGTGCTTATCATTCCTTTTTCTCATCAGATCGCAACAAAGCGTGGCCAGGTGGGAACTGTCCCTCTCTACCTTTTCCCATTTGACCCCCTTGTCCCTTTTTCCCCACATGTAAAACTCAAACACTGATCTTATCAGCCTTTCCAAATAAACTCCATTGCTCCTTCTCTCCTCCGTTGCTTTTTAGAAAAGTAACCTCCTGTTCCAATATTGGGACAACAATACAAAGACACAATATTGGGAACTCCACCTTATAGCTTTCGGAAGTCCAACAAAGCTTTATTCAAAACTTTATCTATCATGTAAATAGTCTCTAATCAAAACTAAAGGTTTTAATTGGTCACTTTTCTAAGGAATTATACCATTTATATAATTTAATTATACCAATTATACCACACACACCATTCACCTACATCTTTCCTTCTTTATGCAGCGGATTTAGAGGAGTTGAATATAGCATTATAGCTTCTTACCTCAATTCACCTTGGCTGGCTACTTAACTGAAACCTGTTCTTTCCATGCAGTCAGCATATGTAAGGATACTATTAGTAGGGGATGAAAGTTTATACCCCTTTCCAAGAAAAGAAGAAAGATTATGACAGATATTTTAAAGTTTTTATTAGTCAGGCATAATAGTTAAAACACCGACCAGTACCAACCGCCAAGTCTTCATCAAGCGAATATGAGAAAAGAAATATATAAGATACAGTCCGTCAGGATTTAACTACAGTATATTTGCACATACTAATTGGTGTAATTAAATCATTGAAATGTAAAGTGTGAGACTATAAAGTGCTGCCTGGTGCATCCTGTTTGCTGAGGCGGTCGAGTGCTTCTGAACTGACGTCAGATCTCACATCTGTAAACAAGAAATGCACCTTGCTCTCAGGAGGGGGCAGCTGAGAGGTCCGGAGTCATGATGACTGAGGATGACCTCACATGCCTGGGTACAAAGCATGTTAGGCAATCAGTGCTGATCTGCATTGAATTGATGGGAACACACAACCTCAGTGTACAGACACACAAACACACACACACACACACACACACACACACATTACGTCTTCTTTGCCCACGGCACTTCTGAAAGCTATTGGGAGTCTGTTCTTGCCATCTCAATGTGTTGAGGTCCTTGAATAGAGAGGACTGGCATTGACTTTGCAGATTGCATGCCACGGTAAACAAATCATCCGAGCATGAGAGCTGCATGCCATTTAGTTAGACTTAGCGTTTTCCAGTGAGAAAGGAAAAAGCCCCTGAGCCTAAAATTTGTGGAACCATGCTTGTTTCTTGTTTGAGCTTCATTCTGGCACTGTACTTGCCAGATTTTTACTGATATAAGTAAAGTATAATTTATTACTGATTTTTAATCACAGTAGTCCAGTTCCAAGGGTGTGTTTTACATTTTTTAGCTCTGATTGATCAATCTGGGCCTGTGTGTGCGTGTCCCAGGGAGTTTGGAGACATTTAAATCAAAATGAGTCACAAGAGATTCGAGAAGAATATGTTAGTATTTTTATTTTATTTATAAAGTTGGCATATACACACATTCCTATTTTCTGCTTCTCTGAATTCCTTAGAGCCAAGAAGTTTTCGTCCAAATGCCACATTGTATGTACTGTATGTAACGACTAATTAATCTCCCGCTGCCCTTGGTCAATGTCAGCCTTTGAGTGAATGATGGCTCAGATGTATATTATTAGCATAACTGCTAGTTTTTAAACCCCTACACCCAACTCCCACTCTGTGACCAGTCAACAAAATGTGCAGCGTCTGCAAAGACTGACCGCAGTGGTTCCTGCAAACAAGCAGCCCCCTGCACCAAGGGCTGATTCTTTGTGCATATGCTGTTGTGAAATGTATTGAATGCTCATATGTTATTCTGCAGAAAGTGTGTGCTAGCTTTCTAAGACTGGTATACCAATACCAACACCAATTTATTGATATAGCACATGTAACACAGCAGCATGGCTGACCAAAGTGCTGCACACTCTAAGAACAAAAAACAAACAAAGAGAGAAAAGAACAAAGTGGAGCAAGATAAAATAAAGTGAGTGAAAGAAAGAAGGTCAGAACCAGGAACAAGAGAAAGAAGCAAGGGAAGCAGTAAAGAAAGGAGGGAATACCAGGAAGCAAAGGGAAGGAAGAAAAACAAGCATGGGCTGAGTGTGACACAGACATTAATGAGCATAAGCTAATTTATGTATTCCTAATTCTAATGTATCTTGTTATAACTCTGCAGAGTAATGCATACATTTTTACAGTTAAGCAGCTACATCATGATCAAATGTACTCTAACAAAACAAACTTCCTCTTCTGCAGCATGTTTCTGTAGAATAACGCACTTACATGCATGTATTCTACTAACAGAATATACACAGGTATTCTTCATGCTGAGTATACCTGACATACTATACAGCACTACGTCAGCTCGTGTTACGGGGGACGGTTTGGTATGGTTTTCAGGATTATTGTCCAGTCTAACTGTACCCTCACTCTGCACAGAGGGACAACCGGCAAGGACATTAATACCATCAAGTCCCTGAGGGTCCTCCGAGTCCTGCGGCCTCTCAAGACCATTAAACGCCTGCCCAAGCTGAAGGTACAGTAATGCAATCTGTCATTCACCCTGTACCTTTTGGGCGAAAAGGAGCAGGTGATGCTGAGATGGAGGCACACATACGCTACCATGAGACAAATGCATTTACAACATATCAAGACAGTCTAGCTGAATTGGATTTGAAGCTGTGTTTTGTGCCTGAACTGTTTGACACACAAACATTTCTTACCAAGTGTTGCTTCTAATGTTGTACTGAGGTCCGCCTAAACCGATATCAAGACATTGCAGAGACTTGAGAGTACCAGCACCAAGAAACACTTCAATAAACAACCTTTTCACGACTAAATTTGGGATTTTCATTTATCATCATCAGAATTAGAAGAGCCCTAGTCTGTTTTCAGCCTTGGTATTTGTCTCGCCTTAGTATGTCTTGGTTTTGGTCTTGGTCTCGGTGTCGGTGGTCTTGACTACAACACTGGTTGCTTCTAAGCAAACCCAAACATGTGTTGGCTCAAATTGTGGCTCTGAAAAGTTCAAAGCTACTACATGTAGTACAAGTATGGAATTTTAAAAGGACTTGTGACATTCCCAGGTGTGAAGCATTATAAAGTGTGTAGATGTTATCATTAGAACATACTTTATCTTCATGGCATAAAAAATGTTTTTTATAGGGATGATTTTTTTCACTTCTTCAGACTGAGAAAAATCTTAAGCTGCACAAAAGGTGTATGAACTGAAAAAATTTGCTCATCAAGGCAGGAGATTGCTGTCGCAGTTGACAGGTCCCCTCTGTGGCATCAGGGAAGCCGGTCTTCCAAAAGTAAAGGATCTGAGGAAAGATGAAGGATCTGATTGGAGTAACAGAAGCGAGGTGATTGAGGCAGATCAGAGCTGACAGACAGATGTTCTTCCATAGTTGGACAGGGGACAGGCTGGCGGAGGAGGGAGGGAAAATGCTCTGTCTTCACTCTGGAGACAAAGCCTTGATGGATCATTCATGCAGTAGCACATTCATTGCTGAGATTGTGCACCGCACATGTCAAAATAGATAGTCAGGGCACTTCATCTTACAGAGGGATCGCAGCACAATCTGACAGGAAAATAACTAGAGTAAGAGAGAGCGCGCGACAGTCAGGTACTGTAGATCCAAGGACAGGTGTGTCCACGTACCCAGTAAGCTCATCTGGTAGCATCCAGACAAAAGACGTGTAGCAGAGACAGCAGCACTATTAAAACATTTCAACAATGTCAGACATCTTTTGGCCAACAAGACACAGAAGTTAGTAGAAAAGAACTGTTTTCCATTCTCTTGTGTGCACATCCGACAGCTAAGTTAACTTTCATTTGGACAATGTGAGAAGTTTAACATTCAATAATTTCATATTCAGGATTCTTTCAGCTCTGTTTTGCTCTTTAGCTGCCAGATGCTGCACCCTTTTACTCTGCTAGAAGTGTTAAACCTTCTGGGGAGAGAGTGATATCAGCTATTTCCTCAAACCCTTTTTGTAGTTATAGCTGAAACCTTACATATATTAATATTTGACTGTGTTGAAATGTCTTCCAGGCGGTGTTCGACTGTGTCGTAAACTCTCTGAAGAACGTTCTCAACATCCTCATCGTGTACATCCTCTTCATGTTCATCTTCGCTGTTATCGCAGTTCAACTCTTCAAGGGCAAATTCTTCTACTGCACCGACGAGTCCAAGGGTCTGGAGAAAGACTGCAGGTACATGAGCCCAGCCTCCGTCATGTTTCCTAAATGTCTTAAATTCGCAGTTAGAAGGCTGACTTTGCATAAAGCATCTGGTCGTCTGTTGTCAATGACTCTGTCTCTCTGCCTTTTCTCTCTCAGGGGACAGTTTCTGGACTATGACAGGGATGACGTAGAAGCTCAGCCCAGAGAGTGGAAAAAATACGAGTTCCACTATGACAATGTCCTCTGGGCCTTCCTAACGCTCTTCACCGTCTCCACTGGAGAGGGCTGGCCGCTGTAAGTCAGCACTACACACACATCATCATTATTACATTCATAAAATATCACTTCATTTTAGCTTAGCAGATAACCATTTCTATTGTGAATATGAAACCAATAGATCAGAGTCATAAAATGGCTGAGGGTGAATCAGCCAGTCTTTTTTTCTCTCGTCCTGCACCTCATCCGATTTCTCCCAGTCTTAATTCTGAATAGTGAGAACTGTGTTGTCCAAAGAACCACGCACACAATAATTAACACTCTGTCAAGGAAGCAGTGCAGCTGCTCATTTGCTTGATTGTACTCACCTTAAATTGAAAAGTCAATTGTTAAAGTAGCTTAGAGACAACAACACATGACTCATAACTGAATCAGACATTTTTTAAAATTAGAGTCAAGAACAGAGATTTTCATGTTAATTAAACACTAACATATTTCAGATATATTAAGCTAACAAAGATTCAAATGACCTGATATGAAGAGATGCTGGTGGCTATGAGTGGAGCTGATGTGACTGTGATTGATTCCAGCTATTAATCTTCTCCATTGAAACATAGCTAACTCTAAAAATAATCCAACAGCTGATGTAGAAAAAAACTCCCTGCCACTCTTGCCTCTCGATGTTCTCACCTGACGGGGAATTTAACGTCACAGCCACATCACAGTACCCTACTGTAAAGAGCTCACCAGTTCCCTGTTTCCAGGGTCCTGAAGCACTCTGTTGATGCCACCTTCGAGGATCAGGGACCCAGCCCAGGCTTTCGCATGGAGACGTCCATCTTCTATGTGGTCTACTTTGTGGTGTTTCCCTTCTTCTTCGTCAACATATTTGTGGCTTTGATCATCATCACCTTCCAAGAGCAAGGGGACAAGGCCATGGCAGAGTGTAGCCTGGAGAAAAATGAGGTGAGATAATAGTGGAAAGTGACACTTTTTCTTGGTTTTCATCCCCCCTAACCCCCCCCCCCCCATTATCAGCACTTGCTTCTGAAGATGTTTGTCTCTTGTATCACAAAAGTTTTCTCCATTAGAAATCAGAGCACATGCTGATCCACTTTCTATTTCTCTTCCAGGCAATTTGCATCTAACGCGATGTACAATTTCCTCCAACAGAATAAAGCACTAAAAACAGCCTCTCTTCATCTCCACTTCACAGAGACTGTTCACATATCTTTTTGTCTGTAAAATACTGGCTAGTGATCAGAGACCACCACATCTTTTGATATTACAAAATGCCCGGACAATCCTCTAGTGGCATGCCAGCTGTCGTTTCATGATATTATATTTAATTCCCATCACTTTCCTCCAAGGGTGTGAAAAGCGAAGTCCTCTATCAGAGAGGATTCATACACACATCTGTTTTTGTTGACTTCGTCTGTGTTTTCTCTTCATCAAACAGAGAGCTTGTATAGACTTTGCCATCAATGCGAAGCCACTGACGAGATACATGCCGGAGAACAAGCAGTCCTTCCAGTACAAGATGTGGAAGTTTGTGGTGTCCCCTCCATTTGAGTACGCTATCATGACTTTAATTGCCCTCAACACGATCGTGCTGATGATGAAGGTCAGTGATTCCTCATGCTAAGTGTCACTTCTGACAGTGCAGCCAGTAACAGCAGTGTATTGGCTCTGTGGTACTTATTCAGGTCCCAGTATAATGTGACACACTTATCAGAATATTAAAAAGTGCTGCACTAGCTGTTTCCATAAACCTTTTCCCATTTCATAATTTAGTTTTTAGGACGTACAATTACAATAATGACACTGGTCTGACCTCCAGACATGATGCACATTTCACAATCAAACATCACCAGCACAAAAATGTGCCGAACGCAGCTTCTTGCTATTTAAAAGAGGTCGTCATGATTTACTCAGAGGAGAAAAACCCTGTGAGAATGAAACAAAGCCAGTTTGGATTATAAACTCCATAGACTCCTAAAGTATATTATGTTGTTTAAAATCAACCAACAGCAAGAAGCAGTGCAGAAAAACGAGCAATATTGAGTGACCTGTGGTTTATTTATTTATGTACTATTTCACAATTTAGTTTGTTTACAAGAGCAGCGTATTAAAAGCCAGAAGCACTGTTCAGATATACTGTGTGAAAGAAATGTGTGTGAATCAATACCACTTTCATTTTATCCTTTAACTATAAGGCTACAGCCAACAGCTGCAGACTGGGAGCTGCTACGGTAGTGTGTGTCTGCTAACACAGTCCGTTAACAGAATCTGTAACGTTCACATATAGCTCATATACTGGACCGTCCTGCTGTTCTGTCTTAAACATGTATATTCAGTGTGCATTTTTTATTCTCCTTCCTCAGTTCTATGGCGCTCCAGATATGTACGAGTCGATGCTGAAATACTTAAACATCGTCTTCACAGCGCTCTTTACACTAGAGTGCATCCTCAAGATTATTGCCTTCGGTCCACTGGTGAGCCGTCAACACCATATGCTGTGCTGTACTCTGCAAACGCTGATTAATTATTTACTGTTGTTTTGTGTTTCTGTTTACACACATGATGGAATAAGTCTTGTGGGATATGAAAAACAGCTAGAGAAATGAGATGGTGACTGCACTGAACGACTGTAACGGTGCTTTTAGCTCACAGTTGGTTAAATCTTTGTGAATATTACAATGATTTAAAGAATAGTTTTTATATGTGGTCTTTAGCATCTGCATCTTATATACAAACATAATGTCAGAGGATGTATAACATGTCAACAAACAGTACGTTGACGGTGCAAAGTGATACGTGTGACGACGTAAATTCAGGGGAAACCAAAACCAAAAAAAGTGATGAATAGACGACTGCACAAAAAGAATAAATATACCAACATGGGGCCATCTGGCCTGCAGCGAAGCATTTCATCTCTGGCTCTGTTCCATTTAGGAGACCCATTTATTAAATAGCTTTTCTCACACACCACTTACCTCCACCTGTTTAGCCCAGATGGATGGACTCACATCTGCTGCTGCTGTATAAACATTTGGCTCCTGCATCCCTCCAGACTGTAGCTGCAGGGCCTGGCAGTCGCCTCTGCCCTCAGAAACTTGGTGACTGATCAGTCTTAAGAGATCAAGGCTCCAGGCAGCAGCTCAGCAGTTAGTATATGCAGGAGAATGCGTCAGCATTTGTGTGCTGTGTATGTGCACATACATATTTGTGCGCCCCGGGGGGATCTCTACAGAACCTTCAGAGTCCGTATGTGCAATCTGTGCAACCTAATCTCCTCTTCGTCTTTCAGAACTACCTGAAAGCAGCGTGGAATGTGTTTGACTTTGTGACTGTGCTGGGATCCATCACAGATATCTTGGTCACTGAGATTAAGGTAAGAGCTGTAGAGCTGTAGCAACCAACGCCCCCTTCGCTCCTCAGAGGCATTACATTAATCTGTCCCCCGCAATTAACTTTGTACATGCATAATAATGTCTACAGCTGCAGGCAGGAGAACTGTGTCAATGGTAGAAGTCAAAGTTTAGCTAGAACCTTACCCTTTGAAGGAACATGTATATGAATGGTATTAATCTTCCCTCTAGAAGAACTCTTTCTGATGAGAGGAGTTACCACCTAGAGGAGAATCTGGTTGCTCTTACTAAGAAATCAACCTGCTCCTCCAGAACTCCGCCAAATGCCATTGACATAGAAAACACCTGCAGATGATACTATAATACACTAAAGACACAGTTACGTTTATTAGCATTCATATACTTGTTCTCATTGGAAGCAACATGGAATATCATTTACATTACCTGAACAAGCAATTATTGTCTTTCTTCCTGAGCCTCACTGACATTTTTCAACAATTAAAAACCCAAAGATATTTAATTCTCTGTAATGAAAAGGAAACAGCAGATGCTCGTAAGTGCGTGATTATTGGAGTAGTTGTAATCAGTTAACGGAACAATAATGATTTAAATAATTTTTTAGTTAGAGTAAGAGTTTGATTTGAGTTTTCCCCACGTGAACATCATGAAGATGCACTCACTCCTTGAAAGAAAAGAACTGAAATATGAAATCCTGAAAATCAATACGTTAGGCAGACACAGAGCAACAGCTTGAATGCTGACGTTATTCCAGCTCTTCCATTGAATTACAGCAGATGATAAATGGACAAAGGCATTTGATTATGGAGACAGAGGACTGAGGCTGGGTACTTCTGCTTTCTGTGTGGTGAAGTCAGTCTTTGTTACGTTTACTTCATGTGATTATTAGTCTTCTTTTCTGTCTCTTTTCTCTGGCTTTCTCTGTTTTTTCCTCTTTTGCTGTGTCCATCTTCTGCTGTGTCTTTCTTGGTGCCTGTGCCCTCACTCTGCCCCTTCTGTCACATGTGACACCTCTAGACGGTAAGTGGCTTTTCTTGTTGGCCGCTGATTTTGTCAATTAATACCCGTAAGTGTGTGTTGTTCTTTTCCAACGGTCTTAAAAATATGTCTACTACTGAATCAACGTTATGACATGATTATAAAAGAAGAAGACAAATTAAACTGTTGTTGTTTAAATACATGCTTTTACAGGGACAAAATCATTTACAGTAATTTCAGTTGCTTAGGATCTGATGTAAAAATGTATCAAATTACATTTTATCGTTAAACAGTCTCAGTTACTTGTTGAGGCTCACATTATTGTATTTGACACTTCAAGTTTAATTAAACTTTTAAAGGAAACACTGATTAATTTGAAGGTGTGTCAGTGTAACTTTTGTGTAAAAGTGCCCGCCTCAAGCACACAAAACACAACACATTAGTACTGGTAAATTGTCAGCGAACTGTCACCTAATTGAAAAAAACGCAGACTAGAGCGTGTTTTATTGCATCTAAATTCTACTTTTATTTCTTCAAAGGCAAATGTTAAATTTTGTCTCCTTGAGGTGGCATATTTTTGCTTTAAATCTTTTTTTTTCTGGTATTACTTGAAATCCTAACACAGTCTCCGTTTTATCTCCCAGGACAAAATGATCAACTTGAGTTTCCTAAGGCTGTTTCGAGCGGCTCGACTAATCAAGCTGTTGCGGCAGGGATACACCATCCGCATCCTGCTGTGGACCTTTGTTCAGTCTTTCAAAGTGAGAAAACACACAGTGGCCTTCACATGTAAATCAAAGTAATGAGTGAACAAAGTGTATTTATCTAGCGTGTTTCAGAGAAAGAGAGAGAGAAACAAAAAGAATAAGGAGGAAGACGCTTCATGCATTAGAGATTGTAACAGCTTGATTTATATTTAAATAAGTCACACAAACTGCAAACGGAGGGCTCAAGTGCTCACAGAAACAAAACGCAGCATCTCTCTGTTACTGCTGAAATCCAACTGAATAGCTCCCAGCAGACAGCAGTTTGGATTTTCACACCGTGCTGGTTTGCACTCTAAATCTTCTGGGACAAGTTGAGATAAATGCGGCGCGCCAGTCTGTGGCTAAGGGAACTCAGCAGCTTTAATGTCAGTGGTGAGATCCTTTTAGCCCAGGGAAAATGAAAAGTAGCTGCAGAGTGTTAAAAGGTGGCTATTTAATTACAACAAACGTTTGCCTCCTACTTGCACTGATATAAATAGCAATGAACTGACTCTGCAGGTCAGATTTTAGGGGTCACTAGCCCACTTTGTGTGTGTGTTTGGGTATAACGGAGAGCTAGGTGGACGTCTATTCTAACATGTATGGATTTGTGCTAGCATATAAGTGTCTGTGTGTTTGTATGTGTGTTTTTAGGCTCTGCCGTATGTCTGCCTGCTCATTGCCATGCTGTTCTTCATTTATGCCATCATTGGAATGCAGGTAAGCTGCAACAGGACTAACCTGACAAATATGGACTGTGCTTGAGTCACATGTCCGTGAATCTCCTATGAAAAATTACAGTCACAATCCAGTTAGCCAGCTTACAATAATGCATTGAACCAGATGTGCAAAGCTAATAGGATGCAGCTTTGTATCTAACAGACAGGTACAAATCATATCTGTATCATGGTAAAAGTACATTTCCCAAATCTTTTCTATGTAAATTGAATCGGAAACAAATTTCTATCTTTAAGATCAATCAGAAACGCTGTGGTCGCAACATTGCCAATTATGTGTACATTTCTAAGAAAAGGATGCTTAAAGTACAAAATACTCTCGTCTTGTACCTGTATTCTGGACTTTTTGCTGCTGTAGGATGTGAGATTATATTTGTTTCACATGTTGGAGGGGATTGATCCAATGAGCAACATAACTTAACGGTGACACTGGATGGGCTCAAATATAAGCATCCACACACCACAGCAGCCTTTCTCACAGGAGTGAAAAACAACACACACGGGAGGAAAAGTACACACTTTATGTATACGTTCTGTAATTGACTGCTGTCAGGTCTCCAGCAGCCTGTGGTTACAGACCAGCAGGAAAGAGGCAAATGAATATTTAAAAAGAGGTTTGTGGGTTCTTTTAATGGACTCATGCTTGGGTCTGTTTAGTGGACCAGGAAACTACTGTGTACAGCATTCTGCCTTCACATTTTGGAGTTTGCTTCCAGTAACGCCACCTTCTCACCTGCTGTCTCAGGTGTTTGGTAACATTGAGCTAAACGAGGAGACTGCCATAAATCACCACAACAACTTCCAGACCTTTTTTCAGGCCCTGACCCTTCTATTCAGGTAATCCAAACAATTTTACACAAAGAATCCAGATACATCTTATGTCTGTGGAGCGATCCTGATTCCGTCTGTGCACTTGGGTTTGTACTGTCCTGTGATTTGTCTTATAGGAGCGCGACAGGAGAGGCGTGGCATGAGATCATGTTAGCGTGCCTCAGTAACCGCCATTGTGATAAGCTCTCAGGAACTGTAGGGAAGGAGTGTGGAAGTGACTTTGCATACTTCTACTTTGTCTCCTTCATCTTCCTCTGCTCATTTCTGGTCAGTATGAAGGAAAACACAGGCACTTGTTTTTTGCATGTTCTCAGTTACAATTTTGGTGAACTTAATCATATTAAGATTATTGTTGGGAAAGCTCATTATTTTTGTTTTTGCCGATGACCCAGAGGCTTTCATTATTCCTTCTGTGAGCAGACTCTGTTCACAGGAAACAAGGTCTCTTAGCACTGAGCATGGGTCAGAAAAGTTCAGTCAGTTAGAGCAAAGTAAGGAGAAAAATTGGAAGAAAATGTAAATGAGCTTTAGAATAATGTGACAGAAAGCCTAAAGTAATCACTTATTTAAACCACAGAGTTTGCTTTGTAAACGCATTCTTGATTAGAATCTCAGTGGGATTTTGCATTATTTTGTATGCATATCACACACTTATCAAATACAATTATTAATACTCACAAACAATGAACACTGTTATGTACCCCCAGACAGAGAGCTCTAATTATTGCCAGCAATAGCAAAGTGTCATTATGGGGCTGTTCAGTTCCCACTTTGAGATAGAAAAACTGACATCTTAGATCTTTTCTTTTTCTGATGATTATTTTCTACGTGGTGTTTGTTTTGTATCAGCATACAAACATTAATTTGTTTTTTGCACTTATGATTTCATTCATCAGATGCTGAACCTCTTTGTCGCTGTCATCATGGATAACTTTGAGTACCTGACCAGGGACGCTTCCATCCTGGGACCTCACCACCTGGATGAATTCATTCGGGTGTGGGCAGAGTACGACCCTGCTGCCTGGTACGTGCTCCTGTTATTTTCCATCCACTACAGCTACAGTCCCCAGTGTTAAAATGAAAGACGACGAGGGTTGTTGTAGAAATAGAGGAAAGCTGGAAAGAGGAAACGCTTAGAATAACTTCTAGGTTCCAGCAGAATGACTGCGTGACGGTGAACTGGAAAAATCCCGTCTTACCAGTGGTGAGTGAATGACGTTAAGCCGCTGGTGATGAGCCCCCTGTGGCCGGTCTGATGCATGTAAATCCAGCGTTCTGCTCAGCGTCCACTCAGCCCTCCTTGCCTATAAGCCAGCAGACTGCAAAGCGCCACAGTCTGTCACTGTAATGTGACGAGAAACTATTCCTATTCCACCAATGGGGGCACACAGGTTTGTGTCAGCGCCCTCTCTGCCCCGTACCCCCACACTGGTTAACTCGACTAAAGCATATTGGAAGTTTTGAGTGAGACAGTGTGAGGAGTAATCTGTTTCAGATTATGTAGGGCTCATTAAGTTTAACGAAGGCTTCACAGGAACCTTGTCAGTGAGTCAGGACTCCAGTAGAGGTGTGAAATGTGAAATATGAAATTGCCATCACCTGACAGGCATTACGGGGGAGGAATTATTAATTTCTTTGAATATAAATAAGCTGCTCTCAGAAGTGCCTACATTAACATTCAGCATATTTCCAGCTGCTTTAACTCAATATTATGGCAGAGTGCAAAATCGAATATATGTAAGGCCCCAAAGTTGTTTCACAGGATGGAAGTTATTTGGTATTTCTTTTTCAAAAAACATGACTCAGAACTACATCCAAACTGTTGCTGGATATTTGAGGATTTTAGAAAGTTTAGAAAATTTAGATTCTACAATTTAATATTTACACACTTTTTGTAGTTTCAGGCCAACAAAGAAAATCTGAAGTAAGGAAGTAAGAGTTGTGTGTTGAAGGAAACTGGCATTGGAACAATTTCAATTATATTAGCATTTGAATAACAAAGTTTGAATTTTAAATCCTGTTGAAAGGTTAGTTTTAAAATTTAGATACCACTTAATTTACTAAAACGTAAAAACTAAAATATTTGGCTTTGAAAAAAAAAGTGTAAATTTGAATCTTTAAGGTTTGCCTACGAGTATCTTCCCTTTGGCCTGTCACTGGGAATGTTTGAGAAGTGCACAGATTTGCCCTCTCAGAAGGCAGTGTCTCTGCCTTGCCTCCGACATCGACTGGCTCTTAGTCAAACCCAACGTTTGTCCAATAGAACCCAGGGCTGTTGGGTTCCCTGACTGAGCTGGGGGTTTTTCCTGGATTTCTGGTCACATTTGTCTGTGATGACTAACTGGGTGCTGGTTTGCATTGTGAACTGAGCTTTGATCATCATGCGTTATGTAAACCTAATAAATAATGACAGATGATTATACATAGATGTAATGAACTGACCTGTTACCTAACCTCTTCAACATGTCTCATCTTTTTCAGTGGGAGGATATGCTATCAGGATATGTACAAATTGTTGCGTTTTATCTCGCCTCCTCTGGGCCTGGGAAAGAAGTGCCCTAACAGGGTGGCTTATAAGGTTTGAACTCCCACACAGTCATTTTGTTTTGAAAGGGACTGTGATGGTTTTAGACTGTGAATGCCTGTTCTCATTCCCTGCGGTGCCAGAGAATGACCTGACCACACATGCATACAAACATCCATTGATCCTCCACTAACCAGCTGGCAGGTAACCATGGCGAGTGCGGGAAACAATGCCGCAAGTCAGGCTCAAACAACGGGCATCAGATGCGATGTCTACGTTTTTTCTCTGCGTCTAAACTGAGGAGTGAACAGAGAGTGGGAAGTGAAGAGAGAGAGAGAGAGCATTGTGTGCTTTGTTTCCACGTTGGTTACTGCTGATGTCTCTCAGCTGATGGCTCTTAGCATGCAGAAACAGAGGGCATCTTAAAGGCATACTCCACAGAAAATGAATTACTAGCCCACGTATTTACAGTATGAACTAGAGTAATGGTCAAAAAGAAGAGAAAGAAATAAATCACATCTCCACTGATGATCCCTATATCCCCAAAGCAACCCCACCCATCATGTGTCAATCATAGAGATCATTAAAGAACAAAAAACAAGCAACAAACTGTATGTTATAACAAACAAATGAAATCAGAGAAGATTTTCTATTTATGAAATGATTTTACTTTATTCCACTCCACCCTAAGGAGTTTCCGCCCCTTTACCCTTTGTACACTTGATTTCCTCTTCCCCATTAAGTGCACTGAGCCATGCTCATTAGATGTATAAGTTCTTGAAGCTTCATTACCAACTCAAGACAGGTGAATATTAATGTTTTACTCTGGAGAATGTTCCCAGTAGAAATTTTGATATTACAGAGAGTCATTTGTAGTGTGTGTAGGGAGAAAAACGCTATTGTTGGTAATAAGGATCATCTGTAGAGAGGTGGTTTATGTTTCAAGATTTATGAAGTTTCTTGGGACATTTTGATTATTTCCTCAGGTGTTTGACCACTAGCATTCAAGGTACTAACTTTTTAGATTCATTATTCAGGCCTATAGCTGATGCTAATACTGAAACTATCGACACCGAAAAGACTCATTTTCAGTGGAGTACTCCTTTAACGTAAAATGAGCTCTCATTCTCAAATGCATATCGTCCACCGAGATCCTTTCATTCAGCATCTCTGTACAGGGAATCCTTTGGAGCTTCCTCCCTTCCTCCTTCCTTTTGGGATCCATTCCTCGACCGATAAATCCAGCTGGGATGGTATTCCAAATCATAATATCCGGGAAATCTTATTAACAAGGATTTCTGTGTTTCCCTCTTCTTTCCATTCTTTCTTCTTAATTTTGCCCCTTTATGTTTGGATTTATCTTCCCCTCCCCCTTTCAACCCTGATACCTTCTCACCTGGGGAATCTTCCTCCCTCCATCCATGGCCTCTCACCGTCTTTTCCCCCGGGAAGTGGCCGCATGGCTTACTGTGATATGTACAAGATGCTCCGCGACATGTCTCCTCCACTAGGTTTGGGAAAGAAATGTCCACCCCGTGTCGCCTATAAGGTAGAATCACTCCTTCCTTCACCTTCTCCTCCATGTTGCTGGCTCCCTGCTTTAAGCCTCTGTCAGTATGTCACAGTCACTGTCGTCTGGCCTGCTTTTGTGTTTATCAATGAAGCTCTGTGCTGCTCGTTGAGATACAATACTGTACGATGCAATTAGGATTTCACTGTGTGGGCCTGTGAGGACACCTAATGTCTTCTCATGGGCTCTTGCATTGACTTGAGTGAAAGGGAACCTGTTGATTATGGGACACATGGAAAGCGTGTAACTTGCATGCTAGTGATGTCGCGTCTCGCTCAGGTAAGACCTGCGCCAGCTGCTTAGCTTTTAGCATGCAGGCTTAATGTGAGCTGTCAAAGTGAATCCCATTTCAAACAGCTCTGCCCATGCCCCAGTTAAAAATGTCTTGGTCTGACGTGGTTGCATCTCCAAATATAACTCTTGTTTTTGTGAATCGGCGGGGAGAGACGTGAACAAAAAGACAGAGAGAGCAGCAGAGCACTTGAGAGCAAGGCTGGCGTGTTTTCCCCATCTCACATTTTTCCATCTGATTCATTCAATACATTGGTCATACTCCTAGTTCAAGTCCTTCCTTAATAAACACATCTCCCCCTGTTTCCACTGCAATGTTCTGTCCAGCTAAGCTTCACTATTTCTGAATAATATTTTTTCAAGCCTTAGGAGCTCTGCTCCGTCTTCTCCTCGTCTCTGTGTATCACTGTCCCTGGGTGTGTGTACGTTTTCTACTTTTTAAAGGCGTCTTTCAGTGAATAAACTAACTTCTCCTCTCAATTCATCATCTGTATTCTGCTCATCATGCAGTCCCACTCTCATTCCTCTTCCCCTTTATTGCTTCTTTTTGGGTTGAAGAAAATGTGATCGACACAATATTCTTTTTTTTCTGATAGTTTTAACTTTCACCTTCTTCTTTTCTACATCCGAGCATGCTCCTGCCACAACTCCAGCCTCGTTGTGAATGTGCTGCACTAATTCAACCATGCATGCGTCTTTGAATCATTTATTTGAAGCATTGAGCCATAGGCTCCACGTGTCAGTTTCTACATTGTCAATCAATAGCTGATGAATTTCTTATGAGGTTCATAATCTGCTGTACAAATAATGAATAATATGAATCAGTAATAACATTTGTGCTGCACAGGAACTGTCAACTGCTATTAGGTGATTTTAGTGATAAAGAGTACACAGAAATACAAAGTTGTTTTTTTATTTATAGTCCAGAAAATAGAATTTTATTTGGCTTGGCAGATGCTTTTATTCAAAGTGACTTACAAGGAGCTGAGTGCCTTGCTCAAGGACACACCTGGTATGGGAGACGGGCTGGAAGTCTGATGCTTTTCTCATTGAGCTACCAGGACACACAGCTCACAGTAGCTTTTTCAATTTGACCACAAACATTCAGTTTAAAGCGACAGAAACGAAAAAGAAAGAAAAAAGTTCACGTTTACAAAGGAGCACTCAGGTCCTGAAAATGTTGGGTATTTCTGCTTGATAAATCACTTAAAATGTGAGCTCTTTGTCAACATTTATCCTAGTTAACTTCTTAACTTGTTTTCACCTTCATTTATGTTTGATATAACCCAGCTTTAGACAAAGATTACATGGAAAACAAACAGTTATTCTGTTGTTAAGTGTGACTGACTGTTGTAGTCACATGTTATTGTGTCCCATGTGTGCTCATTAAAATAAAAATCAGTTGTTATCATCCCTGCTCTCCCTAGTGGCCATGATATGATGTACACTGAAGCTAATATGTAAGATCAGCAGTCAGATCTTTACATCCAGTAAAAGGAAGGAGGAATGTGGCATAACTGTCAATAAAAAAACACATGACTGTATTGTTTTACAATAGCTACCAGTGTTATGTAGTGTTCCTCATAGAACTTAGTTAGTCATATTTTAGCTTTTAGCAGAGGTCTCCTCCGCGTACACTGAGTCTCATAGCAACAGCAGCAGCCATAAACAGCACAGAGATCCCTGCATTCATCTGTTTAGTGCTGTTAGCTCAGAAAGGGAGCAAGGTGAACGCCATCACTGCAATGATTTGTCTAATCTTTTGGCAGTTTTTAAATAAAATTGAATAGAATTTATCAAGCAAGAATGCCAAACACTGATTACTGCTCACTAAAGGTGATGCTTAAGATTTACATAATGTTCGTAGTATGTTTAGATGAAACTAATAATTATTATTAATAATAATAATTTAACAGTTCTTTTAAATTAAACGGTTACGTTGGTCTATATGCTGAACTGACCCTATAAACATACTATACCATTTTTGATTAGCATTTAGATTGGATTTATTAACCTGGCCGATCCTCATGCAGCTTGTAGTTAGTTACATCTGTAATCCAGACAGTTTCTGAGCCGTTGTTTGTTCCTGGTTGATGGTTTCTCCTCGTTTGCTTCCGTTCCTCTCAGCGATTGGTGAAGATGAACATGCCTATTGCAGACGACAACACAGTGCACTTCACATCCACGCTGATGGCCCTGATTCGCACAGCCCTGGAGATCAAACTGGCGTCAGGTGAGAGAATAAAACTACAGAATCCAGAATCCCTCATGGCTGCAGACAGCTTTGATGCTAATTTGCAGAGTATTGAAGGCTGTGGTGCAGATTTGATTTGACGTGTTTGTGGGCACATCCCCAGGGGTCTTGGCGCAGAGATTGTGTGACGCTGACCTGAAGAGGGAAATAAACCGAGTCTGGCCCAGCCTGTCTCAGAAGACTGTCGAACTGCTGGTGACACCACATAAATGTAAGCCACAGATCTGTTTGGGTTCTGATAGAATACAACAAGTTGTTTGCTCGTCACAGACTCCTATGTGCTTTGCTATTATCTCTACAATAAGAAGGTTGTATTTCTTCAAGGCTTGACTGCTGTAACTCTCTTTACCTCAGTGTCCCTCAGTCTGCTCTGAGCATCTGCAGCTGGTGGAAAATGACCCCTGATTCTGTGACTAGACTCAACAAAGAAAAGAGATTAGTGCAGTTGTGTTTACCCGTCCTGTCCAGTCCCTCGTTTAATTGAGTTTCAGATTTTCTTATTTGTTCTTAAAGCTTTTAAAGGACCAGTTCTCCAACACATTTTAGAACCTCTCTCATGCCACATCATAGCACCGGCTGTCTTAAATCTGCCTCTTAATGACTGGTAGGCCTCTTCCACAGCAGGCCTGAAACTTGAAGTATTTCTATGTCGGCCAAAGTCTTCTCTTGTTTTTTGTCTTTTTATTTGTTTATCTATAAAATTTTTAATGCTGATAATTTTTGTTGCTGAAGCTTTTGAAAATTGTACTTTTTTGGTTTTTAAATGTTAAAATACTAATTACGCTGAATTGACTTTATGTTATTTATTATATTTAGAACTTTCTTTTTTCTTCTTTTCCCTGGCTCGTATGCTTTTGTCTTTTATTTGGTCTGTCTACTGTTATAATAGTTAATCTCAAATTAATTTGATTTTCAATTCAGCTTTTTTTATATAGCGCCAATTGGCAACATAAGTCATCTCAAGGCACTTTACAGCAGGTCTTAAACCTTACACATTATATAAATATATATTAAAAAATGAGAGTCCCCCGGTTGGGGTTAGTGGACAGAGGAGAGTGAAAAGAACAGCATCATAACAAGGAGCAGCAGACGAAGCACTGGGCAGGTTGGGTGGACCAGCAACTACAGCTCCAAGGTTGGGGACACCTGAGAGAGAGAGAGAGAGAGGGAGAGAGAGAGGGAGAGAGAGAGAGAGAGCACAACTAGGGGACAGAAAAGAAACCAAGTTAAAAACATGGAATGATGTCATAACGTGGACAGAGAAGGAAAAGGAGAAAGGAGGCGAGGAGCTTAGTGTGGCAGGAAAGAGGTTGAAATCTAATCTTCAAATAATCATACTACACTGTTAAACTAAAATGTTTAACACTTAATAGGCAAAAATGATTCATTATACTGGTGTAAAAGTAAGCCCTCTGTTTGTTGATGACATGACAGTACAGCTCGGTTTACACCCACTAATCAGCCTCATGCTGTACTCACCATCCTCTCTAAGTTGCACTTTAGGTTTCCTCTGCCACCATCTACTGCTCACATAAAAGAACTGCTTCTCTCTTGACTCTCCTCCTCTAGACAATGAGCTGACAGTGGGGAAGGTTTATGCAGCTCTGATGATCTTCGACTACTATAAGCAGAATCGTGCCAAGAGGCTCCAGCAGCAGAATCCCTCAGGGGCGCCTCAGGTATTTTAAAGATGCAATTCCAAATGTGAACAACTCAGTGATGGTTTCAGCAGCTCCACTGTAAGGCTTTTCTAGGCCTGACTTTCATTGTAGTCCACGTAACCTGATTCAGTTCTTTTTCAGTGTGCAAATGTGTCTTTATGCTGCTGTCTAAATGAAATTGTCAGTGGAGTGACTTTCTCTGTGGCGACTGCTGTTGCTCTGTGCTGCAGAGTAAACTAGGGGCACTGTTCCGGCCCGTGCTGAACCTCACTCACAAACAAGAAGTAGAACCTCCATTCTGCAGCCCTAAACAACCCTTTTCATCCCATCATGACCCAGAAGCTAAGCTTGAGGTCCCACCCACTACTACCATGACCTCAATTAACAGAGATACAATGTGAGTACAAGGATTATTCTAAATTAAAATATAATACTATATTAACAGGGAAACAAAGGAAACATCCCTTGCATATGCAAACATGTAATAAATTTAAAAAATACAGTAAAGACATTTTAAATCCTTATGAAAGAAGAACAGCCAACAAACCACTTTTTGTATTTCTAGTTGTTTTAATATGAAAACTGAGAAATTCCACAGTATTCCTACAGTAATGTTTTTTTAGTGGATCATTTTGGTGCTAGTGTGATGCTAGAAATCACCAGGAGAATTCGTCAAACTAGAACAGTAAAAAAAAACCAGTAAAGCCACTTTCAGATCTTAGTAATGTGTTGCATAAATGTTGGAGTAGTAAATAACACGCTTTTGTGTGTTTATCATCAGATTAAGCAAGAGGGATGCCATTAAACAGTCACCATCAGGAGATATTTCTCAGGCAGCACAGAAGCCGAGGAAGCTACAGAGGGGCCAGTCCGAAGAAGTGTCATATTCCACCAGACCTCAGGTACAAAAACACTAAGAATACTCAGCTCAATGTTATTTTACCTCCTTACCGTGTTGCCTCCATGCACACTGTCTCTTCGTGTGTTTCTCTTAGGAACAGGTTGAACTGAAACTGGTGGAAAACACCTCTGACACAGAGGGATATCCCAGCATGGAAGGCCACTGCAGGGCGGCTTCTCTGCCCCGACTCAATGCTGAGTACTACGTAAGCTCTGCAGCGCTCATGATGATACAGAAAATGTCTTAATGTTCATTCAATTCTTTGACTGATAATATCAGTTTTGGATATTCAGACACTGTGGATACCTCAGATTTTGCTTGAAAATATGAAGTGGCTGGTGTAGCAGACCTTTGAACAGGCTGAAAAAGGCTGATGAGATGCTGCAAGGTAGTGATTAGAGTAGGCTGCAGTGAGCTAACAGAAGCCGAGTTGCTCTGTCAGGCCGCATCAGTTCATCCTGCTGACCCTGGCCACTCCAGCACATTTTCTACTGAGGAGGAAACTCAGGGAAGAGATTTTTAGCAAACAAAGCAAGAATTGAGAGTTGAGCTGCAGTGGGTGTACTGGGCTCAAAATAAAATGTACAAACATGCTGCTATAAATGTTTCACTTCAATCATCCAGAGAGATGATTAGACAGGAGCATCCACCATCCTGTACATTCTAAAATGTTATCCAGCCTGAAGGCTGATTTACAAACATCACAGAGGCCCATTCTTCTTCATTCTTTTAAGGAGTTAGATCAGAAGATGGAAGCTGTATGTCTGCCTCTGACTTATATACAGAGATGTAACAGGGAGTCAATTAGCCTAGCTTAGCTTCAAGTAGGTCTAAATTCTGTATGAAAATCTCAACACAGCCATGTGCAGAAAGTATTTCTGTGGAATAAATGAATGAATCAGTGACGCACACGTATACAAATCCACAGTGTCTGCAATGTTCACACATCTTGATATTTACTTTTTCTAGTCACAGTGTGAATCATCGGTTTCATCTGTGTTTTTACATTATTAATAGAAACTAATTAACATACTAACCTGATAATGTAAACTCAAGATAAGGCCAACTGCTGTTTGGAGATACCGTTAAATGCATTTGGTTTTTTTTTACTAATGTTTTAACTTCAGTAATCACTGTGAGAATTTCTCTTCTTCTTTCCCAACTGTTTTACTGTCATATTGTAAGTAACAGTAGCCGCTCATGTCTGCTGCATATGGATGTCATATCAAAGTATATTTTCTGTCCATCACTTCTGTGTTTCCTAGATTGCTTCATCTGTCTGTCCATGTCTGTTTTCCTCTGTTACACATCACTTAACATGTTCTTTTCTTATGGTTATGTTGCATTTTGAGCTCTTACTCTTTCTCTTTGGAGCAGGGATGGACGCTCCTGGTTCTGGAGGGCCACTGTCATAGTTTGAAACCAAATAGGACAGTGGCCCTTCAGAACCAGAATTGTCTTTCTCTCTCTCTCTCTCAATCCTTCTGTCTTCCCTTCCTGCCGATTTCAATGCCCACTGCTAATGTTTTCCCACCTCCCTCTTGTGTGTGCTGTCTGATAGCGGAGCCACCCTCGCCACGCCCCTGGGACCCACCTGGCAGTATGTACCACCTGTTGTGCCACCTCTCTCTCTCTCTCTCTCTCTCTCTCTCTCTCTCTCTCTCTCTCTTCTTTTCCTTCCTTCCTTCTTACCTTCTCCTTTCTCTCATCCCCTCCCTGTTCTCCCTTCTTCTTCTCACTTGTCTGTGTTTGCCTTTATGTGCCCCTCTCATCTCAGTGGAGAGTTCACACCCTCCCACCATCATGGACAAAGTGACCATCGTACATATGCATCATACACTAGTCATTCCATTAACTGCTGATATACACATTACACGCGACACACAAATTTACAACATCCACAAACATAAGATCAGATTCCAACCCTGGAAAAGTATTGATATGTGTATCCAGGCTATGGTAAACACTCACAGCCACAACTACAATACTCTAGTACAATTTGATAATGCAGGTATATGTGTGTGTGCTGTAGCAGTATAGTAGTGTGTAGTTGTGATTGTGAAACAAGGCGGGAATCGTGCTGGTCTTTCCCTGCTTTGCCTAAACTATTTTCTTTCAACCAATTTTATGTCATTCGATGTTGGGTTCAGTCTTAAAATCTTATTTTTTTGCTAAAGCAAATCAGATAATCAGTTTTTTTAGAGCTTTTTTAAATCAGTTTTATCTCTAAAGCTTTTTTAAATTAGTTTTATCTCCAAATATTTTTCCCCCCTTCAAGACATAATAGGGGCATTGTTATTTTTAAATTATACCATCATAAGCCATTTATCTACAAGATGAGATTTTAAGACTGCATACTAGATAGATATTTTGTATTCTGAATATTTTCTTCAGTGTTGTAATATAATTAGTGGGTGTAGCTACAGGCTACACTGTGATGCAGGAACAGCACAACCACCCCAAATCTGCCTGTGTAGCAGGAGGTGACGGAGAGAGACCAGTCATTCAGACATATTGTAACAATACTCCAGGCTTAAGCATATTATAAAGTTGATTCATTCAGACATCTGATAAACTGTTGTATCTGCAATCTAACATCTGAAGAATCTGTTCGTTACAATCATTACGCCCAATCTGCACAGTGACCAGCAGGTGGGGTGGTAACTTAGCTGCTGTTCCAGTTCACTATCACAGTTGGTTACCTGCTAGCTGTTCATGTCAGTAAGATAAGAATTAGGGTGGGGTGAATGTCAGTGTCCTCAAAGCAGGAATTATTATAGTATTAATACACAGAAGTTTTTAAAGAAATACACCTCTGTACACTTGTCACAAACGGGCTCAGAGAGTGTGACTCCACACAAAGGTTATAATAAAACCTACTCAGCCTAACTAAGCCTCACTGCTCTCAGAATTACCTGTTCAGTGGAAGCAACACACAGTAAACAGCTTGCGTGTAGTGTGGTGCATCATTTACCAGTACCAGCGCTGCCTCAGGTGGTTGCTCACTGTATTACAACAATTGTTGTAATAAGAAAATAGTCTCACTCATATATAAATGTATGTTTATATAATTGTTTCTTTACCTAGAACGCAATGCATCAAAAATATTAGTTAATATTAGTGTGAAATATTTTATTTTATTCCCCAAAGGCCAAAGACAACACCCCACCTCTTTTTTTTCCTTTAGCAGGGCAACCTGCCAGCTCACAAATTATTTACGTCCTGTAACAGTACGCTTTCGAATTCTTCTTGAACCTTTCTAAAATCTGTGTCTGGAGAAGAAAGTTGAACATTGGTCTATAGAGAAGAGTTGTGCCATGTGTGTGTTGTGGATATTTTGGTAATCCAGTACAAGTGGTTTGGATACTTTCTCATGCCACCTTCCCATGTCTCTCTTGCCTCACTCAGCCAATAGTCGACCTCAGTCCTATACGGCGCTCAGCATCTTCGCTGACACCACAGCGCCACCAGGAGGGCGAGCTGAGGGAATATGACCTGGTAAGGCCCGACCAAACTCTGATGGAATCAGGACCAGTCCAGGAGCAGGACAGAGTCCACCACCATCACCACCACCACCGCTGCCACAGACGCCGGGACAAGGACAAAGATAAGAAGCAGAAGACCCTGGATAGAGCTTCATCAGTGCAACCGTCCAGCACTGTTGGTGAGAATCACATGTACTGCACCTTAAAAAACACCAAAATAATTTAATTAATTTAAATCCAGTAAGACAACATACTTAGTTTGTTTAGAGATTAAATCAACACAGCAATATAAATTCAGACAAAACAGAAGACAGCCCCTGTAAGGGCTGTAAGGGTAAGTTTCATAGAGACGGTGTCACGGCTTCTAAGTCAGAGGGACCCAAGGAGCTCTCGGGCACACAGGAAGAGATTTAAATAAACAATGAATTTACCAAGACAGGTGAGCAGAGATCCCAATTCCCAACAGAGGCAAGAACACACAACCCTGAGTATCTTGATAAGGTACCAGGGACCAGATTTGAAAATACTACACCAGACACACCAGAGACATGAGCTCAGAACAGACTCAGAAACTAGACACAAAACTAGGGATCAAACTAAGCCACAAGAAAGAGAGAAAGAAAACAGAAATGAAACCAAACTAACTACTCACAAGACTGGAGAGGAGATGATGGATGAAGCCAGACTGAAAAAAAAACAGGTGAGTAGCACCCAGGAGCAGAGGAGAACAAAGAGACCATGGGAAACCAGATAAAATGGGACGGGAGAAATGCAGAAGACACTAGTGGCCAAACCAAAGAAACACAGGGCATGAAAAGGGCACCTAACGTGGTAAGTGAAGACATCTGAGGGTGACCGGGGTGAGTGGCCGCTGGGGATCATCAATGCACAAGACAGAGAGGAGCGTGACCAGGAAAAAACCCAGAGAAAGCAGAAACAAGGCAGGTGATGAAAACAAACTCAAAACATCCAATAGGCGAAAGAAATAAGACTCCACAACAGGACACCTCTTGAAAGAAACCAGAACTCAGAATAATCACAATCAGAAATCCATCAGGAGCTGAAGATAACATAGCAGGACAGAAACCATGACAGACACATAGCAGGCCTGACTTTCCATGTAGGTTCAGCAAACATACAGTTAAATCCACAAGTTGTGGATCAATGACAAGTTTGGATTTATCACCACCACACTGAATTTGAAATGAAACACTGAAGACACGAGGACGACTGAGTAAAGTGTATGGGGCTGTAATCTCTGCTCAGATTCAGCTCAGCTGCTGCAGAACTGAGAGGACAATGCTTCATACTGTAGATCAGCAATGATCAAACATGCAGAAGAAACCACCCAAGAGTTTCTCAAGGCAGATTAATTGGGATATTCTTCACTGTCCACATCAGTCATCTGACCTCAAACCAGTAGAGGGTGAATTTCTCTTACTGAACCCACAAACAAGCAGCAGCTGAATGCAGTAAAGCATCTCAAGAGAAGAAGCTCCTTTCGTGCATTTGGTCCATGGGTTCCAGATTTCAAGGCAGCCATGGACTGAAGTTGAAATTGGGTTAGTTTAGCCCATTAGCTTTTAAAAATGGAGGTGTATGAATGAAAATGGATGTAATCCCTGCATGGTGTATGCCACCTTTTTTTCAGACCCCTCGAATCAAAGCTTAGTTACTTTTGAATATTTTTGCTTATAAGTTATCAAAAAGCATTTGCATTACTGCCTATAATATGAAAGAATGAATACATAGTCTTTATTTAATCATCGATCAAACCAAGTCCCCATGCGGGTGCAGTCAAGTATATTCAGACACCAAGAACAGTTTCAGCTGTTTTATTTCAGGAAATGACCAGATTCTAAAGCTGTTTTCACACTGTCCATGCTGGGTTGTTATGTGTCCTCTGGGTTTGACTTTATGACGATGATCCAACTCTTAAATCTTAGATGTCAAGAAGTAACAAAAACAAAGTCCCAATTGCGAGTTGTTACCTGTTTTTCCAAGTCTTTGTACCTAGATTTCCCTCGTTAATGGAAAGTAGTAGACTTGTGACACAAATTGAATCATGTTTTTTGGCGGTATAGACCATTGTCAGTCTCTGTTTGTCATCATGGATTGTCTGTTAAAGCAATCAGGACGTGAGAGCTGATGGCAGGGTGTCTTTGTGTTAACACTGAAGGGCAGCGGCTGGACTTTATTGCTGAGTTGAAAGGCCCCAGCGGACAGGCCTAGCACAGGAATTTATGGGTACCTCTCGGTGAGATAGCAGAATGTCCAGCAGCTCTCGCTACATCTATTAAACTGAGAAAAACTGCAAGAGAGAGAATAGTTGTCCTCTTGAAGGCTTTTCATTCTCGGGGAAGATCTGACACGTCAGAATGATGAATAGTCTTCTGTGTTTCTGTCATCGCTGTTTTAATCTGAGAACTGGAATTATTCCAAGACTGAAGAAAGCAGCTCCACCGCAGAGTTTTATGCTGCACACCCAACATTTAGAGGGAAACACACACACAGGAGATGAATAACGTGCCTTTAATTAAATTTCACAGTATTTCACACTCCATAAACGTGGAGATACTCTACATATCGCAGAGCTAAAAAACGATCACAACAAAACTAAAATCTGAAACACAGCTTTTTACTCTCACTACAAGATGATGAGTGTGCTGTATTTAGACAGTGTGAAGAAAACGTACAACCCTTGCAGTGCTATCTTAAATATTGTCTGACAATAGATGTCATTGATTTGTGGTGCCTATGTTGCTTCTTTTGGATGATAGTTAAAAAGTGAGTCATCACACAAATAAGATGAGTTCAGCATTTTTACAGCTTCGAGGCATTTAGCTTAGTATTAAGTCTGGAAATGGGTCTGTTCATATTTGGTCTGCTGCTCAGTTCACTTGCTTCTATTTTGCCGCAGGTTCATTCACCGAACCTCCAGCTGAAGGTCTGTCCAGAGAACGAGCGAGGGAACGGGACCGCAGCCGGACCCATGAGAGGAGGCATCATTCCTCAGCGGGAGAGAAACAGCGCTACTACTCCTGCGAGCGGTACGGGAGCATGGAGCAATGTCACGCCAAGTCAGCCGGTCCCAGTCGATCCACATCTCCAGGAGAGGGACAGGATCCGGGTCTGCTTAAACAGGTACTTCTGTTAACCTTTCACGTATTTGCTTAGTGACAGTTATTTGAAATTAAACTGTGATGCTGTTTGACCTGCTTGAGTTTGATCTTGAACTTGAGTGTGCTCTGTGTTGGCTCAGACTGCAGCAGTGGAAGGTGTCAAACACAAACATATTTTTGAATGTTATGCATAAATAGAATTTATTGGTATTCATATACCTGGATATTGTTCTTTCCTCAGCCTGGTAGTACTGTGGGTAAAGCTGGCCCGGTACACCTCTCTGGTTCGAGCACGCCAGGTCGTGGTCGCAGGCAACTCCCACAGACGCCCCTCACTCCCCGTCCTGCTGTGACCTACAAGATCGCCAACTCCTCACCTCTCCCGCCCGGTGCCAACACTGCTACAACCGGGCACCAGACTCGCTTCAGCTGTGGCCTTTCAGAGCCTGATCGTTTACTCTGGGGCCACGAAGAGTCCCCGATTCCAGTCACTCGCATTGGTTTGGACCCTAATCTAAAACAGCAGCCGCAGGGTGCCTCTCAACAAGCCTTGTTTGAAGAGACAGAGGACTTCCAGGACGCTGTGAGTAGTCACGGAGGAGGACGATCTGCCAGAACTGCTGCCTCTACCACAGCCTCAGCTTCACACGGAACTGCTGCCGCTCCCGTTACGTCACCCGCCACTCAGGGGCAGGCAGGGGTGATGCCAAATGGGTACCACTTCACTCTTGGGGTAAACTCTGCATCTGGGGCTGGGAGCAGAGGAACAGGAAGTCTCAGGGAGAGGGATGAAGAAGACTGGTGCTAACAAGGCAGAGAACGCTGGACAGATGGACGGGGCAGCTTATCAGTGTTGGATCATTCTTGATAGGCAGCCACTGAATTAGGACGGTGGAAAGTGCCGTAAAAGGGTTTCAAATCATTCCAACTTTGTAGAGTTACTGTCTCTTTTTATACAACCTTAGAGGAAAAAAGACACAGGAGTTTTTCTACCCCCCTTTCCTTGCACTGAAAATATAGCACATGTGAAACCCTTAAGTATTTTGCCTTGGCCAGTAAAATCAATGATGGAGCAGGAGCCACATTCGTCTCATTCCTGTGAGTCAGACTGATCTGACTGCCTCATTGCTGATAATGATATGGCTGCTCACAACACTGTTTTTATTATTGTTTGTGTTCGCCATGTAGTGAGAGAAGACTACTTGATCATATATGACGCTACCGCCAAATTAGATTCCTCTCTTCCATTTCTTTCCTTCATCATCTGTTACTTCTAATGACAACAGATGTTAGTAAAACTGATTCAATTAGGTCTTGAGCTTCTACCATGACACCTAACAGACGCCGTAAATAATGTGGCAAAAGTCAAACAATGTGCTGGATTAGAACTTTTCCTGATCATGTTTTTGTAAATTGTACCAGAGGTAAATTGCACACAGGAACTAGATCAAGTTTTCTCTGATGTTATGTGGCTGAATACTAAGTGCCTCGATTTCCAAGATGTATTGTGATGCAGACCGGTTTTGGATAAGATGATGGACTTGTTGAGAAGGAGTGAAGCAAACAAAGCTCTCATTTGAATCTGGTATGAAAGGACAGAATGCAAAAAAAAAAAGATTTTCTTTTTTACTGAACCTTGTGGTGAGTAATTACAGATCCAAAGTAAGCAACGTAGTGCATGCCAGGGTCTTGAACTTGTCAAAAATTGTGTCTGTACTCTTTCTTAAGGGTGTGTGGTAAACGTTTGCCTTTCTCTTTCAAATATACTGCCAGTCAGTTGGTATATGTAGAAAACAGTCTTTGAATGCTGAAAAGTGCCATTTTTTATTTCTAATCACATACATTACTCATATGCATTGCCTCAGCAAACATCCAGTATATACTCATCTCTGATATTTGCCCCGATTTTATGGGCTCCCTTTCTCCTCAACTCCGCAGTTTTCAGTGAGAGGTTGTAGGCAAAGTTACCCGTGTGTGTATACACAGGTACAATAAAGAGTTGTTACTGCTGACTGTTGTATTAAAGTAGGGCTATGCACTGAAATGACACTTCACCTGCCCTGTAGCTTTAACCTCTGGAGTCTCTGGGTTCAGGCTCTAGTGTGACTGCCACCAAATGATACATTTCTGTGTGTGAAGAGTTGAGAATAAATTGTAAAATATGATGACCTGAAAAAATACAAAGGTTTAAAAACTGCATCACGGGTTGATGCATGATACCTGCATAGATAGAACTGCCCGAAATATGAAAAACATGGGTCAAGTTGTATTGGGAAATATTTTTTTCTGTGTTGTTTAAACTTGTTTGGAGATAGACCAGATTAATAACATGTCAATATGTCAGCCTCAAAAGGCTGAACGCCCTGAAACATTTTTTACATCACTACTAGAATTCTGCGCAGGGCTAAAAATAAGACCCGTACCAGGTCTGTACTTACACCCGCTAATACCAACTGGTACTCCCAAGACTATATTTTTTATCTGTTAGCAAACACTATATTTAAATGCAGCAGATTTGACATATAACATCTTCCCTTTTTAAAAAAATAGACAGAACATATCTGCTTAAAGCATGAGGCTGCAAATATTCTACATTCCTATGATCAACAAATCCCATAAATACAACCAAAGCCATTTTATTCCCTACAGTGCCAGGATGTACGTGTTTGTAAACAGGTGAAATATATTTACTGTATGTTAAAAAAGGCTCAATTATTTAGAGGTTCTTTATTTATTAGGAGATTTCTGAAAAGAAAACCTAATATGTATTTTGAAATGAAATAGGGATTAGATAATAAAAAAGCAAACATCTAGGTTTCTTAATCTTATGGTCCTCCGCTGTGTTGTTCTGGCCTTTCTCTAGGCAAGTTAAAGGACGTGTTGAACATTTGCATATGCCAATGAAGATTCTCAGTCATCTAGAAGTTGAGTCATGAAAATGGGACTTTTTTCTTGTTAGGTTGAAATTGTTCACAACTCACCCAAAGCTTCTTTAGTCTGAGGGACATTGGTTGGAGATCAACACATGGTTGGTGGATGGGAGGTGCAAAACACGTACATCATTAAAAGAGTGTCATTTGTTCTTTAATTAAGATACTCAGCTGATTGTGGTCCTGAGGTGTTGATCCTTTACTGGAACCGGAGGCTTTCCCTTTTTTCTTGGTCTTGAGGGCCGACTCCAGTTGCCTGTCTCCCTTCTTTCTTCATGGAGGTAGTGAAGTCCTGACAACTGCAAGTTTGTGTTGTGAGTCTAACAATAGGGACAGGTCAGTGTAGGTGGGTTACCTGTAAATTTCTGTTTCTAGTCTACCATCAGTCAAATAATATCTGCACAGCCCAAAAAAGAACAATTTTGCTGAATTTGACATTGGTGTCTACTTCATTTATGTGGTCTGTGGAGGCCTGTACCTTTTGGATCTTGATCTTCTCCCAGCTTTCTTCTCCACATCTTCCAGGTATAAGCAGGCCACACAGGCGAAGTGAAACCAAATGTTTCAACCTAACAAGAAGATTATTCAGATTATTTATTTCTTTTATTTGCTTCCTAGTCTGATTATTTCCATGTGTTAATTGACTTCATGTAGTTTTGTATTTGTGCAATCTATCTGATGGATCATTAACAAGAAACATTTAGACTTCAGAGAATAAGGTCTAACTTCAGGCGTGGCTTCCTTCTTTGTAAAGGGGCTGTAATGGATTGCTTCATCTTATTGTCTTGAAACATTTCTGTAAGTTGCCATATTGTAACTGACACTTGCATTAATATCAACAGTAGACCTAAAACGACATGAACAGGTGCCGAGGTTTCCTCTTACAGTTTTGCAGCCCCCTCTGGACTTGTCCTGTTTGCATGATCTGAAAAGAAAATGTGCATGTGGAAAAAAAAGAGGCATTGTTTGACTTCATTAAGTACATGATTTGTGCAATTTGTTTCCTGGCTGTATTTTGTAATTATCTAAATACACAAATGTATCTGTTTCTGGTAAAGGAAACACACACACACACACACACACACACACACACACACACACGTCAGAACCACCAAAGTGGAAACAAGGCTCTTTCTTAGTGAAGAGATTCTGGAGTGGCTCAATCCTTTGCTGCCTGATCTGTTACTTGACTGTCTCACCCACAGTCATTTCGACTGTACCTAAAGGTTTTGTATGAATATACAGTAAGTCCTTGAATAAAGAGGTATGATTATAAAATGACATTATGTAGATGTCTCAATATTTACACCATCAAATCTGACATTTCTTAATCCCTGATGTAGATTTTCACTGCCATAATAATTGTAATATATAAGAAACAATACAAAGTTTTCCTTTAAAAACAGATTCATACTTTTTCTTACCTGCAACCCCTGTTAAAGGTCACCAGGGTGCTCGAGCTGATCCCAGCTGTCACGGAGGTCAGCAGTCCATCACAGGGCTGACAACTATTCACACTCACAACCTACAGGTAATTTAGAGGCACCAGTTAACCCAAGTTCATGTCTTTGGATTGTGGGAGGAAACTATATCCTGTGGGTATTCTGTAGAAAACCCTTAAAGGCCCAGGGAGAAAATGCAGATTCCATAAAGGCCATACTTGGGTCATTCTAGCTGCGGAGGATAGTTCTAACCAGTTCACTGCCATGTTTTTATACTTTGCCAAAGAAAAAAAGTATTGGAAGAATTGGACTTCAATAAATAAATTAAAGCAGCGCCACAATATAATAAATATTTTTAGATGAAATTCTTAATAAATGATGGGTTGGAGTTTTTTAGTGTCTTTCAGCGTGAGTCTGCCTGGGTTTCCTCCCAGTAGTCCAGTTAGCTCCCCCAATTTACTCCCCACTAGTTGTGAATGTGAGGATAAATTTTTGTCTATGTGTCAGATTTTTACTGTTTTGGTTCACTCTCACAGCTATTGGCAATAACAAGCTCTAAGGCCAAGGGCACGCCACCTGTCGAGCAGCTAAACTGCAGACAGACAAATATAGCAACAGGGTTATAATTAAGCAGTTGGTAGCAGAAAATGTGAATAGCAAATCATACAAAAATCAATGTATAACAAAAGTAAACTAACATTTCTCGATATATATTTGATGCATATAAGCTGCTCTGATTGTGTTCACACCTCGATGGTGTTCACACCCCTTCAATTGGCTAAATCGCAGCTATTTAACACAAGTCTAAAAGCTGCTGCATGTTTGAGTCCAGTTAAGTTACACAGTGTAATCGGTTTGTGTTATCACAAAATGTCATCTGATCTATGCAAACATGAAAATGTATGCACCAGTACTGATGTTTGATAATAAGGGTAAAACAGTGACTTCATAGTCGTGATTTATAGCGAATATAACAAATACCACTACGGCCCTGGAATAGGATCAAACTTTCCTACTGAGCAATTAGCGAACGAGCTGCAGCCAGGCTGTAAAGCTCAAGGGTGGAGCTTTTAATTGCAAGATTTTAATTGGTCCCCTTTTGAAGAAATGGGCGGGGTTTAAGTTGGCACTTTTGGCGGCACGGTGACGTGAAGGCTGCAGGAGGAGAGACTCTGCAGCAGGCTGGGGAGCAGGAGGAGAGGCGGAGAGGATGAGAAGTCACTCTGTATCCCACACTTATACCCAGTGATGCTCAGCGATGCTCGTAGCTTTAACTGGTGTCTGACTGGAGCTGCTTTTATATCCAGTACCCGCTTAGGCACTTGTCTTATTTGCATGTCGCGAGCTCGTAATTGACAAGGTGAGAGCACCGGGAAAAGATGCCCCACTGCGCGATAAAATGGACACTTACCTGCCTCTTCTGGGTAGCGACGTCTCGCTGCGTCTCACCTGACGACACAGCGATGGATTTCGGAGGCGAGTCCGGCTCCGGGATGCTACAGACAGGTAAGAACACCTGCAGAGCCCCGGACGGTTCAGGTAAAACCTCAGTGCGCACTAAGGTACCGTAGTTACTGGGACAGGTACGACAGACATTACATTTCCTCTTTGGTGTCATGGTGTAAACGGAACTAATTCGAGTTGACGCTTCATTATAATTTTTATACCAACAGACTGAAATGAAAAGAAAATGTATGAGCTGGTTTTTATCACTAGGTAACACTGGCAGGTTAATAAATAACAGCTGAAGCCTGAATGTTGAGACTCTTTAATATACATTTGCCCAAATGCAGGAAAATAACCCTTATTTATTTTATTTGTGAAGTATTTATATATAAAATAGGCACTTAAATGTGCAGGTACCATACATACAACTATTCTCTTGATAAAAGTTAGGAATCCTTCTCTTGTCATGTATTAACAGTAATTTTCTCGGTCATACCAGAAAACTCACAAGAGTACGCTGTTGTATTGTCAGGTTTTATCAGCTGGAGCTCGTTGCATCATTTATAATAATGACATACTTTATTAATCCCTGGGGGGATTTTTGTTGCTCGAACAGCTGCAGTAGGTGGTTTTGGTCTTGTTTAAAGAGGAGAAACTGAGAGTCGAACCCCTGACCCTGAGGTTCATGGACAAATGAGCTACATACTCCCTGTTTAGCACAGTGTGGATCCAGATGCAAAACCAGCATCAGTCTTTCCAACTCTGACGCTGAAAGGCTTCACGCTTCTAACACAGTAGACTCTGAGTGAATAACTTTGTTTTGCCAGCTGTTATGACCGAAGTCAGACCACAACAAAACAATAACCCTTGAGTTATTTTCACTCCAATTATATTTGATCTATTTCTACAATTACTGTAGCAGCTTCACAAAGTCTAGGAATTGTTTTAGGGCACAGTGTATTTCAGACTACCAGCCTGCTGACGTGTCTCAGTACTTTTCAAATGTAAAATGCATCTTTGTTTTTTAAAAGCAGCCATTATTACTGCATCTTACCACTTAACGTGTAGCTATTTACCTGCCTGACCGTTATACCAGCCAAGATACACACAATACCAGTCAGAAATCACTATGTTGTTGGAATCAAAGCAGATTTTAGTACCATTAAATTCTAATCTGAAATACAGTGTAGACCTGGTTAAAAATGTAACTATTGTAAATAGAAACTGCCTTTTAAAGGAATATTTACATAAACATACAGAGGCCTATAATCATCAAACACTGGTATTGTGTGTTTTAGTTTATCAAATGAAGAGGATAACTAATCATTATAAAACCATTCTGCAATGATGATAACACAGCATAAGCCACTAATGTTTTCGTGGAAAACATGGTAAAGCCTATATGTGTCCAAATGTTTGACTGGTGGATGGCCTATCCTGATGTCTATGGAAGAATATATCTGACTGAGTTTCCTCTTACATGGGTGTGTTTGGACTCAGTGGATACATCAGGCAAACAAAATGTCTTTAGTTTGCATAAAACACATGTGGAGAGTGAAGCCAAAAATGATCTACAGTTATTAAATCACATGGAACGCTTTTATTGTGCCAAGCAGATTCAGTTCATCACAAGATCATCCTCCACAGCCAGTTCTCTTGTCTCATCAGTATTTTCAGTGTCTGGATCCCCTTTGTTTCATCAGGACTGTTGCTATAGTGACAGTGGCATACGTGCAGCAGGTTTACGTTGTGTTTCTGGGCTGCGCTGGACGTGTTTTAAATGTCCATGACCTATTGAAGTTGGGATTGGAGCTCTGCCAGGCGCCTCACTGTGTCATGTGTGGTTTCCAAAGCATCGCACATTGTTTATTTTCCAGTTTAAGTTTGATCAGATTTCCTCATTGCTTTCATGTGTATGTTCGAGCTGCGTAACGACCCAAACAGAGACGTCTGAGAGCAGAGAGCCAGCTGAGAGTTTGGATTAGGCTGCTCAGGTGACAGCGTGTTGAATGTTTTCACTGCATCTATGCAGACAGTTACTGTAGATTTTAAATCTTAAATCAAGTTTAAATCTTGTGTAAATCTTCACATATTCTCACATCACTAAATAACCTGATGGTTTTACTATACTGCAGTAATCTCCTGGGATTATCTAGATGTAACTGAGCTCATTTGAGAACAGATTCAGCGAATCAGCACCTGTATACGAGACACCACATACTGTACTGTAAGTGTAAGTTTTTCAGTCTGTAGACTCATCACAAATTTACTAAAAATTGGAACTCGAACACCGTGGTAACGTAGTGTATGTTGTGATCGTACTTTAAGTAAAAAAATAGAGACGAAATCTGAGAATCTCACAGTTTTCCAGTATGATGTGTTGCGCAAGAGTCACTCACCTTCATATTTGAACCCTGTATGACTCCCATGAATCACCCCGCATTCCTTTCCCTCAGGTTTGATGAATTGCATTCATTCACACACTTCTTTAAAGAAATCCTCTGCAGGTGATTTATCTTTTCCACAAAGGTGTCATTGTCAAAACCAACTCTGATTCGACTTTGAAGTATCCGCCTTTGTGAGCTCAGTGCAGTATTCAGACTGGCTGGCATTGAATACATAACTCTGTACAGACATTTAATCTCTGTCTAGTTAATCCCCAACATATGTGCAGCATTAACATGTTAATATTCTTGGTACATTCAGCTCGGGAGTAAAATTGAAACAAGAGCTGTTTAGTTAATTCATCAGATGTTCGTTAAACTAGTTTGGGCAAAAGAAGGTGAATGATTATTTATTAATGCTGATTTTCACTAAATGAATTTACATGAAAACTAATCCTAATGTTTCTGGCTTTTCATTCATCACTACCAACATTTCTGCTTGTGCTCAAAACTATAAAAATCGGATTGAAGGGAATCCAACAGTTTATTTCTGCTCACTATGAATATGAACCGTTTCCATGTCATGTTCTCTGCGCAGCTTATTTCAACTTATTTCAAAGTGTGAAAGATATCTAATAATCTAGTTTGCAGGACGTCATGAAATTTGCCAGGCACATTATTTTATTGAATGTATGACCTGGCCATTCCCAGTCCATCCATCTATCCATGCATCCACCCATCCATCCTTCCAGTCAGCCATATTCAGCTGTGATATGTGACTCCCATATGGTTGGAATAGCTTACTGTAACCTCTGACCCTATGAGATAGGTATCGCTGGTGCAAAGTATGCAGAACAGCTGTTGAGAAGAATTTTGTGATCTTTAAAAGAAGAGTACCTGTGTCTGAGTGTCTCCATAACTCTCAGCATCTCCCATCACCCGTCCTTCCAGCAAGTGGCTAAACCTCCTGCCCTTCTCTAAGAGAGAGAGGTGTAGGTCGGCAGAGAGGCACTGAGCAATCTCCTGGGAATAAACGTAGCTAGTCACAGTTTTTTCATTCTTTCAGTCATATCTGCCATAGAAGACATAAATGTGCTTCATATTATATAGCGTGAAAGCTTTTCTCTTTGCTTGTCATGAGGCCTGAGAACGTATGTGGATCTGGATCTAAAACTACTGGCTGGATTTTGGGTTTCTTATTATATTTGGGTGGGTTACAAATAAGCTGATAATTTAATCAACTGAAGAAAATGAGTCAATAATTTTGTTTAAATAGTAATTTAAGAAAAAAGGAAATGTTTTGCAGCTGTTTTCAACATTTTCCTCATCTTATAAGACTTGGGCGTCATCTGTTCTTTGGCAACACTGTCGCTAAAGTTTTAGAAAACATTTTCTGTTGTCCGACCTGATATGATTCTCTCTATCATTGGCTTTTTATGCTGAAAACATGTTCTATCGAAGCTGTATATAGTTATTTTGTGATGCCTTAATTGCTTTATCCTGCTGCTTATAGTTTAGAACTGAAGCTCGAGGAGGTGATATCCACGAGTTTGATTATCAGATTAGGATATGAGCAACAAAAACATCATGGTTTCACAGTGTCTGTAACAATTAACCGTCTGTGTATATGTAATGTAATCCAGTGAGTACTGGATTAAACATACATATAAACAATGTATTACATGATCTAATTAATTTAATGAAAAAAACTACTAGGAATAAAATCAAATACTATATAGTATTGATTCACACACACACACGCACACACACTCAGTCACAGAAACACCAGAGAGCCAGCAGGTGGTAGGAGACATTGGTGCACAGTGGTGGAATGCCTAAATAAAAGCATTCAATACTGTGTCTTATAAAACAAAAGGGTATGATATAAGATTTGTAAAATACAAAAAGGTGATGGGTCCTTCTTCTTTCCCATGGACAATTTAACTTCAGAGTTTTTTGCAACACTTTCATCATCAAGTCCCTGAATTCAAACCACATCAAAAGCACCAACTGTGTCACAGATATGCTCCTGCTCTTCTAGCAGGTTGATATCATGATGTCATTGTCAATGTATTGCCAGATCTATAACCAGCATCTGCAGCCAATGAAATATGATCTTGGACCTTAGGGCTTGCTGTGTCCTGATCTGGAGCCCATTAGCTAACCGTAACCAGCCACAGACCCGTATGCTGTGCTGTGCGTGGAGAAACATTCTTCGCAGTACTCGGACTGGCTCATCAGTCTGGTTGTGAGCGTGGAATAAGTCATTTCTTGGAGGTAGCTTTGTGTGAACAAAAGCGGGTGGAGAGAAAACTATGTACAAACCACATGTTGGACCACAACCTTCTTCCTTGTCTGTTTTCTTTCAGGCAAACTGGAAGCAGATGGCAGATGGGCTGGGTTGATAGTGTCAGACTAAGTTCCTCAGATGTTTGGTGTTGGAGATGGATAAAAAGAAGGATTTTTATTTTCTTAACGTTAATGATGTTACCTCAGTGACCACTTTGTCATTTGTCAGCGTGTCCCCCGTTGCTCAGCTGCACATTTATGTAGAACGGGCGAGTTAATGATGTTGCTGTTCTGTTTGTCTTTCCACTTACAGTGAAGTGTTGTTATATCATTGAGTCTCTTTGCACCACATGTTACATTTTTTTAGGCTTGCAAATTCAAACACCTGCCTTAGAGCTAATGATGCCACAGGGCAACTGGGAGGTATCTGCTAAACCTGTCAACAATTATGTTTTCTTCTTCTTTCTTTTTTTGCAGGATGTCAGTTTACATACTTAGTTGTTAACTTATCATATTCTATCAATGATTTATTCCTATAACATGTTAAATTGTTTAAGTTAACTTACTAGAATAGTAACTATTATTGTTGTAATGATAAGAGTTGAAAGAATGGATTATTATACTTACTATACTTTGCAAATGTATTTATCAAGTAAATATGTAAGTTTATCCTCAATGTTTACATCTAGCCTTAATTATTGCAGCTCCTTCTCCCTTGCATGCTGATTGTTAAATGTGTTAGATTGTTTAAACAGAGACCTATTAAAATGGTGCTCGGAGCGCCTTGTAAAACTGAAATAGTCTAATGTTACCACAGCAGCACAAGCACTGTGCAGCATCTCCAAACAAAACATCCTGAGGCTCTCTGACCTCCGGACAACGAGACGGTGACAGCGTTTTGTCATTAAGCCTAGAAATGGTAAAGAAAGCTACATTTTGCATATATATACTGTATATACACCAGACACAGCACTAAGTCGCTTTGAATAAAAGCGTCTGCCAAGCAAAGTAAAGTAAATATAATAGGCGCTTTTCTCAAGAGATAGAATTGGGTCTTTGTGATAGACGGTGCTATAAATGAACCAAATGAAGGTGTAAAAATGAGTGACATGATGTGAAAGAAGAAATATCACCCAAATCTGTTGTTACCGACATGACAGGATTTAAGCTCATTGATTAGCAGACGTCTGAACCACACCTTTTTTTGTTGGTTCGCTCTGTCCACTTTTACAGCACTAATGTTTGGCAGTGGTTTCCAGTAAAAACACACACTGCTATCTGCAGGGCACTAAAATTGAGCCCAATACAGTTTTCAGTTTTCTGGTTAACACTAAGGAGCTATACCCAACTACTGCAGATATATTAGGCTGTGGTTTTGTGTTTGGCTCTGTGGTCTACTGTCATGTCTGATTAGTCACATTTGAACAAGTGTCTTCAGTGCTGTCAGGTTTTGGGGCCTGACTTTGATTGGCAACCATTTTCCCCACGGGACCCATTTTAAACTATCATGTTATTGTAATGAATCATTAAAAAAGTCAACATGGAGCCAGGAAGCAGGTTTTAAATGTTGCAGCTGAGACAGCTGAGGCGGCCTTAATATTCCCACAAAATAGATGCCAGGTGAGGCAATGTTGCTTTGTACTGGTGAGACACACATGCACTCAGACACGCCTCATCCCTCTGCTCATCGCACTCTATGCTTTACCACATAATACAGGAACTCTTTCTGCAGCGTAACATACTTGCTGATCAACATATATCATTCTTGTCTATCAGTATTTAGTGGATTTTGTGATTCGCCTACTGCTGTAAATAGCATCAATTGTTTGTGTGCTCCTTCACATAAATATATGTACTGTATTGTTCTGGCTGGATTTAATTAATGAAGGAGCTGAAGTGAACAATCTGTTATGACTAACAGAACTCAAGCAAACCCTCTATGGGAGAGAGAGAGACTCGCAATTAACCACGGCTCGCCTCCAGTTGGGCTTTTGTTTACTCAAATGTAATTGATTTGTTTTGAAGTCTTGGCCCAGGCTGGTGTGTCACCTTAACTGGTCCAGACTGCTTAAGGTTTATCATCCCTGAGGATTTGGTTCTGAGCACTGCAGACTGGCATTTTTTTACACTTACCAAAACATGTACTCCAAGACGAGACACTGGCCATCTGTTTTGTGCCATGTTTGTGAAATCATGTGCCTATTTCTTCGTCGCTGATTGATTTGCATATATAAATATTAATATTATTATCATGATAGCACTTATCTTGATATTGAATTGACATTATTGATGATTGTTTTAGTTCTCCAGCAAGAAGCAGTTGAAATAGCTGTAAAAGAAACAAGTGTTTGTGTTGGTATCTGTCACAAAACATGGTACTCAGCGAGGTGTTTAATGATTATTGGAACACTGTTTTATAATATAATAGTAGATTTATATAGCTAAGCTAGTAAATAAAGGACATTGCATTGCATGCAGTGGATGTAAAAGTGTAGAGTCTAGGTTTCTAGACCTTCCTAGAGTCGAGTTCTAGAGTCCGCTAGTGTCTGTCGTTGTTAGTGCCACAAGTTCCTGTCAAAGTGGGGAGTTTACTGCAGGTTTTTAGTGTTGATTGCTGCAGGTTTTTGTTGAAATAATTCGGTCAGTTGATATAATTCGGTCTTTTACATGAATTTTACACTTCGGTAGAGCAGCTGACAATGCACCTCTGTACCTGCCGATGCAAAGGCGAAATATTGAAATCCCACTCAATATTTAGAGATTGCCTAATATAATCATCAAGCTTGATAGATGCCAACTTGGGTAACTGCCTAGCTGGAATCATCGTCGTCATGTCACAGTTTTTTCCTTTATGTTCCTTCTTTCTCTCCCTGTTAAGACGAGTGAGAGTAACCCGGTTCTTGTGACCCATCTGTGTTCTCTCCTCTGCTGATTAGGTGCGAGTGATGTAATCCACTGTGGTCTCTGGTGTTGACAGACGTGAAGAGAAAACCGATGGTATCTGTTCTGCTGGCATCCTCGCACACAGACACATGCCTCTCAAGATGCCTGAGAGTGGTTGTCATTACCACGTTGCAGGCCTGATACTTAAAAACAGGTCTGTTTGAGGAGGAGGGGGAGGATGCAGTACATGGGAAGTCATTGTCGTACTCATCAAACCATTTAGCGACCACTGTTCTTGTCTCGGGAAAACTAATGCTTGAAATGTTTCAGCACCGTTTTACTGAGACGTTCTCCCTGTCATTGGTCCCTGACTCCTGAGTTTTTGCCACAGTTAACTCACAGGGTATATGTAGTACGACTGACATCACTAGCATCTTCATCCTCTTAATCTGCTGATGACCTTTCACCTGGTCTTTAGTTTACTAGAGGCCTGAAGAGTAAGCAACTCAGTTGAACCTGACTGGAGTCATACTGGCAGTCTTGTAAAGCTTTTACAAGAGCTTTTTTACATGCTCTTTAATGACTAGTCAATGTAACAACGGCATTTACTTCTCCCATCCAGTCTGCCCTGCATGATAATGAAGCGCCGACAGAACATTAGGGGAGCACTAAATTATTCCAATTAATAGTGAGGGGAACCATGACTGTGAAACCAAATTTTATTGCCATACATCCAGTGGTTGTTGAGACATGAAACTCAGAAACTTAAACGTCAATCCAATGATGTCAGCGGACCACTAAAGTCGTGTAAATATAGTACGTAGGCTGGTAACAATGATATCTGTACCAGAGTTTGTGCCAACCTGTCCAGCAGCTGTTGAAATATTTCACTGGAAAAGTAATACCTGAAGCGAAGTGGCAGTGAAGTGAGTGAGCAACATAACGAACCCCAGAGCCACGTGATTGATGTGGCTGACATAATGTACCCATGCTGAGAAAGTTCTTCAACCTTCAGCTGAACAAATCACATTAAAACACAGTATTTATTTTAAAAGCATTCACTGCATATCACAAAAAGGTGGACATACTGCGAGCACGCTCGCCAACCGCAGCGTCGCTCTGAGCTGCTCTCTGGCAGCATTATGGAGCTGTTCCCATACACTGCTAGTCTGTTTCATTTGGCACTCTGAAAACACACTCATGTTACAGTTTAGGAAGAAAGTACCTAAATCAGGTTGCTTAGTCTACCTAGAATTGTAACATGAAATATGGAGTCGATACAATATCGGTTATGTAATTTGTAAACTGATCTGTTTATCTACTGAGCTTCATGGCGACGTGATTCCCAGGTAACAGTAATGTTCCTGGAAATGAATCAACAAACGTAAGCTGTCTGTGAATTAAAATTTAATTTCAGTCTGTTGAGAGAGTGTTTGATGCAGATATTAATGTTTTCTATGGAAATAATGGCCTCTTTTAGTTGGGAAACTATTTTTCCTTATCCGTTGATCCTCTCTGTGTGTGTGCTGGGATCTGGTGGCTTGACCACCGTTCAACACACACCCTATTCTACTCTTTGCGTTTCCACTCCAGCTGAGATGTGTTTCTCCCTCAGTGCTCCAGCAGGCTCATTACCTGAATCATCAACTCCCTCAACTCCCCAAAAACCCCTTCTCTGTTTTCCACATCTCATGTAAAATACTAATTTACAGGTCATTCTGTGATTCTTTCACTCTCTCCAGATTTATTTTTATAACGGTATGTCAGACACATGTAGCACAAAGGCCTTCTCCTCCCATCTGTTTGCACGTCAAGCTGACGCATACCTTATCTGGCTCATGTGGTTCGGAGGATTCAGAAAAGGTGGGCAGAACCTGGCAAGGAAGAAACAATCATTTTGAAAGCGTTAATAGTCATTTAATCACAAATAATTGCCTCAGATTTATACATTTTTGTGTTTCTAAAACAAAAGTCGCCACTAAATACCTCACATGATTAAAGAACTTCTGATGTTGCTTGTAGGACACAGGGCTGTAGCACAGCACATTACCACAGGTGTGGTTTATGTGCGCGGACAGAGTCGAGCTTTGGGGACTGGTTGTGTGCAGATTTGACCTCTGCTGAATAATATCTTCTCCAGATGTACTTGGAGTTTGTCTGTTAGGGCCCTTTCATCTGTTCTGCAGCATCCATAGATGAGGTTCAGAGACGATTCCTGTCCCAGGAGCTGGATGTGTCCACTCCTGAGAAATGAAATGCTCACATCTGTCAAAACATGCAGTGTTTGCTTTTTCTAAAATGAATCTACAACTCAGATGGATCAGACATAGTTAATGTAATGGTTTACATATTCATTTACTAGATGAATTAGTAGACTAATGTCACTAGACTAATATTCTAGAGTAGTTTTATTGCAAATTTAAACAACCAAAGAAATTAAATTAATGTGCATAATATACTGCAGATATTATCATTATTGAACTACAAAAATCCAAGTGCACTAATAAAGAGACAGGAGGTGGCAGAGCGGAAGATTTTTATTGAGGGTGACCAGGAAAGACAAAGTCAGAAATGAGCACACCAGAGGGACAGCTCATGTCGGGCAGGTTGGAGACAAACTGTGTAGTGAATATATTAGACAAAGGATGTTGAGTCAGGCAGGAGAAGCAAGGGAAGACCTTAGAGGAGGCTCATGCACACAGTTCGTGTGACAGAGCAGGACACAAGGGATAAGGTGAGGTGGAGCCGCTGTGGCAAACCCTAATGGAGCAGCTAAATTTTAAATGATTGGACTGGAAAAACATCAAATCTGTTTACTGTGTACATTTACGGGAAATAACGACAGACCATGTCTTGAATTTGTATGTAGACCTAAAATCATCTCTTACATGGAAAAAAGGCTTTTTTGCTGCCAAATGTCTGCTTATTATGCAACTGGAGGTTTTAAATCAAAAAAGCACCGTGGGTGTCTATTTAGTCACACTAACATTGACCCTAACCTAAACGTATGGGTCATGGGTGAAGGGGAAGTGTGTGAAACAGTGGAACAAACCTCTGATGGATGACTCAGATTCTCCAGTCTCTCCTGCCCTCTCACCTTAAGTTGTTCACTAAACTTACGAACGCTTACACTGCTCTGAGATATCAAGGAAATAATAAGCTAATTATTGAATCTGACTAACAATGATACTCAGGTTGATATCATGCAGTCCTGTCCAGCTACATGCAAACCAACAACTCTTGATTGTAGGTTTGTTTTGCAAGGTTGCAAGGCTATGTGCTCTAAACTTTGCTAACAGTATTGACAGCAGCGTCTAATTCCCACTGACACCCCCAAATAATCTCTCTGATGTAATATTTTACCCCTGTATATGACAACACATGTGAAATTAAATCACCACAGAAATAATGTTAGAATTACATGGTAGCCTCACATTAACTAACAACACACACATACGCCTACAAATGCACGTTGAACAGTTTTTATTCTGCCATGAATTGGTAATCAGGCATGAGCAAAGATTACCAACAGTTATCTTTACAAACAAATAACCTCTGCCTGTTTGCCATCAAGCATTTAATATAATGGGGACATGCTATAATTGATTTGACTGAATCAGTTTCCTTGGATCAGAGGGAGATACAACTGTGTATCATCCACATAGCATTGAACCTAAAAACCTTACAAAGCCTATAATTGAGCCTTGAGGACCTCCACAATTGAGAGGTGCAGATGAGAAGAGACGTAACAGAAAATATCCCTTAGGAGGCAAACCACTCTAAAGCAGTGCTAACAGGTGGTGCTAACGATTTAAAAGAGTGGCATGATCCACAGTATCAAATGCGGCACTCAAATAAACAAAAGTATTAAAATTGTGCAGTGTCCTGAGTCCAGTGTCAGCAGCAGGTCATTTGAAACACATGCAGCGTCGGACAACATACAAATCCCACACAGAAAGGAACCCGGCCAACCAGCGGATAACGATGCTAAACACTACACCACTTATATATGTCACAATGCACAATTTTATCCCCTGTTTTATACCATATTTAACGTACTGATGTAATGCTACTTACACTAAACACCGCACAGGGACTCTCCTTCTCCTAACCTATGCTACCATAATATTTAATGTACTTTGCCGATGAGTGGCTCCAGTGTTCTTAAGGCCCGCTTAGATGGGATTACCACTTCAGTTAAGTGAGAGAAAAAGTTATTATGTGTGTCTCAGCCATCCAGGACTGAGAGGTTTGATTCTCTGCAGTAATGCTTACAATACCTGTACATTCATTGAGCAATAAAGGTTCTATAACAATTATTTTTCATGGGGGAAACAGGTCCATACTGCACAAATCCTCTAATGCATATATAAGATAAGCTGCAGTAGAGTGTGGAAAAGCAGACCAAATATCAAAATGTACCGTTTCCAGAAGTACTACAGTGCACATGTTAATGCCTTTTACATTCTACTGCTACAGTTAACGTCTGGTTTCAGTCCACGTCCAGATCTCTAAGCCTCTCCATTATGTACTTTTCTGACATCATTCTTCCTAAGCATACCCCTGGTGACACTGTAATTCCCCTCTCTTGAGTGCACATATTTCCTGCTTTTCCAGATGGGGAAATGTTAGACAAGGGACTGTAACTACTGTGTTCTGTATCAGTCGCTTACATATGGGCCAACAGCAGAACTGTTAGATCCATTCAGTCTATTTAACTCCCTCTGTGCGCTTTGGGCTGTGAGCCCAGTTACCAAAACACAGATTTTCCTCCATCTCACTGTATCATTTGTAAGGGTGCAACTAGAGAGTATTCTTTTATAAATAATCTACCCAGTCATTTTTATGATTAGTTTATTTAGCTTTGTTTTTCAGAGGAATCTGTTTGTAATTATTTGATAAGTTATTAACAATAAATTATAAGGAAAACATCTAGTGTACCACCATGTTAACTTATGTTAACATGACATCCATCAATGAAGGAAGTATTTTAAAGTTTGATAGTTTGACCATATGATTTGTTCTGAAGCTTCATCTATGAGCCACACTTTTTCAAATGATATCCCTCTTTTCGTTCTCTTATTTCCTGTCAGTCTGTTGGCAGCCTGGGTCAGTACTGACAGATGGTATTTGATCGTGATGCTGTATCTGTGGCCATTTCCCCATCTGCTGTTCAGTTACAGTTCAGTGTGTCAGTAGGTGTGCTCATCACTCAAAGCTTTGACAACTAATTGGGATGTTTAGAAACACTCATGTTCCCTCTGTTCACTCCAAGATTCATTTCCTACTTATCTAGTCCAGCGATCCCCTTCCCCACCCCTCTCACCCCCTCATTTTCCAGCAGGGCAAGTGGAAGTCTTCAATTCTTGGCCTACTCTGGCTGCCTGTCTGCCAGAGCAGAGCCCAGTAATTGCGCCAGTGCAGTAATTGAGCTGTTGGTTCATCCCAGCCTATTAGAGTAATACGAGCCCTACATAAGACAGCATGACAGGCGATTCCGCTTCCTCTGATTACTTCCACTGCAGGCACAACAGACCAAGATGCAGTGAAAAGCCTGGGAGGGTTGGATTAGAGGGGAGGGAGGATAACGTATGTCCCTTTAACACATGTCCATCCACCATCCAGCACATGTCCCAGCAACACCACTTCAAAATGATTTACAGCAATTATTAACGTTTATTAGGGATGATGAAGATTCTGGCTCAGAGCTGAATGTTTTACTATTGACTGTCTGCAAATACTAAGTTTCTACCAAACACTGATGCTTCATAGTGCTCTGCACATAGGCGGAAAGGAGATTTTAAAAACTCAAAAGCTTGACTAAGCTAGTGATTGTTTGCACCCCCGCTACCCACATTAAAATGTAAAGTTGTAACTCATGATAACTCTAGTTTGGTCATAAAGGTTCTTGTATCTTTGTCTACTACACTGTTTAGCACTGTTGCCATAGACCTGCATATTTAACATTCCAGAAAAGTCCATGAATCACTGTGTACAACTTGTCCCCAGCTTTAGCAGCTGTACCCTCTACTGTCTGACGTGAAACATCCTGGGCATTAGCTGGTAGAGGTCATTAGCTTGAGCATGAGCCTCTTGTCAACCAGAAAGCAATTGTCACAGTGTGGACCATTGTAAAAAATTGTTGGTGAGTTGATGTTTAATAAATCACCAAGAAATTCGGTAACTTAGTCAAGTGTAGATTTATTTCATATGTGTCTGGAGGAAGAGTTACACTGTGATTTTATATCTTTATCTTTTTTCACACCTCTACGACAGAGACACACCATGTAATGACGTAACTGTGTTTACACCAAAGACAAAGGACATTGGGCTGATCTAAATGAGTGAGCATCGTTTAGTAGAAGCACTGTTTCCTCAGTCTCCCTTGGGTTGTTTAACAGTGCATGCAGTGTAAAGTATAAACAATAAAACATGTCCAGCTGTGTTTACCACAGAAATATGGCTCATTGATCAGCTCACAGTCAATGTGCCACAGAGAAGGTAGAACATGCAGTGACCCTGCGTGCCACGGCTGACCTTCACTGATTCACACAGCTGCTTCGCCTCCACATCCACATGAGCAAGTGGGTACATTCTCCCTGTGACACAATATTAGACGAAACATGCAGTATATTTGGTCGAGGTAATGATGTGTAACACTTGCATAAGTAATGGTTCCACAACCTAAATGTAATTTTTCTGTGACATATTTGTCAATTACTGCCGATTGATTGGTTACGTCTGGCAACTTATTACTTCTAGTTTTTGCTGGAATTCTGTGTTCTGACTCAGAGTCAGGCATCAGCCAAACATGATAATTGCTGTAACTGTAGAGGGTTGCTAAAACAGAAAAACTGCAGACTATCTTTATTTTGGCTTCGTGCCATTCTATATTGTTGGCTCACAGTGGATGAGTACTTTACTGCCTTCTATCACAGTTACAGTGAAGTAAAGTCTCCAAAATCTGTACATGTTCCACTGATGTCTCAGCCAAATAAAATAAATACAGTCAAGGTTTGTGTTTGAGGTTTGTCACTCAGGCAAATATGAAACACGCTCCAGGGTTTGCTTTTTTCCACGTATGTAAAATGTTTCTGGTGTTAAATTGCTCCATCTGTTGAATGTTAGCATCATTTTTCATTCTTGTTGACGTGATTTTTATAAAAGAATGACACTATTCATTCTAAGAGAGACACTATTCCTTTTTTTGAGCCTAATTAGATGGATATCGTCTGTGGATGAGTTATATGTTGTGGATAATGTGAAATGATTTGATGGATGCTATCTGTAGACGGGAACCACACAGTGCCTCACACAACCTTTTCCAGTGGATGCACACTGTTTGCTGGTTTGTGTTATTTTTATAGGTCTTGTTTGCATTAGTTACTATAAGAAAGTATGTAGGCTTCAGCTGTACAGGTTTCTAGGTCAGGCACCTGAACAGCTGTGCTGTCTTGGGTGTGGGTGATCTTTAGATGGAGTTACTTAATTCTGACCCACTACAATGGCCACTGATGAGGGAACTAAAAAGCCTGTGTTGTAGAGCACAGCTCTCATTTGGTTCTTGCTATTTAATATGGCTAAAGCCTCTAAAACCGCCCTGATGAAAGCTACAGCGTTAGCCAAAACATTAGCAAACAGGCAAAGAAAACTTAGTGTTCTTGTTTAGAGTGTAACAACCCAACTTAACACCGAGCTAAACCAGTGACCAGTCAATGAAGGGATCCGTAGCAAGTTTTGATCCTTTTACTGTTCATCCTTCATATATACGTGGGTATGTGGTAAAAACTGCAAATAGAAACAACACAAAGAGCATTCACTGTCTCGTTACAATTACCCAGTAAATGGTAGCAAATTTCTCACTTTGTGAACTCAAAATAAGCTAAACTTTACATAACAACAAATAAATTCTATCAACGTGTTAATTATAAAGTTTCTTAACATAATAATCAGCAAAATATCTACCTTCGAATGTTAACAAATAAACAAACAAACTTACGGCATTGCCT
>JAUMHF010000014.1:15170706-15186813 GCA_032359275.1 Microctenopoma steveboyesi | reverse complement strand
TTTGGCTTGTGTTGTGGTGTTGGGATGATACATGAAGCTGGGATCGTTTCGTTTTTTTGCTTCGTAGCACACAAACTCGCAAAAGTACTCAAAAGGAGGAAAATGACCATAGCTAATAAACAAAACGTAATATACATATTTAACACAGGATATATAAAATGCCTTAGAGGCAACACAAAACTATTCTGTTTTACTGTGTTTAAAAAAGAATTCACACAGAATGGACATACAAAAGATGTGGCTAAAGCAGTTTACCAGCAACAACAAATGATTTCTTCTTTAACGTGACCAGTAAATAAGCAAAGTAAACCTTGTATAAATCTCTGCCAACTAAAACCATCAGTTGAAGCAGTGTTGATGTGTTGCTGAGCTGTTTTGAATACAGAGGCCTAAAAATGATAGATGTTTTATGTTTTAGATCAGTATTACTCAATTTTGGCTTTGAGAACTGAAATGGATTTGAATCAAGTGGTTGGTGTTGTAAAAAGAAATGTTTCTTTGTCATAACATGCATTGAAAAGGTTTCCACACTTGTGACTAAGAAAATTAATGCAAACAGCATGCACCTGAATTTGAAGCATCAACACACATGGGCATTAAGTGTGGTTAGTGGGTGTAGACTGAGAGCAGAACAAAATCTACATCACACGCAAAAAATAAAAAGGGGGGGGGGGGTCTGAATATGTTCTGATGTATGCATGTGTCTCATAAACAGTTTTCAAAAAGATTATAGATTAGTTGCATATGATCATGTTGCAAGAGTTTTCCCATAATCTGCATTGTGTTTAAATTAGATTAAATGTACATTTCTGGACCGTCATCAATGGGGAAAAAAGTTACTGATGCTGATGTAAAACAGACTTGTATTCATTGCTAGGTATCTAATGTCAGCAATCAGTGTTTAATTCTCAAGTAATTCAAAGGGGTTCTGGCTAATGGTTGCTGCAGTAGCTATTGATGTATAATGAATACTGGTATATTATTATTTAGTATTGTCTGTTTCTTCAGAGGCTTTGTGTTCTTTTGAATCACATGATGGCGCATTGTGTAAGCCTTAATTTATTATACACATTACTTTCCCTGGGCCGATGAGATTCATAAAGGAGATCAGATCATGGCGTGACATAACAAAACAGACATGATGCTTTACAACAAGGGCATTTAAGGAAGATCATACACAGCTGTTGTCTGTCTTTGTGATTTTCAGCAGCAGACAAATTGTATTGTGTATTTGTATCTCTTTGTTTATCTCTTTGGCTTGTCTCTCCATGATATTTAGTTGTTAACAGTTGAGCCAGATTCTTTGTGACTGGAACTGTTTTCTGCTGTGAACTGTGCGATTTCTAGAGGTAAATGTGTTTTAGCTTTTCTTTTAACCCCAGGCTTAAGATCTTGTGATATCCACAGCCTGATGGATGTTAGCCACCCATCAGGCTAAGTCTGAATAAAGTAGAATCACCCGACCTCTCTATACTTTTTATAAATAGAAATAAGGTCTCAACAAATATAAGCTGAGAGTTCTGAGAGTCTTTTGTTTTATTATTATCCTGCTTGTCAATCCAATTTCTGCAACAATCCACAGGGCTGTCTTTTTTATTATTTATTGTTTTACTACTATAGTAGGTTAGTTAACCCACCGACAGATAAATTACCCAATGGCTTTACTGTTCACACGTTTCTCTTGGTGCAGGTCACGAACATCTGTTTTTCTTTTGCGTGAAAAAAGCAGGCATGACTGGCAACCAACCCCCCACCCCAGACCTCCCTCCTTCCATCTTGATCTTTTGATTATAGTTTTGTGAGAAAGCTCATGAGCGTGTACCTAGGCTTTCCCTGAGGGCACAGTATGTCTGCACATGAAACGCTCTCTCATGAATAGTCCCATACAAGTTTACCTTAACAAAGACCATCAGAGCATTAGATCAGTAAGTGTGTGAGAATGTTTTCCAGTTCCCGGGGCTATTAATTACTACTCATTTAGATATCGTAGCATCAGCAGGCCCACACACTACACAGCATAACAGAGGAGCTTGTGATTCGTGTGATTGATGTTAATGTTGTTATTATGGTTCATTGCAATTTGTACATTGTTGGAAGCTTGCGTAACTTGGGGTCAAAACAACTGCTGATAAATGAGAACTTCTCATACTAAATGTGCAGAATGGACTTCTGATGCCTCTCTAAACATACTTTTCTAAACATTTATCGAGTTGCGCTGGCATAATATTAACCATGGTCTTGGTCTTTGTTTAAACGCTGCACAGTTATGTCTTGTGTGGATCTTAAAATCCAGATTCAAAAGAATTTTGATGTTTGACAGAAGACAATTGAACGATGATGCCATAGGCTGAGAACTTTTTGGTGGGACTCCTGTTCATCCAGTACTTTTTGTGATTTCTCAGGAATTTATTCAGATTTGGGACAGATGAACTGATCTGAGCTCATAGTGACCCTACTAATGTCCTATTCTTGTCAGTGTTTTATCTCAGAAATGTCATGATCTCTGGTATAAACGTCCGCTCTGAATCATGCATAAGTCTGTTGACAGGTGGCACGGCGGTGTAATGTTAGCGTTGTCATCTCTCTGTTAGAAGGACCTGAGTTCTCTTCATTAACTCCAGCTTCCTCCCAACTTTCAAAGACATGCATGTTAGATTTATTGGTGACTCCCCGTGCATGGTTGTCTCTGTGTGATGGATTGGTGATGTGTCGGGGTTAAGGTTAGGGCCAACCCTGTCTCTCGCCTGATGTCAACTGGGACAGCGCCCCCCCCTTGCATATGGAAATGGATGGATGGATGGATGGATGCCCATCTACAAGACAGGATTATAGGGACAGATCAGAGCAGATATCACATGCCCGAGTCATCTTGGCGAAGATGTTTGTGTCATATAACACTGGACCCTAAAATGGGAAACCAGTATTACTGACGTATTATAAAATCTTTCCAGCTGAATATTTTGTGGGCAGTGTAAAAATAGATGATCTCACTCTTACTGATGTTTGATACAGCATCAAACATCTTAAATCATGACATGTACAATTTTTGCAACTACAGTTTCTAAATATCATCCATTAGAGTGATTTCACCTGTTTTTGGTTTCACCAAGGAAAAGTGATGTCCTATAAGTGGAAAATACAGTCATTGTGAAGTAAGCTATTAACCCATGTGACTGTGCTACTACTGCATTGCCAAAGTGTATGTTAAGTCTGATTTCATGTGATTGTGTACAATATATCATTGCATTTGATTTGAGACTGGAGCGTCAGTGAAGACATCTAGCAGATACTGTATTCTGTTTATTATCAAGTCTTCAAGGTGCAGTTCAAATTCAGATCTATTTTTCTGTAAGTGGTTGTTGAACTATGAGGATTTCTGGGAGGATGGTATGCTGGAATTTTTAGTGCAACACCTGATATGTTTCCTTAATGCCATTCCTCGGGGCAGCAGAGTGTGACCAGTGATTTGTCTGGCACTGCTGTCAGCATGAGTGTAAAGAGTGAATGGGTTTCTGAAAGTTTTGACGGGCGTAAATTTATTCAGAAAAGTCATTGAGAGGAGTAGAGTTTTATCTGCTTGAGCAATCCTGTATCTTTGGAAAGTCCGGAGGCAGTCTTAAACATGTTCATAGTGGTTAAAGCTTAGTTTCGTGTTTGAGTTCTGATTTTGTTTTGTTGGAGCTCTTACATTAAGGCTCTTAAGCTACATTGATTATTTTCTAGTATGTAACTTAAATGCGATCTCTGCTCACTGTCTTTGCACAACTTACCTAATGACATTGACTTTTAAGTTGTAGATCATCTCAGTTAGCGTGATTAGCAACAACACTAGTCTTTGAGTGGTGACTCATTTTCTCCAGATTATAAAGAGCTGTTCATAATCCTCAGGAGCCACCTACAAACACAGGCATCCACAAACCCATCTGGACGGGACAAAGGGCACCTCACTTTGCGTAAAAGTACTAAGTAAGTAGTGGGTAAAACAAAGTTTGGTGCTGTAATAAGACACAAAAAAGAAAGGAGGAAAAAGACTAGGAAGTAATTTGTAGCAGCCCAATGCAGCTTTAAAAGGCAAGGGCCCCATAAGTGGTTTTTAGTAATCAGTGATTGTTCTCTTCACAGCATGTTAAGCTTTCTCCTAAGTGGCAACAGATGAATGATTTGATTTGGTTTCTGCAGATGGTCACTGCCTGGGTCCTACAATCTTGAAACAGTGCAGAACATATGCTACATGACCAAAATTGACTGTGTGACTGAACAATATTGGAAAATAACTGTAATTTTAATATTGCAGTTGCAATTTATTGTGCTTTTGGTTGTTTTCTTTTGTAATATGCAAATGACTAACATCGAACAGAAACAGAAAACCATTTAATTGGTCTTTCTTCTAGACAGTGCACTGTCAGGACAAACACAGTGGTTGACTGGCAGTCACTGTTTTTCCTCTTGTTTTTATTCATGTCAGTGTTCTCAATTTATCTCTGTGTCGCTCCTCTGTCCTTAACACACACAAGTTTAGTTGGTGTGTACTCCTTGCTCTCTGCAAGACGCCAATTGTTATCAAGGATCCTGACTTGCCCCTCTTTCATCATTGCAAAGAAAGAACATCGATGTTCTGTGCCAATTAACTTTCTTTGACCATTCAGGAAAAAACACTTCTTAGTTTCAGCTCAAAGATAAATAACAAATCAAAGAGATATAAGGTCTGGAAGTTGATCTGATTTTGCATTTCAGAGTTGTTTGTGCATGCAAAGGAGGCCACATTTATGCCACAGATTGGTACATACAAAGAGCAAATTAACTGTCTCAGTAAAAGACAGAATCCTGTAAAGCTACGACATCATCTGTTGCACATGGTGGTGGCAGTGTTATGACACGGGCATGTGTGGCTGTCAATGGATCGCAGCTGTTTATTCTCTTTGCTCAGATTTTGGAAAATGCTGCAAAAGGTACTGGGTGGTGCTTTATATTAAAGAAGGATCATGACAAAAAAACGTACATCGCAAGCTACGCAAGAGTTTCTTAAGGCAAAGATTCGGACGTCCTTCATTTGTCCATGTCTACCGTCTCTGTTCAACAATGTCTGAGTTTTCAAGCATTTGTTTTCAGCAACCCGGTCTAAACTATTTTCATCAACTCTGATTAACTTCCTGTGAAGGCACAGGGGAGTCAGTACGCCTGAGGCGTGTCTGTAATTCTTTAGAATCTGTAGTGTTTAAACATATTTGCAGCCTTGCGATTAGAAAATAACTGTTAAATTGAAATATCTTGTAAAAAGTAATCGTTCAGGTCTAATGCATACTGAGCATTTTTCTTGATTTTTCTCGCTACAGATGAGGTGGACGTTCTGCAGGAGCTTTCTCTTCACGTGTCAAGCAGCAGTAATGCTTCCATGACTTTGGAGGGCAAGTGTCCAGTCCTGCAGGTGGGACAGTACTCCACCTTGGCTCTTCCCCTACAGCAGATCTTCACTGAAGGGTATTGTTTTGTCCTAACTCCTTATTTTCAGTGTTTTACCAAAGTAATGAAAACCAATGAAAAAATACAGAAAGAAAACTTCCTGCTGATTTTTGATCACCTATTCTCATATGTGTCAATTTCATCTGTCAGTTTTATTTGTTTAGCTCCAAATAAAAAACTAATCATTTCCCTCAAGGGGCTTTATAAACCGTTCCTGCTCAAAGTTATAGTTAAGAAAAAAGTTGTATGCTTTGATTCTATGGCTAAATGGCGTGTCTGTGTTTGTGTTTAGGTTTGCAGATGAGTTCAGTTTAATGGTGCAGCTGCGGAGTCCTCAGAAGGAAGAACGCAGTGTTTTCAGCATGCTCAGCCCCAACAGCCATGTTATGATGCAACTGCGAATCAGCGCTTATACTGTCATCTTTATAGGAACACAGCAACGACACTATGAGTGAGGCCAATTCTTTTTTTTTTCTTCTTTTCTGTGCTCAAATAAATAGAAAATTAGTGAAATGAATGCATATTCGAAGTCCGGTAATCTCTCTTTGGCACTCTTATGCTTTTATTTATAAATTAATTGTAGTAATCGTTCTACGATCTAGTGATAGTGTTTCAAACAAGAACATGCTTTTAACTTCCATTCATTATCCATTATCCAAAACATCCAGATGGCACTCATGCCCGTTCCTGTTTAATGGCTAAAGGGCATGCACATGTGTACGATGGAGGAAAGTTCTGTGGAAATCTGTGTTTGTCTGCAGCATGTGTGTATTTGTTTGACCGTGGATTGCGTTTGGCTGTCTCTTTGGTGAAATGATTTATTAGCCATTCCTTGTCAGGTTTTTTGTCAGAGAACCACAGAGCTTGAAGCAATACATCATGACGAGACAGCAGACAGAACTGGGCCAAAGAACAGGCATAGATACTGTATCTATCTTGTAATATTGGCCCCTGGTTGATTTTTTTATTTAAAGCTGCATATTCATTGAACTTGTAGCTGTTATTTTGTCTCTTAGGTTTGGGTGGATCTTGAGTCCATAAAGATTCACGAAGAACATGTGTTTTAAACAGTTCCACTAATTAGGAATGTATATTTTGAACGGGAACTCCACTTATTTTAGGACTGCTCCAGTGACGTGCAGTCAGAGGGGGCAGGTGAGGCAGTCTCATCGGGAATGGTAAAATACTAACAATGAAACGAGAAAATCTGTTTGTCCACCTGAATGTTCTGGCATTTGTCTTCATACTGCAATTACGAATTTCACATTTAATGGATGCGTGTTTCACATTTAATTCTGGATATGCAACAGCACTGTAGCTTTCTAGTTCACATTACTCTTTGATCAGCAAATATTCCACTTGCAAAACTACCACAATCAGTGTTCACTATTCCCAAATGATTACAAAGTGTAATTAATAGATTGAAGATGTAACACATGTGGCAATATTCAAACATTTGTGTTCCAACTTTTTTGAGTGTGGCCAAATTGTTTCATTCAAATATTTAAAAGTTCTTATTTTACAGAGATTTGTGCTTTTTTGAGAGAAGCAACACATTTGAACATATGTTTATTACATGATGCTGACATTACTCTCAAGACAAATGAAGCCAAAGATGTGTGACTACATAACTACCCATGTGTGTCTGTTAGGTTCCCAGTCAGCGGTCTGTCTGATGGACAGTGGCACCATGTGGCCCTCAGTGTGTCTGCCCAGAAGCTGGCACTGTATGTGGACTGCTCACTGCTGGAGAGTGTGGACTGGGTGTATCATGGAATGGGCATCAGCACAGATGGGCTGCTCGTAGTTGGAGGCGTCATTGAAGGTTTTGAGACTCCACTAGAAGTAAGTGGTTTCCACCCAGTGCACAATTTTGCATCCTGATGTTTCTTTTTTTCCACTTTATTAGGCATAAAAAACAAAATGTACACAATCACAACTCTGCACAGCTACTCGTTGCATTGGTTTTAAGCACTAACTTCAGGCCAGACACTCGGCTGACTCAAACTCTGTTCTGCCAGACGTTTAATCGTTTGGGATTTTCTATTGTTGTTTAATATCATGCACGTGTACTTTATGACCAGGTGGTTGCAGTAGGCATAATAGTCACAACATGAGTTTCAAAGCAATAAACTCATTGTGTGAAGTACACGTCGCACAAGAAAGAAGACACGTAGATATTTCGGCCTTGTGACCCTTTCCTACCATCAAAGACACAAAGACCTGGTACGCCTAGAAACCATCTATTTGTTTTTATAAAGTATGGGGAGAAATCACTAACCTGCTCTAACCACAGTTACTATTCATTATTACACCAAATTATAGAGGAGACACTGATGAGTGTTTGGACAGAGAATGAGCTCAGTATCTTGAGCCTCCTCCCTGTTCTCAAGTGAATATGAAGGCGTCCTACATCACTTTATTGTTAAAAGACCCTGCAGGTCTATGCACTTCAGGTGGAAACCCACAAGTAGAACATGTGGGTCCTTAGTACAAACAATGCAACTGTTCAGATATTTTTATGTATTTTTTTGGGCCTTTCCAGTCACCTGTTACTTTGTTAAGACTTACTGTTAATGCCACTTGAATGCATATTCATTTAAAAAGCACCTCAGTGTTACCTTGTGTGGGAAAATCATTGTCGTTCAGAACTCATTTTGCTGCAATGTGCTAAGTTTTACCTTATGGACATGCTGTCCCAGTTAAAAAATGGACTTGTGGCCTAAGGATTGTAGTGGGCAGCATCATAATAGGGGTTGGTGTGGGCATTGTAGAAGCAACATCTGGATTTGTTTTTCGCACCAGATGGATGAAACCAAATGCATTCTCAACTGTCTTGTTTTCCCTGATGACATCTTTTTACTGAGCTCCAAGGACAGAGCATTGCAGCACTATGACTCTTCTGCTCATCCAGTCCTCTTGCCTAATTGATGAAGGTTTTAAATGAAGTAAAGTATTATTAGGGCCTCAGAAGCATTGGTCACTGTGTCGCTCTCTATGCTGCTGCTCCATCTTCCTTATCACTTCTCCTGTGGGGATATGTTTGAGAAAAGAATTCAATCACAGACTTTTCTTTCATGTCAGTTAATATTTATCAGATTTCGACACTTAAGCGTTGACTTGCACGTGATCTGAGAGATGCTTCCGTTACAAAATAATTAGTGACATTAGCTGTGTGTGCACGAGCTCCTCTCTGCTTCTCAGTCAGGTCTTAATTAGCCAAACTATCTCCACACTAGCAAATCCCTCTGATACTTCTTTTCCAATATCTCCTCGTGTTTTGAACCTTGGCCATATTCACTGGGGCATCTTTGCTCGACATTTTCATCATTAATTCGTAATCATTTTTCTTTTTCATCTCATTGTCACTCCTGCTGTGACTGGTTTAGCACAGTTCTCATTATCATTGTAATTTTATCTCATCAAAATATAATGGAATGAGTCATGTTGACGTTGAATCATATGTATTGTTTTATTCTGGAGTTCTAAGATGATAAGACAACTAATGCTGCCTGTCTTTCTCTTTAACTTGCCAGAGATGCTTGTAATTATAATTAGGGTTTGGTTCATGTACGAACAACCTTTTTTTTCTAGCAGCTATTATATCATTTGTTTACTTGATGTACTTTCCCTGCAGAAAACAAATTGTTTAGCGGTTGTTTGAATACTGGATCACACTCAGTTGACATTGGTTGATTATTATTATTATTATTTTTAATTATATGTTTGGCTGGCGTCGTCATCTATACATTATCTATTTTCAGGTAGTATCTTATCATTATCAGAGGTTACATAAACCTCACTATCTCTGAAACATTATCTTTCTATATACAGGAGTGTAGCACTGAAAAGAACTATTCTCCGTTGTAATTTGAAATGTGTCTGATTTGACTTAACTTATGTATTTCTTTGAGTCATGCTCATCTGTCTTTAAGCAAGTAAAATTTATTACAGTGAACACACACTGCCACAAACCCGCAGTCACATTCTTATAAACACAGCCTGGGGACAGAGGTTTTTAAATGTCTGCTGATGTTTTGTTTGCCATGCTTGGCCTGATGTCAGAGTCACTGGTAAAGTAACTGAGAGCTACAGTGAGAAGTTTGACCTGCATTAACCTCTGGTTGTCTGAATGTTGAAATTTGTCTTTTCTTTCTTTGTGCAGTTTGTTGCTCTCCTTGCATATAAACAGATTTGGTTAACAGCAGCATTTACATGCATTAGATAATGTTGTTACACTTTCTCACATTGTAATGTGCTTTGTAATATTTAGCCAGGAAACATAAAACTGATATGTTTACTAATATTTTAGCAGTCCTCTATCTTTTGTTGGCACGATGGTCAGGCTTGGGGCTTTTAGCTGCCTTTTACTGTAACATTTAACTTTATTGGAGCTACATTATTAATCTTATAGTACCAACATAAACAGTCCATAAAAGTCCTGCTGCATTTCTCTAAACATTTATTTTTTGTTGAATAACTTTCAGTTTCAGTGGCATTTGATGCTGTGCCAGTATTTTTCAAAAAGCACTTAACTAGTGTAATCCTGTACATATATTCATGTGTTATATATGGTGGCCTCTAGAGACAAAGCACAAACAAAAGGAAAAACAGAAACAAGAAGAAAATGTGCATACAACCCAAAGTGCTCCACAACATTAGGGTGGTGTGATACGCTCATGTTGTCACTGCACAGACCAGGAAGTTTTTTCAATGACTGGTGTTTTGCCAAAAAATGATGCCAGAAAATCAGTAAATCAGGTCAAGAGCACACACACAGTCTGTCGAAGGCGACTACAGCTGGTTCTTTTATATCAAGTGAAGCATGTGTTTTTAAAGGCGGCCTGGTAGCCCAGTGGTTAAGGCAGGGGGCTGGGATGCAGAGATAGCAGGATTGATTCCCAGCCAATTAGCCAATACAGGCGTAACCCTGAGCGAGACACTCCGAGCGCCGGCTGTAGCTGCTCACTGCTCCCCCCATTAGGAATGGGTCAAATGCAGAGAAGAAATTGTGTTGTAACAATGTGTTCAATGGCAATTAAGCAATTTCTTCTTCTTTAACAGGCTAATCACTTTCTGGCAGACAATCACTTTTTGGCACAACACTGGTCATAGGAACATCCTGGTCTGTCTAGCGACAGGACCACATGATATCAACGTGCCCCCTAGTGTCATGGAGAACGTTTTGGGATTGTTCATATGCAGCGCGTTTTTCTCCTGTTTCACTAGGCCACTGTAGTTTTTCTGATTTTGCTTGTAACATTGATTTTTATATCTTTTATAAAAACAAGAACCTCCTTTGTTTTTGCATAAATACAGTCCTGACATGAAAAGCAAATGGAGACGAATGTTTCCTTCCACCTACAAATGACCAGTTAAGCTGTTTGCAGTTCTTGTGTAATGATGTTAAAAGCTTTCTTTTTTCCTGTAAAGGTGATGTTGTATCGCCACAGTGTGTGTCTGACTCTCTGTCTCTGCAGGGCCATATCAGACAGCTGACCTTCCTGATGGACAATCCAGATGCTGCTACACAACACTGCAGCCACCACCCACCCCGCTGTGGTGACTCTGCGCCTAAGCCTCCGCGCTCCCCACGCACCAACAGCGCCTTGGAGGTGAGGAAAGCAGCAAAGTAAAAAGGAGAACCCTGCAAAAACTCCTTTATTATTCCCTTGGCTAATGTAAACAGCAGCTCTGACACGTTACAGAGGTGTTTAGGGTGAAGTCAGGTTTCTTTTGAAGCCCGCAGCTCAGACACTCAGACTCCTGCAGTTAATACTTTGACAGCGTAGCCTCTTACATACTGTGAAGCATGATAAATGATCATCAGATGATTTATAGCAAAAACTACTCTGACTTCTGCGGTTATGATCCAGTCTGGTGGGTTTAATAACTCTTAAGAGTTTGGTTGCTCATCGGGTTAGCCGTGAGCTGTCTTTATTTGTGGTTTTTAAATTTAGAAATGTTTCTCTGTTTCCACGCAGAATACAGTGTTGTCCTCAAATGACCTGGAGGACCTGCAGGGAGACCCCGAGGAGGAGTCCTTCTTGAACTTTGACAGAAGTGTGAGTAAAATATTTTAGTGTCTAAATTATGGAAACATTGCAAAACCCTCCATTTATGTAGGTGTGAAATATATAATAATGATAATTTACAGTAATTAGTGACTATATTTAGCTGTGGACAGCCGTACATACCAACCACTGGTCTGGTTACACTGGCTTCAACTTTTTCTTCTGTCCAGTGTCTGTCATTAATTAGTGCAGCGATGCAGAGCCTCAGGCGTCGGGGGCCTCCACCAGCTGTACCGCCCCTTGTCCTTGTCTGACGGATTCACTTTGCATGTGCTGTGGTGTATATATGTGCGTACTGTGAGATGCCTGTGTCTGCTCGCTGGTCTTTGTTGTGGCTGTTCATCTGTAATGATGCTCAGAGTGTGCTTTAACTAATTATTGTATATCCAGGGCACATTTCTTTTATTTAAAACAGTAATAAACATCAGAAGGAAGTGCATAAAACACTGTGCTTTCACCTTTTGGTTTACGTATTTAGAGGATGTTCATCTGTTCGTTAACCTGAGCAAAACACTGTAATGCACTAAAAAGGCTGGAGCTGCTGATCTGTTTGCCCCACAGACCAAAGTCTCCTCATTCTTCTTACTAGAATTGATCAGTGCATCTAAAACCACAGATTCAAAAATCTGTTGTGGTACGAACCACACTGTAGCTTCATTACTCATAGTTCCTGAAATACACACTGCTATTTCCTCTGGCACTAATATGAATAAACAGTGTTTCTGGAGTGTTTGAAATGGATACACCAGCAAAGACCATGTGCTTGCGAATGAAGGAAAGCAAAGCTGGTTTGAATTCACGTTCAACCAGGATCTGGTTCTTCATAATGCAGCAGTGAACATCCAGAGAAGGGAGCCCGATCCTGAATCCTAAAGCACAGCAGGCTGTGTCGTGCCATGAAACACCGGCCCCACCACGCACGGCCCCACCATCAGGATGGCATTGAGATGCCTTTATGATGATATACACACAAACAGAGACTCTCCTGGTGTTGGCTTTTTTCGACCGCTTTTGCACGAACAGCTGCACCAGATCTCTCTTAATAGTGACTGAAATCTTCAAACCATTGCATCTCTTTCTCATTATCTGTCTCTGTGCGCTCAGCTGTTTCTGTTTTTTGGTATGTCTAAACCGGTCTGCCTTGGTTGTCTGTGGTTCCGTGTCCATTCATCTCTGTCTGTTGACTGTTTGTGCTCCATCAGTCAGAGCATTTCCCAACACGTCGAGCTAATGTGACAATCTTTCAATGTACCTGCTGACCAAACAGCAACGGGGTAACAGAGATTAAAAACAATAAGGTGATTGCAATGCTAATTCAGTTAGGGAGTGAGCCAGAGAGTTCTGTGGAGCTCCAGCTCTCCTGTATCTGGTTCTCCTCACCATGCTCACCGCTACATTAGTGACATTTATTTCTCTTTCTCTGCGGTCTGCTGCTGTCGTCCTTGAAGCATAACATTTCTGACTGCTGGACCACATTGTGGGGGTTTCCTGACTTTGATGCATGCCTATGCTGGGCCCACCGGCTCCCTTGACAGGTGTTCTCTGTAGAGACATGGCACTCGACCAGCTAATCTACAGCTACTCCCACGTGCACTAAGAGCGTTAAACACTGCTGGAGGTCAGGGACCTCAGCTAAACGCAGAGCTATGAGCTCTAGAGCATATTGATGGCTTTGAACCCTCATAATTATGATGTCCCACATTTGTGTGTGTGTGTTGTTTTTTGTATACTGAAGATACATCATGAATCCTGTAGGTCTGAAGGTTTTCAGTAATAGAATGACTCTATGTGCTAACTGTGCTCACACTTGATCACTAAAGCTGGAGCTGTCAGTGGAAGGTGAGCGCGTGCACACACACATACACACACCAATTTGCCTGTGGTCATAATATTCTCTGTTCCATATTCAATCCCAACCAAGTGTTTGCACCCAGGTCCCTGGAGAGGCCACTTTCATTAAGCGTGTCAAGCCAAAGCTTTTAACTGGCAAACTCAGACAAAAACAAAAAAGTGGAGAAAAAAAGAATTCATCATTTCAACACGTGTCTTTTAATCCAGAGGTTTTATGCAGTGTTTCATTTAAGGTCTGGCAACAGAGCATGTGTACTCCTCTGACCTAGCAAAGCTGAAATTATGGTCATGGTTGAGGTTGGTAAATAAAATATATACTGTCTGTGTCAGTCCTGTTAAGTTTTCCAAACTCGCAGAACGTGTGCTATTCACTGTAAACTCGCATTAATTGCTGGCTGGTAGCTACGGGGGAACTTATTTTGCAGAGTGAAAACCAAAACAGTAAAGATTTAGTTTGTCAAGTCGAAGTTCCTTTTCTCTTACGTTTACTCTTACTTTCTGGCCGGGCCTCTTAAGTTACGTGGCCCAAGGCAACAGCTGTCAAGATCAGATTCGCCCAGCGTGGCTGCATAGAGCGTCGTTCAGACAGTGAGCCTGCGTTCACCTCTTGTCCAAACTGTGCAGCGGAGATGAGTTGCTCTTACAAAGATATCATTATGAATGTCACTGCTGAACTCTGCCTGTGTGCCTCATGTTGTCAGGAGCGCTGAACCAGAGCAGATTGTGCAGTGGTGTGTAGACGGTACATACATGTCACGTCATTCCTGTCTTGTCAGAGTCGCGATGATGGACAACATGTTCTCATGCTAGCAATGTCTGGAGGCTCATGGCGAACGGCATCGCTCAGCACAGACAAATGTGCCATTTTAATTCTAAGCCTCCTGCTGTGTCTGCAGCTATGTGATTAGTGGATGTCGTACTTTGTGATCTTTTTAGAGGCAGAGACAAGTAAATACATTTAAGCAGGCTTGAAGCAGGCTTTGTGATATAAATCCATCATTTTCATTCATCATTGGATTACTTTGCTCTGGAAGAAACAGTGATTTCTTTGGGGTTATAGGCGCCTCTCTTTCTATAGCCAGAAAATTATATCTAAATAATACAGCATTTACTGTAATACAGAGCTGTCAGAAATGAAGAATGTTCAACGATGGTCTGCAGTAAATGTGTAATGGATTCAGGAGCTAATCATTTTGAGAAGGTTTTCTACCAGTTGCATGTTGTATCGACAAACCAGCAATGGGAAAGAGGCTGAGGATCTGGGTTTTTCTTTAACAAGTAAGCTCTGCAGACTATCAAGCTTTTCTTTTACGTGTAATTCCCAAGCGCTGAACAGTAACTTTTCATCAGCTTGAAGCGTTCGTAACTGACTCCAATATAAAATGAAATTATTATGGACAAGGCCAGTGCTAGAGGAAGTGTGTTTGTAAAAGTGGTTATGCTTGGATTAAACAGAAAGAGGAAGAGATCAAGGATTTGGTAAGAAGGGAAAAGAAAGAAGAAGTCACGCCCTGGCTGATTTTCTTCTTTGTCATTAAAAGGTGCGGAACAACTTACTCTGGGTGAAAAGTCCCAACATGCTGAAACTAATACTTTCCCCTCTCGAACTGTAATTTAGTACAGCGTTTCTGTGCTGCACAGGTATATAAGCAGTAAAGTGTGGTTAGATGCTCGGCAAAGTAAAATTGTCACTACATCAGCAGCTTTGCGCCTTTCACGTCACTCCTGTTGTGTCTTGTCAGTGCAAATCCCCACATCCAGCTAGAACTAGCTGCTGATGCAGGTTCTGGCTTCAGTGCAGACAGCAGAGCTCTCTTGAAAACATTATGTGGGTAGGATGAGGATGTGTCTAGAAGATGTTAGGAATTAAAAAGAGATCACCCCAACATACACATCTGCCATGAGGTTTTAGTACACAAAGAGGTTGTCTTCACCCTGAATCAACCTCCCTGTGCTCTCGTTTGGTGAAATTACTGTTTATGCTAGACCACCTCCTCTTTTGTTCCTAATAAACATGAAGTAATGCTTCCTGTGACAGGGGGCTGCCCAACTGTTCCTGACTTTGATGCAGACGAGCTCTCCTCTCGGCATCAACCCAGTGTCGTAAATCAAGCCGACCTCAGTCAATCTGCGGTGAATGTTTCCCCTCACATGTTCTCTTAGCTGTGGTTATTTACTGAAAACGGGCACTGTGGCTTTCCCCTTCTTTACTGGCCTCCCGAGAGATTTTGTTCTAGTGTGCAGGCTACATCCATCCAAAATCCACCCATGTGTGAAAGCAGTGGGATTCCCTCACATCATCCTTGTCTTTGTTTTTTGTTCTGCATCCCACATATAGGAGGAGCAGTTATTCACTGGAGCAGCTTTTACTGTTGCCCATGACGTTTGCGGTTAGCACAGCGCCAATAGCCTGGTGTGTTAAATCTCATCCGGAATCTCTTGCGGTCAGCTAAGTAGTGGGGAAAGAAAAGGTCACTGAGGATTTCATGTGTTTAGTGATATGATTTTCTGTGAGTGACGATTCAGTAGATTATGTTTGTTTTTAAAATGCTTGTGCCACTTTGGAATTGACGTTGAGGACATTAAAGTTGTCGATCTGTGTTTCTCCATTAGCCTCCCTAAAAGTGCATGTATGTAATACGTCTCTTATACAGGTCCTTCTCAAAAAATTAGCATATTGTGATAAAGTTCATTATTTTCTGTAATTTACTGATAAACATTA
>JAUMHF010000014.1:15111689-15160042 GCA_032359275.1 Microctenopoma steveboyesi | reverse complement strand
CACATATATATATATATATATATATATATATATATATATATATATATATATATATATATATATACACATACACACACACACACACACACACACACACACACACACACACACACACACACACACACACACATATTGGTTAATAATGTTTCATTGCTGATGTTCTTGCTCAGGGACCACCAGGTGAACCTGGCCAGCGCGGCCCGCCAGGGACAGTGGGAGAGATGGTGAGCACTCAAACCTGAGAGACATTTTCACCTCCTCATGAAATGGTTCAGATGTTTATATTTCCCCCATGCTTAAGGGATGGCAAATTTGGTCTGTCAGCTGTCTTTCCACCATTTTTGGACCTGTGATCTTCTGCATCCCAGACTCTCATGAGTACACCCCAGTGCTGTAGATTTTTACTTTGTTAACACGTTTTATGTGAAAAATACTAGTATGAAAAGATGCATGCACAACTGGAACAGTTGAGCATTCAGTTGGGAAAAGTGTAATATGGTTGGTGGGCAGAGTGTGGGTAAAAGGAGTGGGTGTTTGGAAACCGTCTGTACATGAAATTCCCTGTGATGTAACCACACTGAGAAAATAAGCAACAAAAGTATTGTTTTGCCAAATTCAGAAGTTCCATTTTTATATAAATGCATTTAAGGCAGAGGTAGTTTAGATTGAGTTTTCATCATTTCTATTGTTTTCTAAAGTTGTCTTACTGACACCTTGCTTTTCATTTAGTAGTTATGAAAAGCAAGTTAGTGAGTTCTGTAAATTTGTAAATTTCCTGTGACTGTATGGAAACTGAAAGCTGCTGACATGTATAGTGTGAGGTCTCAGCTGGGTAACGAGTCGGTACTGGGGACCAAACAATGTGGTTTGGGAGAGCTGGAAACACTCAACCACTGTGTAAAATTATGTGTGTGAGAATATTGTGTTTGTTTGTCTTTGGGTCAGTGTGAAACTATATGAATGAAAGCACAATTTAGTTTGGATGAAACAACCAGAGGTGCAGCGCTCTGGTAGTGGAGGGTAGCTGCTTTTCAAATGACCAGGTCCTCTGCCTGAGGCCTGGGAGCGTAAGGGTCCTGCGCAGGATCTAGGATTGTGCTCTTCTGGACAGAGATATTCTACTTAGCTTGTTCCTGTGCTGCCATGAATAATGCCTCTGTGCTGATTTTCAGTCCAGCTATGTCCAGCGACTGGTAGGATTTTTGATGTCAGCCACTTCCTCCATCTGCTGGTGCCCCTCAGCTCCGACTTCTCTCCTCCTCCTTGTTACCATCTGACTACACTTATCCAGCTGTAGATCCTGATGGTGTGGATGAGGGAATCGATGGCTCGATCATTGTCATACAGCTTAATGTCATCTATGTAGAGGAGGTGGAGGATGTTGGACCCATTCCCTAATCGGTATCCATAGCCAGTCATGTTGATGGTGACCATTTACAGTGAAAACCATAACACTGTCAATAAACACAGACCGTAAGATAATAATTGAATATAATTTTTGGAAATAAAATGAATATATTTGGTCATTTACATATTTAATACAGACTTTGTGAATTAATTTCAGTATTTAATAACTTAATGGCACTTTTAAAAATGTGTTTGGTGCTTTTGATATGGATTACAATGGGACACCCTTCATATGACCAAACTCTGATCACTTGCATTGAACGGGGCCTGCTTTAGGCTCTATCCAACTCTGTTCAGATCTTCATCAGAATAATCTTGTGAAAATCCTGAGAATCTTTGATAAGTAGAGCTGAGTACGTCATCATGTTTGGATACATCTCATCTCTGCTGGACTTCAGCGAGTTGTCCGCTGACTATCAGCCTGTAGCACAGCACCCCTGACCGATTTTGTAAAGCCAAAATACCAAAAACAGTTGAAATGTTCATAGTTGAGGGTGTTCTTTATTTGAATCATTATAGTATATGTATGAAAACAGTACAGTGCTCTCCAGTCTCATTCATTGCGCGACCTCCGGATGTTCCTGTACAACACTATCAATCATCCTGATGCATCATAAACACAACACAACAACAACACAGGTGCTTTAGCTTTTTCACCTGTCTTCAGTCAGAGTTATTGCAGACCACAATCATCTAGACGGAGGGGTGTTACTCTGATGATGCCTTGTCAGTGTGATGAATGACTCGTGTCTTCTAATTTATATTGTGCAGTAACAATACCAGTTGTTCTTATCTTATTAACTGATACAGAAACAGTCAGTAACTTATTAATTAATGTTGTCTGGTAGGGTGAGCGTGGTTTCAGGGGCCCTATAGGACAAGCTGGGGTCCCAGGGAGAGATGGAGAAAATGGAGACGATGGTCAACCGGGGTCACCGGGGTTTCCTGGGTCACAGGTGGGCATGTTGCGTATATTAAGCAGTTAACTGACAGACAGAATATTGCATGTCTGGCACGAGTGTGTGGAAAATTATGTGTTTCCCCCCTTGTTGAAACCTTTCCATGTTTTCCTAATTGACCTCAGGGCCCCTGGGGATATAGGGGGGAACGAGGGTCCAAAGGAGAAAAAGGCGATGAGGTGAGGGCTACAACAGAACAGCTGTTTTTATCGGAAAGAAAAGACTATAAACATTTGATTTACTGTTTGTGAAATTATACATATGTACATCCACAAAGGTGGTGTTATCCTACATGCAAACAGAACAACACCTTCACTTTACTACATCACACATTGATAAACACACCTGGGGTTATTGTTCATCTCCCATCTCCCCTGGACACATCTCACAGAGTCAGCAGCTAGTTTTCCCCAATAGGACGGAACTGATCCGTCCTTTTACTATGCTTCTTAGTTATTGTCAGTATTTACACGTTCAGCAGATTGGCTTTTATTTGAGGTTGCAAATCTGGCAACCTGATATAATTTGTTTTTGATTCATTTATGTTTTGTCAGCAACATACATAGTTTGTTTAAAAGATGTAATTTGTGTGGAGAGAGAAGAACCACTACTGCTGTCAGAGAAGAAAGAAATTGCAGTAACTTTGTAGACACTAATTTTTCTCAACATACTCAGGGTCGCGTTGGCCTTAAGGGTGCGAGGGGGGATGCTGGCGAACCCGGTGAGAAGGTACGCTGATGAGTTTATTTCTCATGAGTCTAAGATTCTCTACCTTTCTTATTGACACATAGAAAACCTGAACCTTTGGTTCTCTGAGTCTTTTACTCATGAACTACAACAACAATACAGAGTGCTGTATTTATCCTGTACTGTGTCTCCTCTGTAAAGGGCTCAGCTGGTTTACCCGGGCCACCTGGTCCTGTGGGACCAGCGGTGAGTGTTTCTACCATTAAGAATCACATTAATAAACTTTGATGCCCGAGCCTGAAGTGAGGACAGAAGCCAGACATGTGCTAATGAATCCCTTCTGATCCCTAATCCATTTCCTCTTTGAAGCAGCACTGCACTGGCTCCCATTTTTCTTCTGGGTCTGTTCTTGAGTTTGATTCTACTCTGCATAAAATAGGGAACCCTGTCTCACTGTATTGGTGCAGATGGTCTGACCAGCACAGTTATCTGCTTAGTTAATCTCACTGTGGATACTGTGTTTTCTGTGCATCTTCATGACAAATGCTAAAGTGGCACTGTATTCTTACAGGGGCCGAGGGGAATACGAGGAGGATATGGGCCAGAGGGGCCGCGTGGGCCTGACGTGAGTGATGTGCTGTCCAACTATTTTACTGTAACTCTGTAGTATCAATGAAAATGTGTTCATTATCATTTGTCATCATCTGGTCACATAAGCAGACGATGAACAATGATGAAATGTGATTTCATCATTTATGTTCTGTTCGTACTGTTACTAGGGAGAGAACGGCCTGGACGGTGCCCCGGGTCTGTCAGGGCTGACGGTAAGATGGCCGGCAAATTAGATTACAGACATTATTTGTCATTGCCAAATTTGATTCAGTTCACTTTATATTTGTTTGTGTGTGTCTGACAGGGTTCGCCAGGCTTTACAGGAAGAGTTGGCGCACAAGGAGTAAATGGCTCAAGGGTGAGATTATGTGAAGGCTAATGGTGTTTGTGCTGGGTGAATAATTACCACGTTCACTCTTAAAAAATAAGGAAAAGGCCTGAAATAATGTCTTCAGTAGCTTTTTCTGTCCAACCAATTCTATTAGTGTGGTGATTATATTTGTGATGATATAAAGATTATTATAGATCATCATTATTATTCTTTTTTTTTCTTTAAATGTCAGCAAGGTGTGAGTTTCAGTGTTGCATATTCGTTTTATAGAACTAAAACCTTTGTGTAATTTTCTTTGTGTATAAGTGATTTATTTGTTTTTCAGGGGGAGATTGGACCTGTTGGCAGCGCTGGTCCCAAAGGGCCGCAGGTATAAACTTAGTTTAGTTCTATTTAGTCCTCAGCTACACATCTTATTGGTGGGTGTGTTAGACATAATGATTGTTTTAATTAAAATTACAACAAATACAAAAATAAAGAATACAAATGTGTAATTAGGGACCACCGGGTTTAGAGGGGCAGCTGGGACCTCCAGGACTCAGGGGACCCCAAGTGAGTACAGATCAGGTTTTTATTTGTTGCTTCATTCATTTGTCGTCTCAAGTACAAAAGGTCAGTGTCCGTTTGTGCATCCTAACAGGGACACCCAGGACTGATCGGTATTCCTGGACCTAAAGGAGATCCTGTGAGTTTGTTCTCTTTTATTCAGCGCTCATACACAGTCACAACAACATGCAGGTAAAAGCTGTGTAGATATTACAAGTCTTACAAAGTTACAGTTAACACAGAAACTGTAAAAGATGTGTTTTACTTAGCGTATACTTATACTTAGTGTATAAAAATGTTTTGCATCTTAACTCGACTGGGGAATGATGAAGTCCACGATATTGAAGTAACGTGCTACAGTAGGTCTCCGACCTTAAAAGAGCAAAATATCTTCTGTCTCATGTTTTTCTTTTCCTTATGTTTCCACATTAGGGGCCTGTCGGGCCGATCGGTGCCCGTGGGGATGCTGGCTTTGAGGGTCCCATGGTAGGTTGCTCTTAACATAGTCTGCTTAATATTACATTGTAATGTTGATATCTGGTTATTGATAATCAGATATGGTATTTCAGTTCTCACAAAAAGACTGTACAGACATGGTCTCGTAACCATGCATACAGACAAGCACGGACGTCCTGCAGCCTCACAGTGACACCTTCTGGATGTAGTGGATCATGACGAAACAGTGGTCACTACACTAAGACACATATTTCACTTGGCTTCTCTGACTGTAGCTAACACAAAAACAAAACAAGATCCCAGTACAAACAATTTGTAATAAAGAAGAAGACAGAACTAATAGCATAATTATTATTTATTATAAATTTACCGTTAGTATTAGCTGTGCTCCACAGACAATTAAAACTTATTACAGCTTATTCATTATTTATTCCTGATAATTATCTTCCCTCACTCACCACTCACACCCTGTTGTCTAAAATAAATGATGACAGCAATGCTGTTCTATGTATGCAAATAATTTGCTCACAATTTTGCTTCGATTCTTCGTGTTGTCTTCTTGCCGTCAGTGTGAAACAGTCTCTTTTGGCCTTATTCTAGGGAGCACCAGGCCATCAAGGTCCTATGGGTTTTCCTGGGGTAACGGTAGGGCCTCATTATAGATGTAGTTTTACTTTAAAGCTTTATTAGCTGAACCTCCTTTGACCTTGTTTTTCTTTACAGGGAAATAGAGGACCCGATGGTGACAAAGGGGATCTAGGATCGAAAGGCGAAAAAGTAGGCGCCATTAACTTTCTATTTGTAAACTGAAAAAAAAAGAATAATATTATGTCATCAAGGTATTTAGGAGAAAAATGCTTAGTGTGGGGTAAGACGTTTGATATTTCTCTGTCATCTGTATGGAAATTATGAAGCATTAGCCAGCAGCTGGTTATCTTTACTAAACAAGTTAAGAAAACCAGAATGGAGAAAAACTAAAAAGCATAATACTGTTCTACCTACCAGCAAATCTCACTTCATGTCACACTCTCTTATCAGACGTATCAAGTGTGATAGTGCTGCAAGTGTATTCCCAAACATGACAAACTAACATCTCACAGACACAGTGACCCAGGATCATCTCTCTCTTTTTCTCTCAGGGGATTCAGGGAGCAACTGGCATTAGGGGCCCTCAGGGAGAGAGGGGCCCCACGGGTTTCCCAGGTTTCTCAGGGACCGAGGGCCAGCCTGGCCCCAAAGGCAGTGAGGTACATTTTCCAACATAGTACAACTATTAGAAGAATACTTCAAACAACATAACATCTTTCTCACATTTTACCACATGTTGTTTTACTGTGTGGCTGCCTGGGTCAAAGTGTAGACTGCCTTGCAGCTTTGCATTGTGTTACAATAAGCTGCCTAGTGTAGGTGAAAAACTCACTTACATTTCTTCACTCAGGGCTCAAATGGAGAAACTGGCCCTCAGGGAAAACAGGGCAGCCATGGGTTAAAGGTCAGTCGTAATTTGTGTGCTTCACCACTGAGAAATATCCGATGATTTCACATGTTGATCCAAATGTCACATTTGACTGTGAAACTCTAGAGGCTCCAGTGGCCTCCTGCATGTGAATTTAACAGTCCAGGTTTGTGTCATGACTGAACGTTTGACTGGAACAACATGAATTTATGGCGCCTCAAATCCCACTGTAGGTTCTGCCACAGAAATACTGAGATATCTTTTTCATTCTTTCCCTACAACATGCGGATCAGTATCTCACTGTAATGAATTCTGATTTTGTTACACCTGAATCTAACAGCATTAACATTTTGTGTTCATGTTTAAAATGCTGCCCTGTTTCACTCCAGTGTGATTCATGATGGACTGTTTTACTGGATGTTGATGCTCAGTCACTAATATCTGAACCTCTTTAAAGGGAAACAGGGGACCAGATGGACGTAATGGAAAACCAGGAACCAGAGGGAGCAAGGTATAACACTGCTGCTTGTAATTTATACTGATGCTACAGAACCAGTCAACTAAAGTTCACATGGATAAACTGGTTGTTTTTATAACAAACATATTAAGAAAGAATAAAATAAGGGTAGAAGACAGAAACAAATTCTCTTTCTTATTCTTTGCACAGGTCACTGCACATTCCATTGTTAGTAGGTATTTTCTTTGTTTTCTCCAGGGTCGGACTGGACAGAGGGGACACCCAGGCCAACCAGGTCCATCGGTAAACTTGTCCAAACCCTTTAAACTCTAACCCTTCAAATACTGAATATCTGTATTTTTAATCTAACCTAACATACTCATATCTGAGGGGTTAGAAGCATTCTTATTAGAAACAGATTTCTTGTTTCTGTTGGGAAATTATTTAGTGCATCTAACTCGGTGAAAGAGACTCCAACAGGACAATTTTGTGCGCCTATATGTTTTTGTTTGATCTGTCCCAGGGTTTGCCAGGGCCACCAGGACCAGAGGGAGTTGAAGGAAAGCCTGGTACACAGGTTCCCATTCTCTATCATATTTCAATCCCATCACCTGTAAATTCCTTGTGTGTGTCTGTGTGTCGTCTCCTTCCTGCCATCCTCCTGTCCCTGTGTTTATTATTCTGTCAATTGTTTTTATTTTTTTTAAATGCAGAGCATCACTGCATATTGTAATAATATACACGTCTATAAGGAAAGGAAAAAAATGTTTTATGACTGTTTGGAGCAGATTTTAAGCAGCAGCATGCTGACAGATATGCTCAAGGTGTCAATACTGACCAAGCTGAGCTCAGGGTACTCTAGTGTTGTAATTACTGGTTTAGACACAAGGGGGCAGTCTTTGCACATAATAGAGATGATCTGTTGTACTCTTTCAGGTCTACAGCTTTATTTTGATTGTTTTCATAGTTCTGTATTTATTCCTTAGCTTTTGAGAAAATGGCAAAAACTGATAAAACTGAAGTTTTATAGAATGTGATAAGGATGGTTACACATTAGATAATTATATATACATACATACAATAGAAGTAATATTAATTCCAATCAGCACAACACTAAATTACCTCTGCTGCTGGGATGAATGACATTCACACTCTTTCTTCCAGGGTCCGTCGGGAGCTGCTGGGAGCGCCGGCAGTAAAGGACAGACGGTAAGACTTGCCGCACACTGTACTACTGTTTTACAAGGCAACCTATGATGAAATTATGATGAAGAATTTAATAGGTCTGTTAGTAGGTAAACACCCTCGACCAGCCATTTAAAGTCATGTGGAGTGGTGCTTTAGAGGTTATGACTGCACTTTTATAACAAAATCAAATTTCACTCAAATAAAAAACTAAACTAGGAGACTCAATAGAATTTTAAAATGTTTATTGTGTAAAATGATCCACTTCAGTAACTGACACTGACATGAATGAACTTGTTTGTCAGCCCTGCACATTGTCTTGGAGGGACGTACACAGCTTTGTCTCAGAGCACAGCTTTGTTCCCTTTATCTAGATTTATGTCCTATTTAAGCTGAAATAGAGAAACTTCTGCAGGCTTCATGAAGCATCAAGCACTGCTGGAAGAGTGTGTATATGACTGTATGACACACTCATTGCCCCAAAGCACTTACTGTATGTGTGACTGTAGGTAAAATGTGTTCAAGTCTTGTAGCATTAAGATTTTCCATCAGTAAAACTAAGTGGTTGAAAACTACTTTACTTTACTTTACTTTACTTTGCTTGGCAGACGCTTTTATCCAAAGCGACTTACAGGGAGCTAGCGCTGGGTGTCTGGCTCAGGGACACACCTGGTAGGGGATGGATTAGGAGTCAGACGGGATTCGAACCTGTGACCTCCTACTTCCCAGTCTGACGCTTAACCCATTGCGCTACCAGGCCGCTCAACTAACAGGCCAACAACTAATTAGTAAATCCTCCTGAGAGGACTTACTAATTAAGAACTCCAGCTGTACTGCTTTATACCAAGTTCTGTAATACCGAATTTACATACTCTACATTGTTAATTAATATTATTAATTAACAAAGACAAATGCAGCCTCTTAGAGTCTTAAATTAAATTCTTAATTACCAGGACATAATCCATAATGGTAATTAGGAAGTAGTCTTACAAAAGCCATTAAATAAAATGGCCAAAAACACTTACAATTAGTGAACATCTGCTCTTTGGGAAAAAGAAATGACATTTGCACTGTATTACTTTTGGTTGGCTTTGCAGGTCTGATTATGCTGATGCTGTTTTGTCCCATTTCACTTCTTGTGACATTTCTGTTATTGCTTTTTCTGCTCATTTTCAGGGTTTTCAGGGAATTGCTGGTGAGAGAGGAACAGATGGCCCGCCGGGTCCTCTGGTACGCTTCGTTGTCAATCTGGGGCTTTGTCAGTTAGAAAACAGACAAAAACAAAAAAATGGAGCTACTATATGAAGCGTTTTTCAGCACGGACGCAGCCAGGAGCACTGACAAAAAAGAAATGCTCAACAAAGCACAAAGCTTTTGTGTGAAACAAATATTTAAGCCCATGTGCACTCCTTAAAATGTGATTGACTGAATTGACCCTTGGTGACCGATGTTTGAATTAATATTCTGACAGGGACCACCAGGAAAGACCGCCCCCCCAGGCTCACCTGGACCCACGGGAGAGAGGGTGAGTCCATTGGTGCAGATCAGTCATGACTTCTATTATGTCAGAACACTAATACGCAAAATGCTTTATTATCAGGGTTTCACAGGGAAACCAGGCATGGAGGGACCTCAGGGCCCAGTAGGCATGTATGTAAGTGATTCTTCAGCAGGAGAAAAACCTGTACTACATGTCCACAGCATACATTTACAGTATATGACCTGTGTACTGTGTACTATATTCTGTGGGCTTAAGAAACCAAGATTAACTTCCAGAGTAACTGGAAGGGAAGAGCACGGAGAAGGACAGGAACAGCTCACGGTCCAAAGACACCAAATTATCTACCGCCAGTAGAAATGTGTTGGTTTTTTTTTTTTTTAAACAACAGTATATCGACCAAACCTCTGCTCAGATTCAGCCAAATACTACAAACATATTGGATGGTGTTTCACATATCGGATGCATAATGATCCAGAAGATACAGCACAGGATAAGTCAGGCAGCTGAAGTTTGTAATTCTGTCAGTTTGTTCCAGTATTTATGAGTCCCCAGAAATGGGGATGTTTTTTTGCAAACTATCCTGACTTTAGCCACACCTCAAGTGTTCGGCTTTAATGTCGGTGTTGTAGGGTACAAACGACAAATTCCAGTATTTGTATGTTCAAGAACATTTCATTTTGATTTACTTAGAAATTATTCAAACATTAATATACAGATCTAAAAAGAGAGAGCTAGATTGCTTCCATAATCTAACCATTAGACTTTGCAGTTAGATAATTATAATAAGTGCAGCAAAGACAGATTAGCTGTACTTTCTGTATGTCTTAAACTTAGCTAACCGCCTACTAAGTGTTCCTTCGCATAAACTAAACTTCTAATCCTGAGATGTTATGTGACACCTGATTAATAAAATGTCATTTTATCTACTGTCAGGGTATCCAGGGAAATACGGGCATGCGTGGGCCTTCTGGTTTTACAGGAGAAAGGGTAAGGTCATGTGTTTTTTATTATTCTACATGTGACAATTTATAGAATCACACCCCCTAAAAAGTCATATCCTCATTTGCTAATAAAAAGAGGGAATTGATCTTTCTTCCACTGACATTTGTGACTGTTACGGTTGTTAAAGGACTCACTTCTTTTTCTTCTGCGTCAGGGTGAACCAGGTTTACGAGGTTTACCTGGACCTGTTGGGAAGCCAGGACCTGCTGTGAGTGTCTGTAGTTTATTTCGTTTTTTATTTTCTATCTATGGACTCCCCCTACAAGAGGGAGAGTTTTGTTCACTGGATTTGACCGAGACTACGATGTCGTCACGCTGTCACGGGTAAATAAAGCAGTGAATGTGCAGCTGGTGAGTAGGCACTGCCAGTTCACGGAGGCCAACTGGTCAACCAGTCTGTGATGGAGGAGCAGAGGATGGTCTCAACAACAGCAGAGATGATCATGCGTCAAACACTCAAAACACACATTCAAACCTTTGAAAACACACATTCATTGCGTCCACACACATTTAAGAACTTAAATGAAGCTTTGGTTTGTTGTGTTATGCTTTACTCTGTCTGGACTGAGGTGTTTTCCCCTTTCTTTTTGTTGGAGCTCTATTTAAAGCTAAAAGTTCAGCTTTCAAACGTTCTTCTTGCTACATGTCTAAGTTTCTGGTCTTCTGTTTTGGTTGGTTGGGTAGATGTGGGAATAAGATGGTCCCGCTGGCACAGAAAGTGAGTTTTCACTAATTGAAGTGGGACCGTTTGCTGAAGTTCACATTTTCTCCACGGTCCTTCTTGAAGTGTCATTGAGTACAGCTTTTGCCGCTCACTCGGTTTCCCATTGCTGCGGTGAAATCCATCAGTCTGTCACATAGTACCAAGAAGGTGGAGGCTATCAGCTACTTCCTGAATTCTGAATACACTTGTAGACTAAATGCTTTTATATTCATGTCATATGAATATATAATATGGATGTGATGAATTGAAAGCCACTTTAATGAAAGAAAATATTCTTGTGTTTTTGATCCAGTTTAATTTGTCAGTCTGTTTTTCTTTTTCAGGGTCTTCCAGGTCCCTCTGGAGATAAAGGACTCCAGGGACCTCAGGTGAGAGAAACCTTTAATGAGAGTTTGTGCCTCTGAGAAACAAACAAAACAATTTACTTTGACTTTTTTTTACTTTACCACATGTGCTCGATCAATTGTAAATGCCAGTGCCATCAATATTTATTTATTTCTATTTTACTGTTTTACTCATTGTGCCTGAATAAATTCAGTTTGTAAAGCCAGCACAGAATTTGGCTCATTGTGAGAATGGAGAACTAAGAGAACTCATCCTAGAGATTTTGTGAAACTTTATTAGCATTATCATACTGATACCAACTAATACCAGGCTCAGATTTATCACTGTTTATATATCCCTGTGGTCCATTTTCAAACAGAACCTTTTGTTGTTTTCCACAGGGTCGGCCTGGAGATGAAGGATCCATTGGAATACAGGGACCACCAGTAAGTGACAGTGTAGCCGGTTGTAGGATTGTGATTTCTTTGTTTATATATGGTATCTTTTTTTATTACCTTATTTATTTATTGTTATTCATTTTTAATGTGACTCGCTGATAATAGAGGATGTGTTTACCATGGTTGTGTGTTTGTAACCTTTACACACACCTACACAGGAAGTAAACATCAGTTTCAGAGCAATATGAAAACTAGAATCAGTAGGATAAGATGCAGTGTAACACAAATGATTGTTTTGGCTTTTGCTCTGCTCTGAAACTGATTTAAAAGAGGTGATTTCATTGATTTATCACTTGGGTCCATGAATCATCTGTTGATAATCTTCACTGTTTATGAATGAAAGTGTCGATCGTAATCTTCTGGCTGATACTTGTGGATGTGAGCCACTGATTTGTATATTTGCAAAGGATATTAGATGATTTTCTATTTTAACAGCTGTTGTGATTTCTAGGGCCCTCCAGGTGTTCCAGGTGCTAATGGTGCACGTGGAAAACCTGGACCCAGGGGAAGCATGGGGCCTCCAGGACCTCAGGGGCCACAGGGGCCAGCAGGAATCCCAGTGAGTGGGTACCTATTGACTGCAGCTTTTGTTTGTCACACATATTAAAAACTAGGTTCTATCCAAATTGTTAATGAAATAGAAGTGAAACAACCACAGAGTTATGTGACAACATGTTTGTTGGGTTTTTTTAGGGTCTTCGGGGTGATGATGGATTATTCGGAGCATCAGGGGAACAAGGCCCAAAGGTAAACTGCAGTTTTATCATGACAGGTTTCTCTGTGGAACCTTGATTTTTATTACTGGACTTTTACTGTAACCGTCAGGGTTTACCTGGTTCACCTGGTGATGCCGGTCCCCCAGGGCAGCACGGGCAGCAAGTAGGTATATTTTAGTGACCCTGATGCTGATTGTGACTGTGATAATCTGTATGAATACCATTTCAATACTTCAGAACAGCAAGTGTCAGCAATTTAGTCGTGATTATTGTTGTACCTTTTGACTTATCAGGGCCTGCCTGGTCAAACAGGAATTGGGGGCCCGTCTGGAGAAAAAGGAGACCAGGTCAGTTATCGCACAATCTTACTCTTTGCATTAGTCAAAGTACCTTTCTCAGTGTCGTACAGAAAAGCCTGCTCTCAACAACCTGCTATGATTTCCTGTTTTCCTCTGCTTTCTGTGCTGCTTGACAGGGGGACACTGGGCCTTGTGGGAAACCTGGTCCTCCAGGACTCCTGGGAGAGAGAGGTCTTGGGGGCCCCAAAGGCTTTGAGGGACCACGTGGACCAGTGGGTAAAGAGGTAGGTGAATCTATCTGCTGTTATCTTCTCTCTCATAAATGATGGAGCAGCCTTATGAAAACCCACCTATCAACTGTGAAATGAGATTTCCAGATGTTGATTATAAAACAAGATGTGCAGAGAGTTGGCTTGACTGATCATTTCCATGACAGCTTTGATGTGGCTATCACTCAGCATGAGGAAGTGTGGGCTACTTAACATTTGTACGTTTACAGCAGAGTCATCTAAAAAACAAAATAATATTTCTGATCATCTTTGTATTGTTCAATAAAACGTTTAGGAAGTTCAGTGGAAAGCTGGTAGAGGGTGTAATTGCTTTTCAGCATTGCTCACTGTTGTGTTTAAACACAGTTTTATTGAAACTGCTTAACTGAAAACCAGTACAAATGAAAAGGGGATCTTCCTCTTTTCAGGCTTCAGGTTGAAAGAAATAGGACAATTAAAAGCCAAACACCAAGAGACTATATACTGTGAAGTAATAATCTAGTGCAGTGAAAGTATAAATGTAGAGTCGATAACTTTTGTATCTTCTTGTTTCCTGCTTTTCTGCAGGGAGATGTTGGGGCTCCTGGTGAAGCTGGAGATGCTGGTACCACTGGAGAAAAGGTAAACACAGCTAGTGTAGTTTGGTTTAATGAAGGTGAATAGACTGGTCATCCTGTTTATTTGCTTGGGTTAGTTTGACTCTCTGGGTGTTGTAGAGTTTCTAATCAGACTGTGGTTGCAGGGTGAAGTGGGACCTCTAGGTTTGTCTGGTCGAGAAGGACCTTGGGGAGCCCCTGGGGAAAATGGAGAAAGGGGTCCTAAGGGAGAGAAGGGCCACAGTGGACTAGTGGTGAGCAGGTGTACACCTCACATGTGTGTAGACATTGTGTTTATGGTATTTTTGTCACATTATACTGATTATACTTCTACATAGAAGAACTGGTCTTTCTAGTGACTATTTAATATCTATATGGAATTTGAAGAGTCACAACAGATAATTGTAGAAATAGATGGAATAAAAACAGTTCAGTTACTAATTAGCATAAACAGATTAAAAAACTGATCAGTACAGAGTGATAAAAAACAATAAATGATCACATTCATTCTGTTGAACAGGGAGAACCTGGGCTTATGGGTAAAGTGGGACCTGCAGGTCTGGCCGGATTACGGGTGAGTTCTGATACTGTCACATTAGTGAAACGATTAGGTTTATTGAACACGTCATTAATCCATTGGACACATAGTGTATGTTTGTTTTTGACTGTTTCTCCTGTTACCACATGTTTTCAAACTAACAGGGAATCACAGGCCCCCGGGGATCACCAGGGCCAGATGGACCTCAGGGGCCAAAGGTAACGTATAGAAATGCTGCTATGATGCATACAGAGTATGCATAATACATATTTTACTGAAATACAATAGCAGGATCAATCAATGTTGAAATGAAACCTATTAATTATTCATGGTTAGTCAGAGACAGCAGGCAGCAGAGCAAAACCACCAGATAATAACCACATAATTATGTTACTCTAATTTGCATTTCTGTAATTTACATTTTTTTACCTAAGTAGATAGAGTATTCAGTGTCAGTCTGGTATCCCAGCTGCTGGTGACAGGACTGGAGTCGGGTGCATCTTTATAAGTCCAAGACAGGTCCAGACTTGTCAAGTTATTTCTGTATTATAGTGCACTATAATATAATACTCGGCACCCTCATAAGACCAGCATGTGGCTGAGAGGTGTGCTCTGCTGTATTTATGATGTGCTGCAGCCACACTGTAGATCAAATTGAACTCTTCCACTTTTTCTTCACGCATTTCTTTTCCAATACCTGATTAATGTATCTGAACTGACATGTCTAACATGCAGTAGCATTGGACGACGAAAAATAAGATAATACACTGGCTGTCTTCATGGAGAGGGAAATAAACTTTACTTTGAGCCTTCACTCTAATTCTCCATAAATGATACACAGCAACGTAACTTAAATATTGTGTTCCTTGAAGCATACAGTGCCGCTGACAATAAGACCCTGACTCCAGGGTAACCACACTGCCTGATTACACCAGTAAAACGAGTGTTGGATTCCAGTAATCGCCTCACTGAGAGGATCCCACCTCACTAGACACATGCTCTCCTGCTTCTAAAACACTTACTCACAGAGCTCTGCTTGAATGTCCGTTCAATTAGAAGTAATATCAAAGCAACACCTCAGCCACAGCATTAAAAGCTTTTCTTCATTTATTCAGGGGGAGTCTGGGCCTGTAGGAATTAATGGGCCTCCAGGCTCAGTTGGTCCTCAGGTAAACTCTCGATTTTCTTATTTGGTGATATGTATAGCATCCTGTGTGTGATTGAAATCCTAATTTGGTTTCTGTTGCTCATTTTCATAGGGAATAAGTGGAACACGTGGTGTCAGAGGCGACACGGGAAAGCTGGGGCCACCTGTAAGGAAATTGTTTGCTTTCTTTGGTTTGTTTCCAATGCAATTTACTTCCCTCGGATCAATAAAAGCCTGAATATAAACAGGTTGTTTCTTATTGGGCTGTTCTCCATGGTTCTGTTTCAGAAGTGCATCTAATGCAGGCAACACTTTGCATCCATTTTGTTCTGTCAGAGCAAACGGTGTCTAAGGGAGGACTACACTTTGCCAAATTACAGTTGCATGTAATGTCATGTCACAGTGGTGCAGACGTTTGTCTCCCTCAGCATGAATTGTAAAAGCTTTTTTGAAGCTTTAATCCCTTGATGTTTCTTCTAGATCCATCTTCAGGTCAAAATCTCAATTTGTGCAGTACGTTGGTTCGTGGCCAGATTCCATGCCAAGCTAATCACATCCCTATTAGTCGCTGCTGCACTTTGTAATAAGAGGTCATTAGCAAATGTTAGCACACAAAGATGTAAGACGTGTTTTTCACCAGCAGCAGGAACTGGTGGTGTAGAAACGAGTAAAAACACACTCTTAAATTGTCTCATCAGAAAAGATGATTTAGATTTTATTAAGTTAATACTTGGGATTGTGTTGGTTTCTAAGTCTGGTTTGTTTTACCTGGTAGGGCCTTGTAGGATTACCTGGACCACAGGGAGACCAGGGAGCTAAAGGGGAACCAGGCTCACAGGGACTTAAGGGAGAACCAGGACCTCCAGGTGTACCAGGAGAACACGTTAGTTTGCTCTTCGTGTAATATGTATTCTCCTTAAGGAAAGGTCAGCTGCATTAATAGACTTGCAGATATTTCTAAAACTTTCTCATATCTCACTATTTGTTACCTGCTCAGGGTGAGGATGGTCTGCCAGGAATCCATGGTCCTCCAGCTCTCCCAGGGTTAGAGGTAGAAACTAAACCTCCACTAACTATCAGCAGCTCTTTGTCTGCTGTTATAACTGCTTCAATGGATCATTTGTTCCTCTTCCTCTATTTAAGGGACCTCCTGGAGAGATGGGGCCCCAGGGTCCCCCAGGTTCCACAGGATCACCAGTAAGTGTGTGGAGAAGTTTTACATCGTTAATGGGAATAAAAACATAGTGTAGATGTGTTTGTAATTGTTTGTTGTTGCTCTGCAGGGAGTGCAGGGAGGAGCGGGGCCTGAGGGCAAACAAGGCATTAAAGGCGAGAAGGTAACGTTATTTCATACCAACATCACCTGTTGCCTCTGTAGGAGCTGCATGACTGATCATTTACTTTTGTTTATTTTAGTTTTACATTAGATGATTTGACTATAGGCTTGTAACATTAACTGTAAAGTTCTAAAACAAATTCTGCTGTTTATACTGTATGTTTCTAGTGTGTGACGTTTGTGCTTTACCCTTACAGGGTGATGATGGCGAGGGTGGATCACCGGGGAAGACGGGGAATGTGGGAAGGAGGGTAAGAATGCTCTAATGTAAATGATGAATAATGAATGTTAATATTTACGACATTTGTTCATACATACAGCTTGAACTATTTTTTTTGTTTCTGATCTTATTGTCAGGGGAAACGGGGTAAGGCAGGACTAAGAGGGATTCGGGGGGACAGAGGACAAAAGGTGGGACATGTGGAAGAAAAACATGGGGCTTTGTGTGCACCTCATTTACTTATGATGTGTGAACCAACAGTAGGTTGTGTTGGGTCATTCAGGGTGAAAGGGGACACACAGGAGCAGACGGCCTCCCCGGGTGGTCAGGCCTCATCGTAAGTCACTTTATTTGTCCACTTAGCATCCATTCAGCTGTTTTTATCAAGACTGTTCAGATGTCCCTACAAAGCACAAATTACAAGAGCATTCATACGTCTGTAACTGATCCACGTAAAATAGTTTGTTTTTGTCACAAAGGGAATTCCTGGGTTTCACGGAGAGCAAGGTGATCAAGGTGAAAAGGGGAAAGAGGTAAAAACCTCATTTGATTGGACTTTTGTTTCAATGATATTGGTTACTGGTTACTGTGAACCCTAACCCTTTCAGTGGGTCAGGCCAGTGCTTTGCATGTTTATTTTTATCATCAATTATATCATTATTATTATGAGTATGTGTGTGACCAGGTGAAGAAGAGCAGCATTGTTAAATGCTTTAGGTACCTGTAAGGTGGAAACGTGCCGAACATGTACTTGTAAAATACATTTGAATTTTACATGTCAAACACGGCTTTGACTAAATTAACAGCTCGTTATGGAACAGCATTTTATCTTACTGAATTCTTTATACCCTCTCAATTCAAGGCATGAGAGTGGGACACAATTTAAAGGGACATTTCTATTTCTCTTTCTGTCAAGTGACGGGTAATTCAAAGACATAAAACATGCTTCATCTCCTTTAGTCGTGTTGTATTTTAACGTATCGTTCTGGTTTGCGATAATTAACTGCAGCTTTTGTGTTCCCAGGGTGAGAAAGGAGACATGGGAATGCCTGGACCACCTGGAGGTGCTGGCACAAAGGTGGGAGTCATGATAACGTCTTTGTGTTGTTGTGATGGGAGTTTATTTAACAGTGAAATCGCACATTTATCCACTTACTGCACCTGTGGAGTCAATCCAGCCACACACTCTCAAACTTCTAGTGCACGTGTTAGCATTGCAAAGAAACTAGAAACCTGGTCTAATGACACATTACCACGTCAGAATCTCTCTCTCGCTCTCTGCTGTGCATGACTAACATGACTAATTGTAATTACTTTACTTTTTTATTTGCAGGGTATTCGTGGTCCAGTTGGGTTGCAGGGTGCGGTGGGCCTAAAGGGAGAGCAGGTGCACAAAAGAAAGACTGTAGCATATTCATTGTTTTGTTTTTTGTTGGAGCTTGAATCTGTTTTAATGTCTTTTTTCTAGTGCTGTCAGAATTAGCACGTTAACTTTAATTAATTAATGTGAAACTTCTAATGCGTTTAAAAAAATTATGTAATTAATTTTTTAAATATTTCCTTTAATCTAAGACCTTAAACCTTAAACTCGTGAGCAGCTCTGAAGCATTGCGCTATGCTGGTGTTTGGCCTGCCAGAAATGATTAGACAACGAAGAAGAAGCAGCAATAATACAGAACACAAGCATGGACAAAGGCAGACTTTTATGGCGTTATATTTGTGCCACTATTCATACAAACGAAATGTGATATTTTGAGCACAGAAAACGTAAACCCAGCAAGCAAAAAAACATTTTTGTGCTCAAAAGTGTCTAAGTGTCTGCTATCAATCACAGAAACATGCATTTTATCAACTTGTTCGCTCGCAAATTTCATTTCTTTGCGCTCAACATTCTCTCTCTCAATGCTCAGTGACTCACTTCGTTCAACACGACCTGTGCGCGCGCTCAACCTGTCACAGCGTTACAAATGTGCCACAATTCCAACCAATCACAGACCAGAAGAGGGCCAGCCAATCACAGCACACCAAGATTTTCGGTCTCGCTCAAGATAGTACTCTCTACCGCTACACATGGAATCAAATATTGTTGAGCTTGATAAGTTTCTTCTTCTTCGGCCATCTTTTTCCAATAATTCAAACTTAATTTACTTAGCTTACTTGTTCTTTTTATTAACTGATGCATGGATGAAAAGCATTTTTAGCAGCTGCGAAAGCTTTACAACACCGGAACAGGAAGTGAGATCACATATCATCCCATGGGTGGCAGCCCGTGTAGAGCAGCCCTACACAGTCTGCGAACGGCTACCACCCCTCCAGGATGAGCGCACGAAGCCCGTCAATAACGTCAGACGCCTGCAAAGCCCGGCTCCCGCCATGCTTCCTCTTTTTTTATCTCCCCGCCCCCCTCAGGTGGCCTCAATCCCAAAATCAGCACTTCACTCTCTCTCCACATCGCACTCATTACAGTACGAATAGTGGCACAAATATAACGCCATAGAAGTTTCCTGACGGCTTGCTTCCGTTACCACAGAAGCAATGGTGTACCACAAAACACCCAGTTGAGTCAACCTGCACCATCCACTAAATATTGACTTTTGTGCACCCTTCTGAAATTCAGCTGGCATAAAGATGTTACACATTGTTATTTACATGTCAGTTATTGTTAGATTCTATAATACACTTTTATTATTAAAGCTAAAATCTCATTTTAATGACCTTTATTGTTCTGATATTCTTCTCACACTTTAACCTTTAAGCCTGGTTTCAGTAGTATTTCCTATCAGCAGATACTAGAAAGATGTCTTTAATGTGAGTCACTGTCGATGACCTAAAGTTGTATTTCACAGGAGAGAACCTGTGTTGAAAGATTGAAGAAAACTATTAAAATATGTTTAAGCATAGATTTTTTTGTATTTATTCTGCATTTAGTTCATTATATTGAATAAATGTCTGTTACTAGCATATATATAAAATTGAAAAGATTTTATTGCAGCCAGGCTATTGATGAAGAAATTGCAATTAATCACAATAAATTACAGAAAACTTTGCGATGAATTCTGGGTTGTTTTTTTTCTGATTGACAGCCTTGCTTTTTTCTTTTCTTTTTTCAGGGGAGTATTGGTCCTTCAGGGCCATGGGGTGCACCAGGGATGCCAGGATTGCCTGTAAGTTTGTCATTAAATCAGCAAAACATGTAGAATGTATTTTTCCATAAGTGATGTTACCATTTGTTATGTCTCTCTCATCTTTGTTAGAACTAGTATTTTGCTTTACTTTGATTCATATGTTGTGTTCTGGTTGTTCATTTATGCGTGCACAGTGAGATATTATTTCTTATTATGAAATGTAAATAGTTTTGTAATGATGGTAGTCATTCTGATTGTTATCTGTCAGAGGACTTCCTCCAGCTGCCAGTCTGCTGACACATCACAGCTGAGCAGCACATAACTGTTTTTAACCTGCGGCGTCTCGCACTAATGCTAATACTTATTTCCTCTCTTGTTGTCTCCGCTGTTGCAGGGTTTGTTTGGATTAAAGGTACGATATCATTGACTCATGCACATTTGTCCCCGCAGATCAAACTTACTCTGTGTAATCTGAAGCAAATGTCACAGATGATGATTTTTTATACGAGGAACGTGTTGCTTTATTTTGACGGTGCATATAACCATAAAGCTGTCACACTTTGGAGTTGATTAAGGGCTGTAATGGGCGTTTGCAGCTTTTACTTCCATGAGTGTGTTAAATATTTCATGGTGAGGCATCACTTTGAGGGACTGTGTGTTGTGCTTATCATACTTTCGTATCTCTGCAGGGTTTGAAAGGCTACCCAGGTGTACCCGGTCTTCCTGGCAGGAGGGGGCTCCCGGTACGTACACATAAAAATGTTTATTGTGTATTTATCATTTTATTGACTATATCTTTATGGGTTTCTGTTACTGTGTGAATGTTTGCTTGTATCTGTGAATAAACCTTTTGTTTCAGGGTCCACCTGGCATTCCTGGACCTCCAGGACAGTCACTTAACATGACACTGACTCAACTCAAGGCAAGTCATTCAAGTTTCCAACTCAAGTACAGTATTATCTCAGAGCCATGTGACAGATATGTGAAACAGATTATTCCGTTTCAATATGACTGTAAAATGAAGAGAACATTATGTTATGCTTTTGTGCATCCGTTTGTTCACCGTATCACCCGACACCTGTGTGTTTCTGATTGTCTTTATCTATGCAGGACCTGATGTATGTGTCCGATAAGCCCAACTATCCCCTGATCCAGACTCTGCTGGATTCCCTGCAGCTGGAGCTTCGGCTGCTGGTGGATCCTCCTGATGGCAGCAAAGAGCATCCTGCCACCACCTGTCTGGAGCTCTGGCTCTGTCACCCTGAATATAGCAGTGGTCAGTTACTGAAACCAAATCTCAGTGTATTTCAGTCATCAATATTTCATTGTATATTTGTATATATTATATACAATATAGTATATATTTGTATATATAAATATAGTATATATTTGTATATATATTTTTCAGTGTATTTCAGTATCGTAGTACAGATTGATAATACATTTATGTAAATTGTTAATATTGAAATGTGTTTATTTTGGCTCTTCAGGCATCAGGATAAATATAGTGAACTAATAATAGACTGCGTAATTCACTGCCTGTATACAATATAATATAATACCTTGTATATTGTAGTTCGTAGTGAATATGGGGTGAGTCTGCACACAGTCATTGTATACTAATAGAGAGGTTTTATTACCAACAGTGCTGTGGTGAAGGTGTCGAGTCTTTCTGTCATGAACAATACCAGCGTTTACGTGACCTGATTAGTTTAGAAAATATTATGTAGCTTTCCTCGGCTGAGGTTAACTTTAACATTTTATTGTTTTATTGCTAGTTTTGTTTAAATATCTATTTTAAAAAGTTGACATCAGAACACCATCCGCATTAAACCTGTTCTTATCTAACGAGTAATTAATAATGGATTCACAGATTGCTGCCCAGTGGCACAGTGCAGTATGTGGCTGTGTTTTCAGTATCAAGTCCTCCTGTCAGTGTAAAGAACAGGACTTTGATCCTTCCTCTGCAGGAATGTATTACATCGACCCCAACCAGGGCAGCTCAGCCGATGCTCTGCTGGCTTACTGCAGCTTCTCTTCCACATCGAAACAGACCTGCCTTCATCCGCGAGACTCTCAGGTACAGAGAGCAGGGAAAGGTTTCAGTAAATTACACCTTCGAATCAAGACATGACAGCAAAGTTCAGTTGTGCTAACAAAACAAATTTAAAGAGTTGTGCACTTTTGTAATTAGGACTTTATCTTGAACTTTCAAAATTCACATTTTACACCTGAATCTTATTTTGGTAGTTTGGACAGCACTACTGATTAAGTCACAGCAAAATGTAAAGCATAACGTCTTAGAGCATTTGGAGAGATGATGTCTTTGGTGACAGAGCTCACAACAAAATGTTTTTAACTCTCAACACCACTGAGGTTCATCCATGAACTTTAAATGTAACGTCTCCACGCAGCATGTGGAGCTGCTACCAAGCAGGACAGAATTCTAATGTGCATGAAAGGGTTGTTTTTTATCTAGAAGTATGGTAAAAGAAAACAAAACGCAGGAGATGACACCAGCTAAAAGAGTTTTTGTATTTAGTTTAAACTAAAATAAAATTGACATTATTGTAAGAGCTTTTATGTTTTAGGAGTCTTTGACTCTGTCTAGGATTGTTGTGTGTGTGTGTAGTAGGTTTATACCTTGATAAGTACATTACATTCTTGTAATAGGACAGGCATGACGAACAAACAGGACACTTTCCTTAATGTTGTCTTGACACCTCTCGAGACAGTCAGTCCTCAATAAAACATGACTCAATCAACCAACAAACGGTTTGAATTGGCCTCTAGCACCGTGTGACTATCTTACTGAAATAGCAGGTTTACTCGTGGTTCATCGGTAGCTGTCGTATCGTTGACCTTCAAGGGTCTCTTAAGTGAAAGCTTCCCTTCTGAACTGTGTACCTTCTCCTCTGACCTGCAGCTGCCCATGAAAGCGTGGATGGAAGGATTTTCTGAGGAAGGATCTTTTGAGTGGCTCAGCAGGCTGGAGGGCGGGTTTCAGGTGGGTGAATCCCTCTGAGAATGTGGAGAAAACCATAACGGTGATCTAAAGTCTTTAGATCAGGATGCTACTACTACGTCAATTTCTGCTATAGTTCTTGTTTCTATGTGAGTGTTAAATTCTCCTCCTCAGTTTTACTACCCAGGAGCAAACGTGGTTCAGATGCGTTTTCTGAGATTGCACAGTAGCACGGCTGTGCAGAAGGTCACCTATTCCTGTCATCCTGGACACAGTCTGCGTGAGACGTACAGAGAGGTCAAGTTCCTTACTGACACAAGGAAGCAAAGTTACCTCGGAGCACTTGGGGATTGTGTGGTATGTGAAACGTTTTCTTGATCGTCTGATAGCTTACCTCGTTTGGTTTTTGGGTGATGGCAATGATTTTTGTTTGACATTATATAATTAAGTCATTACTGAAATAATAGGAAGTGGAGAGACCTGAATCGAGCTGCTGTGTTCAGTAACATAGAACTGTCCTGTGTGTCAGCCCACACAGGAGACGGTTACTGCACCTCGGGAGTCTGTCTTTGAGTTTGAGGATCTCCAGCTGCTTCCGCTGAGAGATGTGGCATTAATGGGAAGTGGAAACTTCACACACCAGTTTGGCTTCACCGTCGGACCCGTATGTTTCAGCTAGAGGTGCTAGAAAGCTGTGCTGTACCAGGAGACTCACGAGTCCAGGACACAAACCTGTTCAAAACACAAGACGCCAAGTGGAATGTATTGTCGACTTTCTGTCTACTTTTCCTCTTCTTCTGGGGGATTTGATCTGTCAAGTTAGGTGACTCCCTATTAATAAATTTGAGAGGGCACAAGGGCCCCTGGATTTTTTTTCACAGAGAAGTCAACTTTGTTTACAGAGACATTTATCTTGTATTGAATAATTTAATGTTTTCTATCATTTATATACAATGTTTTTTATGTTTTATTTGTGTAATGTATTTTGGGCTTTGTATGTAAGCGTCAGACTGTCCTAACTGACCTCTTAACAGTGTATTAATGTGTTTTGGATGGGTAGTGGTCGTCCCATCGGCCGAGTGTGTACAGGCTGTTAGACTCTGACTAAAAGCCCACTTCTTTGGTGCTGTAAGTGAACTTGCTTTTCTCAAGGTGCTGAAAGACCAACATTTATTTAATGCCAAAGACAATAGACAGGGGTGGAAATATTATTGTACACATACTTGATGCTGTCAGTCAACAGTAATGTCAAATGTCCTCATTTTGTAAAAATACAGAACATGTTTTAAGTTTGTACAATTCATATAATTGTATGTTTCTTACATCTCAGGTACTTAGAAAAACAAACACATGGGCACTGAAGTTGGCTTTGAATCCTAACAATAAAACCAGACTTAAATGTTAAGTTTATAGGTATTAAAAGACCAAAACTTACAATGAACCAATGTACAAACAAGTATCAATTACAACCTGGTGGTTTTATTGTTGTGGTGGTCAGGGGTCAGCTGACCCATTACTGCACTCTGTGTTCTGTCCATCACTCGGTGTATTTTCTCCTCACGGAGCTCCGTCATCATTGAAAACCTGTGGAAAACATACTAGACAACTACAACAGTCATTCAAATGAACGCACCTGTGCTGTAGATCGTTTTGAACAAGTCCCACATATACCTTCACTGCCCCGTCTGCTGGAAACACTCACCTAAAACAACTCCCCAATACATGCACTATTTACCCCCCTCTGAGAAGCGTTTAATAAAGAGTGCAGTCCCCGTATGTTTGTATTTACTAAGCTTTTTAATGAAAATTAGTTATGAGATATATATATATATATTATAGATTTGCAGGAAACAGTGAGTCTGGAGCATTGTTAGGTTTCCTCTTTTAGTGTGATTGTAAAAACAAAACAAAATGTTCACTTCCAAGCAATTTATCAACAGGTTCATTTCTAAACAAACACAAGGAAGCAACATCTGTGAATTAGTTACAGGCTCAATCATCAAGTCGTGAACAGGATCAGATCACTGTTACACAGAGAACTGTTACAAGTCAATCAATCAAAATGCAACTACAAAATTATCGATCCATGAATATTTGGTATGTCTTAATATTTGTCTATGTCGGAAAGGAAATTCTCTATTCGTGTGATTCTACTTATGATCCATTCGTTTCCTCCTGGAACAATCCTGTATTTTCCTCTTCACTCTACTGTAAAGATCAGGCTTCCGTCTGGCTGGAGAATAAGTGTGAGCGTAGCCTCTCAGCCCTGCAGTGTGACTGGTCAAAAGCATCTAATACTGCCCACTTGGCACTGAGCTAACTGCCGTCAGTCTGAGGTTCTGTTGCATTCGCTCGAAGATGTGCTTGGGTCCAGAGAAAAGACGAAAGCCTTGTGGCTTCTCAACACTATCAAGATTTGATGCTGGTGTCTCAGAGCTGGTCAGCACAGAGGGATGAGTGGCGTGGTGCACAGTTTTCAGGGGGCAGAGAATACATCCGAGGAAAATCTGAGGGAGGTAAGAACGTGGTCTAGCAGCTCTGCAGCCTCAAATACAGAGAGAGAGACAGATGAAAAGTGGAGCACCAGCAGGTATCCTAGTTTTTCATGCCACTGTTACACTATATAACAGAGACGACGTGTAAGTTTCAACATATTAACCCTGTGGTCTGCAGATTCTTGTGTTTGTCTTTGAAATGTTTCTGTGTTGTATCATTTCGTATATGATTTGTCATAACATTTCATGATTGCCTTAGCTGGCTGAGACTGATCATTGTTATTTTACTCGCTCTGTACAAAATCTCCTTTTGAATATGAAATGACATGCTGGACATCTGTCTTGTGTGATCCCACCATCAGCTCTTTCAGAGAAATAAAAGTGCATTAACCTGAAGTTGGCTCAGGTGTGTTTTATCATGATTCACTCTAACCTTCCAACTTTCTGGAAGATCTAGGGGAAATATTTTAATCTAGTGGTAATTTTTTCCTTGGTGATTTGTCATTCCTCACATATGCAGCCTTGAAAGAACTGACAAAGCCTATTCAAATACTTCCTCCTGGATTTGATTTTGACAAAGTCCGTCGTGTCTGAACTATCAGTAGTAGCCTCCAGTTGAGCTGCATTATTTCTCTCTGGTGGCCTAAAGAATCTGCAAATCCTTTCACAAGAGGTCGTCTCCTTCTTCTCTGTAGTGGCTATGAAATCGATTGTGGTTTCTGAAGTAGGACTATTTATCAAGACTTCAGTCCACTCTATATCTTTTTTCTTTACCACGGTTGTAACAGAGCATGTGGTGTCTGAATTGGGAAACGTCTTCTTTCTCTTCTTCTTCTTCTTCTTTATCTTGGTATTGGCTAGGACACATAAGGTGTCTATAGTAGAACTACATGTCGCATCCCCAGTCCACTCAAAATCTGCTTTCTTCACTGTGAAAGTAAAAGTTGTGGCATGAATTTTGTGTAACAGATTTGGCTCCAGTTGCACAATTTCTTTCTTGTGGCTTATGACTGGGGCCTCCGACAGCTTCTTCATCTAAGCCAGCGCTCAGAAGTGGCTGGCCATTGTCCAGGCTGTCTTTCAACACCTTTTGAATCCACTCCAAATCTGTTTTTTTCACTTTGACTTCAACAAAGTCTGTCTTGTCTGCTTTATCAGTACGAGCCTTTGTTCTAGCTGCAATATTTCTCTTTGCTGGCCTAAATAATCTGCAAATTCTTTCACAAAACGTTGTCTTCTTCTTCTTCTTGTTGTTGATTTTGCCTATGACATCTATTATGGTTTCTGAAGTAGGACTATTTATGAAGATATTATCCCACTCCACGTGTTTTGTGTTTAGAATGGATGTAACTGAGAGTGTGGGTTCTGAATTGGGAACAGGTTTGGGTTCATTTGCATGATTACTCTCTGGTGACCTGAAGAACTGGCAAATTCTTTCCCAAAACGTCTTCTTCTTCTTCTTGGAAATGGCTAGGACAAAGAAATAGCCGTCTCTAGTAGAACAACAGGGCAATTCCCCAGTCCATTTCAAATCTGCTTTCTCACGTGACAAGTCACGTGACTCGTGACAGCGCCATCTCTTCCGTGTTTGTCTAGCTACCACACGCTAACTTCAGCTATGTTTCCCACTCTAACGCATTCGACAGTTCATGTTACAACAGCTCGCTTGTGTGACTCTCGTACGGACGGTTGTGTTACATGTTGCCTTTTCTGACAACCGAACAGTGTCACTTTTTATTCAGAAATAAGCCGAAGACGCTAGCTAGTCTGTCGAGGCTAACGCTAGCTGACAGCTGTTTAGCTTTGAGAGTAGTAACGTCGCTGTGAGAAGCAAGGCAGGCACAAAGGTGAGGGGAGGCTGCTCTGTATGTGTGTCTGGACTGATTCCACTATGATTCTGTTGTTTATACAGCATTTAAGTTACGTATGGTAGACAGGAGTATTGGTAATACAGGCCTATTGAGCTACAGAACATCTGACCTACTAAGGCAGCTTGAAGTAAGACTTCCAACAGCATGTGGTGTTGCATGTAAGAAATGTCTTCTGCTTGTGAGCTGTAATAAAACGTAGTAACATATATATAATGTAGAGTGCTGTGTGTAAGATACTAAGAAGATTCACATTGTAGCAGCTCTGAATTGTCTAAAGAGGAGGAGTACCTACAAACAAACACACATAAAATGATGAATATGCTCAACAGAATCTCAACAACACCTAAGTAAAAAAAAAAAATCCATATCTGTATTGTTGTGTTGTTTTAGCCGCTGTGCTGCAGTACAAACCCTCCACACATAGGTGTATTTATCAGTTTGCAAGACTACAATCTCTTATTTAAAGTGCTTATGTGCTCACATCACATCAGTGATTACAATGTTATTGAAATATGATAACTGATGCATTATCATGTTATGTCTCCTGCATATTCTTGTTAATCAGATGTCTTGAACCTGGTGATTAGACTGTGATTTAGGATTGGTACTTGTTAGTCTAACTTTGTCATTTTTCTAAACGCAGCTTCTATGAGCTACGACTGATCCTGATCAGAGGATGTATCCACCTTCCAGAAAGGACTTCATCTCTCTGACACTCAGGGATCCTCACACTCACGCCTACAACAACGGCAAGCACCGGCGTCAGTCCTGCTGGAGGGTGAGCGGTTCTGTGTTGCCTCATCGACAAACACGTCTTGTGATTAATGCACAACAATAAGCCGGCACTTGACCACATGCCACCAGGCAGCTCTACCAGGTCGTCATAGTTCACACGGGCTTCATCTGTAAGCATGTACACGTCACTGCTGAACCACAGAGCTATGTGTAGCTCAGTGTAGGACTGGGAGATGCTTAAAATGCTGTTTCACACTATACCTTCACTGAGATAAATTATCTCTGCCTTCATGAACTGTGCCTGTTTTTGTGACAAATGGATTTCTGCGTTTCAGTCTTCCTTTCTTACCTTTTGTTGAGGAGCAGCCTGAATCATCAAACTCAGATAAAAGCTTCACTTGAGCACATTACCCATCTTATCATCATAGTAAGATAAAAACATCCCAACCATCTCAGTGTCTCTGTTATGATGTTGCTCAAATCTTCTTTAATCTTGTTTTCTATACTCTGGTATAATCTCTTGCGCTTCTTTTTCCTCACATTGTTGTTTGCTACTCCTAGCTTGGCTGCTTTTATTCACAGGTTTCCTCTTTCATCCTTACTAAACTGCTCTTACACCCTTGCTCTTAATAAGACCACAGCTACTGGCTGTTTACTGATTACTTCTGTATAACAGAGTTTAATTAGTTCAGTTTTTAGCCTTAAAGCTTCTTTAAGCGCATGGATTAGACGTTTCATTTTCCCCCATATATTTGTTTTGTTTAATGCTCGCAAATACGTGTGAGGTGAAGGTGAGGATTTAGTTTGTAGTGTATAGTGTGAGGTGGCCCGTCTACTAAGTCCTTTTGTCTTTAGTTCATACCATATCATACCATACCAACTTTATTTATAAAGCACTTTAAAACAAACCACAAAGTGCTGTACAGAAGGTTCAGTACAATTATTTAATAATGATCTCTTCCTTGTAGCTATTTTTATCAGGGTAAACAAGCTGACACAATAAAACGCAAATGCTTTGTTTAGGAAACCAAATATTTTAAGCCCAGGTACAAACCGTGCGCTGTACAGAATGCTCTTATGCTCCAGCAAAGTAAACTGAAAACGTCCCCTGAGATAAAGTCTGTTGTGTTCCCCATCACAGCACACAGGCAATGGCTCAATAGTTTCATGGTATTGCACACATGTTAATTAGAGCAGGTAACAGAGGGCTGCCAGCCTGCCTGTTAGCCTTCTCCCCCGAGACTCACAGATTTTGTCCCTCCTTCTGCACGGCTCGGATGAGCTCGTCAGATTTGTTTGTGAGCCGTCAGCGGGCTTTAACGCATGAGGTGGAGAGAGATGTTGAGTTTTTACAGGGTAGGACTCTGCTGTTACTAATGTTCTGGATTCTATAGAAAGATAATTTGAAGAGGAGGGAATCTGCTGACAGACATTTCTCATTTTAATTACAACACTTTTCTGTGTAGTTAGTTCTGTTTGTTGCTTACAGAAGTGGAAGCAGCTGTCTCGGCTCCAGCGTAGCCTCATCCTGTTCCTGGTGGCTCTGCTGCTCATACTTGGACTGCTCTTCTATCCCAGCATCACAGAGCAGTGGAGAGGTAAACAATTCCTCACACAAGCAAACTCTGTCATTAATTCTAACGGCACTGTTGCATGACTAGTTTAAGTCGATGAGCTAGATTGGCTGTTTGCTGGTGAATGAATGGGTGAAAGAAGAGTGTTCTGTACACACCTGCTTACTTTTTAATTGTGTACTTTTACCTCTATGCTCTATTTGGTAGTATGCTTCTCTCTCTGTCTGAGTCATGGTTTTCCACAGCAATGAAAGAAGGTTTTTCAGAGGCTACAGCTCAGTCTGTGGCAAGAAAGTTGAATGTTGGGTAATCTATTTCAGCAGAGCTTGTTTTGTTTTTCATTGTGTGTGTGTGTAGGGTTGTCTGACAAGGAGGACTGGCTGGGACTAAATGACAGAGAGTTGGCCAATCCTCCTGGTGTGAAGCCTGTGTTGAATTTGACTCCAGCTCCTGTGCCGGGGCCACACGTGGGGCCAGCTGCAGAGTCGGATGCAGGTGCAGATCCTGTGTTGGAGCCCCGAGGACCAAACATCCCAATTTTGGCCAAACCTCCTACTAAGGTTCGAGTTGTATTTGCATTTCCTTTTACCTCTTCTGAGAGCTCCGTGTTAACAAAGAAACATATTGTCACTATGCCTAGTGTTGACTGTCTCTTAAATAAAACTAAACCAAACTAGCTCTAGTTTTTTGTTTATCCATAGAAAAAGATTCCAAAAAAAAGAGGTCCACCAAACCTACAGAAAGGTGGAAATGTTTCGCACACAGTCACTGGGGAAAAGCAAGAGCAGGAAGTGAAGGATGACGCCAAAGAAAAGAAAATTGCCCGGTAATGTTTTTTTTCCTCTATAAACACAGGCTTAGCAAGCTTGCAGACGTTTTTGATTGATAATGGTATCATGATGTGGTATCCGCCCTACACTAACTTGCACCATATACCAGAGAAGCAGATGTAAAGAATTCAGGAGTTAACTGAGTTTCTACTATTGTGATGCAGGTGGAGAGGAGCGCTGATTGAAGCTGAGCAAGCCACAGAGCCTGAGCCCTCGGCCAAAGGGAAAGAAGCTGCTGTGCCCCCAGCATCAGTTAATCCAGCTGACCGTGTCCCGCTGGAAGGTTGGTACTGAACTTAGAGTTCGGGAATGTAACAGAATTTGTCTGGGTTTGGTAAAACTTGTGATAAAGTAACATACCAAAAGAGATCTGGCCAGACTCGGACAGATCTTTTCCATCGTCTCAGAGTTTGAACATTCCTGCTGCACTTAAAGCTGCAGCTGACGTACACAGCACAGAATCTTTCCTCCACTGACCATAGAAAGAAAATGAGATGTGCACAGTTGTACGAGCTTCTGCTTTGTCTTCTTCTTCTGTAGTTTCACCTGGTGCTGTGGACAGACTTGAAGCCGTGCGTGATGCCTTCAGACATGCCTGGAAAGGCTACAAGGACTATGCCTGGGGCCACGATGAACTCAAGCCCATCTCCAAGTCTTTTGGCGAGTGGTTTGGACTGGGACTGACACTCATTGATTCTCTAGACACTATGTGGATAATGGGCCTAAAAGAAGGCAAGTCCCTTATTCACTCTGTTGGATCATTTCCAGTGTACATATAATATAAAGGTTTTCACAGATACGTCTTTTGTTTAGTTTACATTTACACGTTTTCCATTTGTTACTCGACATGTGAGTTTGCTCTGTTTTTAGTTTGAACAAACTTGGAGGACACATCAGAATAAATTGGTTATGAACTTTCCTTTCCAGTCATCAATCCGATTGCATTGTGGGTGATTAGATGGAGAATGATGCATTGAATAAAGAGACAGTAATCTGCTCTGCTTCTCCACTTTGTTGTCTTTGTGTGCTTGTTTTAGGATCTGACAAAGCCTCGCTCTGTTGCTGACTTTGGACTTTATCCGACCACTTGATAGTGCTTGACATCTTTAACGCCACAGTGTGAAAATAATATCATCAAATCTCATTCTTTCTACGCTGGTACTCTGCATTTCTCCGTACAGAGTTTACCGAGGCGAGGAACTGGGTGGAGAAGGAGCTTTCCTTCAACAAGAATGTGGATGTGAATCTTTTTGAGACAACCATCCGTGTCCTTGGGGGCCTGCTGAGTGCTCATCACCTAACAGGAGACCAACTATTCCTCGACAAAGCAGTGCGTTTATCTCAGTCTTTCTTTGAGAAATCAAAAGTCACAGGAAGTAGACTCATCTTATGCGTAAACGACACTGAACACATCATCTGACTGAGTCCAGTCACAGGCTAACGGTGCTCTCCTTTGTTAAACATCATGCCTCACTTCTAAAGACTCTCTGTTCTTCTCCCCACTTAAAGAAAGACCTTGGCTCCAGGTTAATGCCTGCCTTCAAAACTCCCTCAAAGATCCCGTTTTCAGATGTCAACATTGGGAAGGGGACAGCCCACCCCCCCCGGTGGACGTCAGACAGCACGCTGGCCGAGGTCACGAGCATCCAGCTGGAGTTCAGAGAGCTGAGCCGCCTCACTCAGGAGCCGCAGTACCAGGTGTGGTGAGGACTCATCGTGTGTGCGTGCGTGCGTGCACGTGTCATCGCTTTCAATGCTCTGAGACATAGTGGAAGAAAAGTTGTCGGGTTCAGACGGAGGGTTGCAGTTCAGTTAAAACCACACATTAAACACACTTCGTGAGCATTTGTGTGATTGAAGTGACAAGCAGGAACCAGGGTTTGCTTTAAGTCCATCATGTTGTCAGTTTTTGAGTGATTGTAGAAAAGAGCTTGTTCCCAAAGGTTTTCAACCACCGCCTGACATTTCTCTGAATAATATCTGTCATAACCTGAGCCAGCCCTCTGAGACACGGCCTCTAATGAGCCCAGTTTCATTAAAGTGTTAAATAGCTAATACTTTTGCCATTGGCCCAAACACGAGCAGTAAGCAGAGCGAGGCTGGTGGGTTCGAGGTTTTAATGTCACCTCTCACGCTCTGGCACCTTTTGAAGGACGTCGTGAATGAGGTGACGAAGCTGGTCCACTCGCTGCCGGGCAAACAGGACGGCCTGGTGCCCATGTTCATCAACACTAACAGCGGCCAGTTCACCCACAAAGGAGTCTTCACACTCGGTGCCAGGGCAGACAGCTACTACGAGTACCTGCTCAAACAGTGGATCCAGGGAGGCAAGACGGAGGACGGGTAATCCCAGCCTTAAATGTCTCCGTTCTGTGCAACAGTTGAGTCATGTGTACTTGCATTAAGTGAAAAATACAAAACATTTCTACACCGCATCAGTGTTTGTCCGTGCTTTGTCCAGCCTGTTGGAGGACTACCTGCAGGCCATGGAGGGCGTGAAAAAACACCTGGTGAGACAGACGGGACCCAAGAGATTGACCGTTGTTGGAGAGTTGTCCCACAACCGCTTCAACCCTAAGATGGTAGAGACACTCATCAAAAGTCACTGTACAGAAGGTCACGGAGCCTTTAATAACCTCACAGCTGCTGCTAATGCAGATCATACATGTATACACATACACACACATGCACACACAGCGGGGCCACTGTACCATACACGGCACAGGATCCTCTGATTGTTGTGTTTCGCAGTACAGAAGTCGATAAACTCCCATCTGGAGACGAGGACTGCTTCGTTGAATCAATCAGCTTTTGTGGAATCAGTAACTGTAGCAGCTCATGTGCTCAGTCCTTCTCTCGAGCAAGCAGTTTGATCAATTCCAGCTCCCGTCATTATCTTTCATCATCATCATTTCTCTTTTCATGTGACTTCTCCTCTCCCTCTTATGCTCTTCTGTAGGATCACCTGGTGTGCTTCCTGCCAGGAACCCTGGCACTGGGGGTCCACAATGGCCTCCCGGGGGACCACATGGATTTGGCAGTGCAGCTGATGGAGACGTGTCATCAGATGTACGCACAGATGGAAACTGGGCTGAGTCCAGAGATCGCTCACTTCAGTCTGCAGCCCAGTGATGGACGCGACGTTATCGTCAAGGTGAGACTGCTTGATTGTCCTTTAGCTTCGCTGCTGCTTTCATTAACCTCTAATAGCATGTTGAACATGCAGGAGCGCTTTAGTGGAACACGTGTCAGGCTACGATGGCTTTGTTAGTATACTGCAGTAATTCACTGCTGGAAATGATCAACACCTGGTAAATGCCTCTGTTTTTCCTGTGATTACAAATCCTTGAATGTTTTGGTTTTGGGTAAACACAAAGATCTGTGTGCAGGGCTGAATGCAGATGCTTCAATTATGCCTTGGCTCAATGGTGGATGACTGTGGACTGTTTAGTCAACATTACTTTTTTTATATTTATTTACTTCACTTTTATAAACTACTTGTGTAAATGTCTCTCTGATATAATGAACCTTTTTAGTTGCAGGTGCTTTTGTTTTTCCTGATTGTTCATGGTTGGAGTCATAACTAATCTCACAGAAATGTTCTCAACAATCACATTTCTCCCTTATTACGTATATTCAGTTCAAAGCACAGTCTTCCCGTGTGTTGTGCCGCATTAGGATTATCTTTTGCTTCTAACTCGTGATCTCACTCACAGCTGCTCCCCTGATAAGGCGTCTTGAAATGTTTTTCGTTTGTGTGGATGTTGTGTCAAGGTCAAACTGAGAAACGGATCTTTATCTGATCCACCTGGATGAATTTTCCTATGTTTTGACAGCTTCTTCTTCTTCTTCTGTCTCCTCCAGCCTGCAGACAGACACAACCTGCTGAGACCAGAGACAGTAGAAAGTCTGTTTTACATGTACAGATTCACAAAGGACACCAAGTACAGAGACTGGGGATGGGAAATACTGCAGAGCTTTAATAAGTACACTAAGGTAAAGACACCTGAGCCCACAGCACATTCACTTTTATCACACTTTTTATATATAACTTCTCATACTGCATGGCTGGTGATGTAGCACAAGATTAGTGTTTATTGTGTTTAATATTTCTGTCTTTCGCTTTTGGATTTGATTGTATTTAGTACATATCTTTTACATAGTACGTAATGTATTGTTTAACTTGCAATTTTGTTTTTAATGAACAGAAAAAATGTTGATGATTTATGTCATAACTGACTGTTTCAGCCATAGAAATCATTGGGAAAGTTGAACATGAGTCAACATGAGGTTTTTCATACCTTGTGCAGGTCTCCGGCGGGGGCTACACGTCCATTAACAATGTCTGTGACCCTGTTAACCCTGGGCCCCGGGACAAGATGGAGAGTTTTTTCCTTGGAGAGACACTCAAGTACTTGTATCTGCTCTTCTCTGACGACATGGAGCTGCTCAGTCTGGAGAAGTATGTCTTCAACACAGAGGCCCACCCTCTTCCAATATGGCCCCCTCCGCCCAAGTGATGTGACCTACAGCGTTCTCCTGTAAAGATCAGGCCCACAGAGCCTTATCTGAGTCAAAGACTCTGTTAATGCTGCTCAGTCAGGCTCGTCTCTAAGCAACCGCCCAGACTGGACTGCTGTGTTGAGCAGCAGACCTGTGCTGTCCACTTGTACTTTGACATGTTTCCATGTGGAGGAGTTTATTTAAGACCTATCTTTTCTTTTCCTAAGGTAAAATGTTTGCTAGAGCTGGTCTCTAAAACCTTTCTCTGAAAATCAGTTCTGACTAGCTGGCACTGGAAACGAGGGAAAGTAACGTGGGAGCGCTTTGTTACTGGCTGACTGGGAGTGTCTTTGTGTACCGTAACAACAATCAGTCATGTTTGTCTCCAGTCCACCATGGTCGGCCAAAAGACTGTGGAGAGGTCAACAAATCCACTGATGTTTAAAGGTGCAGTAGCCAAGGATGCTCAGTTAAGCTAAACTCCTAGTTACCATAGTGGAGGAATCACACGTCTACAGCAACGTTTGCTGCAGTAGCTCATGTAGAAAAATGACATATAAGAAGTTAAGTTGTATCTTTTGATTTGTCTTCACTGTTTAAGAGAAGTGGGTCATCACAGTGCGACAGTGCAGTGTTCCTCAAACATGAAAGTTTAACACGAGTATTAGGACATTTATGGCCTCTCCAGGATTTCCACTAAACAATCATCTAAAACGTTGCTGCTGGTGCATCAAGGCCTTCCTCTGTGTGCGCTGTGGATTCTCCTTAGCTTGAGCGTCTTGAATATGAGGGAGCTTACAGAACTGTGAAGCCTCAGAAACGCATTGCACTTGAAGGTTGTTGTTACGCATCAGTTTTGCACATGTCGCGATGACTCTTTAGATGCAGACAGATAAGGTGAACGTGGTACAACTGAGAGCTCGTTACACGTTACCCTTTGTGTTTTACTGGGAAATATGGGTTTTGAAAAAATGAAGGTAAAACATAAGTAGGGGTCCATAAAAAGTACTTTCTAGTTTAGTAGTATTTCATTTTTGTCAGGTCTGTACACATCATGATACCTTGTTGTATTGATGAATGTATTTCATTTCCTTTTTAATTTAGTGTTTTTTGTCACAGATGAGCTCTTTTCCCATTGTTGCGTCTCATCAACTTGTTTTTATCATACAGTCTTAAATTTGAGGTGGCTGTAAATGCACACATCCTCTTCTCACAGGCAACTTGCTTCAGCAGTAAACTTTGCTGAATGGTTTCCTTTACACTTAAAGGAGCTCTACCAGATGTGACGTAGAGCAGTGTGGGAGCCCTGGCTTTCCACAGACTAGTCGATTAGAGGGACTTAACTGGCATCCTGTGCGTGCTGCCTCGATGACGCCTGGCAATCTGTTCTTCTACTGTCAGCTTCCGTCTTTCAGCAGAGAAACCTTTTGAAACTGCTCCTAAATAATTTCTGATGTCTAAGAGAGAGCCATATACTGTACTAACCCACATCCCTATGTGCGCTACATTTGCCAATGCTCTGCTGTGCCTAACTGAAAAGCATATTGTGCTACGGTGGTTTGGTTGGATGTTTTTTTATTGTTGCTGCGTCAGTCATGTTTATTTGTAATGTGCTCTGAGTGATTTATTGCTTGTATTTTTACTCTGGGAGATGAAATAATAATATATATTCCGTTTAACAGTTTCTAACTTGTCTACTGACTGGAACCTGTGTGTCTGCTGGTTTCCAAGCTGTTTCTTGTCCTAATGTTCTCGGCCATGGTAAAAATGCAGTTTTAAGCAGATCTTTTTGCTTGAAATCCATTTTTATTTCTTTCTTATTTAATTGCTTCTTGTATGTTTGAAAGAAATCATCTTTATGTCAGATTATTCTGTTCATTGAGAGACCAATGGTAAAAGGAGAGATGAAAGGCCAGAGATGAGCTCCCACAGACCCTGTTTAAATTAATTCTCTGTCGTTTTATAATGGTTTTACAGAGCTGCTTTCTACACCTAGAAGAATTATTGAAAGGAAATTGGGCAGCCTGACCCTACACCCTTCTAAAAGTGATACCTCACAGGTAAAACTACAGAACAAAAGTGCTGTTGGTTGTTTCTTGGCTGCTTCACTGCCTGTGCCTCTGCGTCTGCGATCAAAGATATGGATCAATAATGTCTTTTCTAATTTAATCGAATAATTGAGCCTTGCTAGAAGAAAAACTTCATCTTGACAAAGCAGCCACTTCTCCTAATTATGACAGAACCAGCATATTGGACCTGTTAGTCGATAAGTCATCTGCATGTGCTAGAGACATGCAAAGTAGTTCTCTTCCTTTGGGAATTATTCATTTTTCACTTTTAAAACAAACTTAGATCACTTTGGAGAGCGCTTCTTATTGGGGCTTTTACTTATCATGCATTTTGCCTTACAGTATCTTCCCATTCATCAAAATCACACTGATCAGCTCTTTGTTGTTCTACTTGTGGTTTATTGTGATGTTCTCTGAGCACAGACTTTTATCCTGCCAACTACATTTTTAAATAAAGCTTTTCAATTAAGGCTCTGCACTCTGTTGAACTTAACATGTAAAGAAGAACTCATGCATCCAACGAGTCATGGCTGCTTCCCTCTGCCTATTACGGCTATCTCTTAAGAACTGCATGTTTTCTCCTGGTCCAGTTTGTTGACCTAAAAGACGTAGAGTTGGAAACCTTTTTAAAAGGCAGATTGATAAGTAGGACTTTCTGATTTTCTGTGCGCTTTTCAAAGGGTCTATGTGGCCTAAATATATAAATAAAAATAAAACAATCACTTACATCCCACACACCCCTTAAAAATGGTGGTAGTGGAACGGTTTAAAGATTCTGGTTCAACAATTACACTAAAACATAAGTTCCAGCTGCATTTATTACAGCAGCAGGGGGCAGCAGAAATCATCCATCACTGTCAATACCAATGAAAGCAATGCTGTACAGCTCTCTACCAGGATAGGTGGGCCGTGATCAAATAGCAGAAGGAGCGTGTATTCACTCATGGGGTCTGTGCAGGTTCACATGTTCCTTTAGGTTTCAGCCCTCTTGCACCAGGTTCGCCTGTTTCACTCCTAATGGTATGTCAGCCATTAGGAGTGAAACAGACTAAAACTGTTTGCACAGGTCATCATCATTAATCACATCACTTTCACCGCTTACCTTCAGTACTTTTCCTGCAGGATTTGCAGGCTGCTTGCTTTTACAGCAACTTGAGTTTCTACCTTTGCTGCAAACACACCTACAGTACTTCGAACCTTGTTGATGCTTTTAATGTGTTTATTCAGTAAACATCTAAATATATACAAGAAGTACTTCCTGTGTTTTTTACTACTGCTGTTGCACTCAGCTAAAAATAAAATGTACACAAAATCCACATAATAACATGGGAAACAGTAATAACAGTTGAGATTGCAGGAGAGGTGTGTGACAGTCCTGTACCCTGAATCCCAAAGAACATGGTGATTTCCAGCCTCCTGACATTTATTGCACACTCTCTCATGACAGCTGCTGCAGCTGCATGCAGCAAGTGTAACCTTTTAAATTCTTAAAATCAGTGAGCACATGACATGTGCAGCAGAGACGTGGCTCCTAAAAACATACATGATGTTTTCTTTTCTTCATTTTGGATTTCAGCTTTAGGGAATGTCAAAAATGTGAACTTGTATCTCGAACTGTCAAGTTGTCACATGCTTTATATCACACTCAAAATATTCGGTCTGAAATGTTAAGTACTTTTATCACATAAATGTAAACATATGTGGTTCTCAACGGTCCCTACCTGCACACAGGCCTGTGTTTTACAAGCAGTGCTGATCCTTCAACAGCATGAATAGAACATATAAAGCTTTGACCTGACTAACAGGCCTGTGGATGCGATACAGACCTTCTAGAGATAACCCACAAACAGAGAGAGAGAAAACAACTTAAGCTCACATTCACATATAGAAGTCACCTCGTCTACATCACTCTGTGTCTTTGTATTGTGAGACATCCAATGCAAGTACATGGAGACAAAAAGGCTGCAGCTGGCAGACATGCTGTGAGAGGACTGAACTAATCACTGCACGGCACCTTTTTCTTTTTGGTTTTCATTTTTCACACTTTCTATTTATTTCTTTGAATACTGAGAAGATTACGGAGACTCTCTGTGCTCTGTTGCTCACCTGAGATGTAGACAATATCAGCAACTATTAATATAAGACTGACTCAAACACACTGAACCCCAACTGAACTGCATTGTGGGTATTGAAGGCATGCATGTCATAGCTAGCCATCATTTACATAAATTACTTTACGGATTTCCGTAAAGTGTCTGATATTCTCATCATGAGAAATGATTTTAGTTGTGGAATATGCTGATGTTTATAAAAAGTAACTACCTAGAAAAAGAACTCATCAATATAACCCCCGACTTTGTGTGCACCCGCACCGCCACCCACAACCATTTTGCATTGATCCCATTAGGGTTTTAACGTGCAGCGTTGTAGGATTTACTGCTACAGCCAGATGGTTTAGACTCTAAATATAATCCAGCATTCTTTAAATCTTGTGCATATAATTAGATGTTGGTGTTTCTAAGGTGTATGCTGCTGTTGTCGACTTGGGGGATACTGTGCAGACGTACTGTAGTATTCTGTGGTTTGGCTCTCAGAGCCTAAGGCTTAACGCTGCAACTCGCTCCCAGAAGAATATGAGTTTTTGGAAACTAATTGTTGCCCGGGGGGGAATTTAAGAAGATTTTTACCCAGAGCTCTCCAGCTGTCGGTAAACTTTTTGTTTCTTCTTCCCTGTGTAAAAGTTTTATAGGCCAATGTACAGTCTAGCATTTTGGTCATTGTCCACTGTGTTTGTTTTCCCTTCCTTCATTTGGAGTTGGGAAAATTATCTTTCTGGGTAAAACACAGGACTGTTTTATGTTTTCATCCTAACATTAGCACTAAGTCATAATATGCACAGTAATATTTATATGCTGTGGACCAAACATGTGACTTTTCTAACTGTGGTAAAAGGCAAACGTGGAGTCTCCGTTTAGACAATGTTCCAGGACTCAATCCATCACCCTGCTGTGTCCAGCCCACCCGCTCGCTGCTGTGCTGTGATCCATTATTCAGCAACACACAGTCCACAGGTAATGTCATGAAACTACCATCAATTACTAATTAAGCAGAAACAATTGGAATTCTCTAATTAGTAATGTTACAGGTAACACAGCTGTTTAATGAGACAAAGTAACAGGAGGCAATATGTCTGACAGATGTGATCCAGCAAATAACAGCAGCCTGAGCCACAGCTGGTTTCACGTCACTTTAATGGACGGTAACATGTTAAAACACATAATAATATCATTCAACGTAAAGCAGTGAAGAAGGGATTAAGCTGGCAAACACCAATCAGAGAACTGGTTTGAAATGTAGGCGTGAGAATGAGTTTATTTTCTCTCTGGGTGTCTGGAAAGAGAAAGTTCATTTTTCCTCTCCTTCTTCCTTTCCTCTCCGCCACCTCAGTCTAAGGTGATCCACGGGTGGTGCAGACTCACGGAGCAGCGAGACTCCTCTGAACACTGAGAGCTGAATTCATCTGAGCAACCGGAGACCTTGGCATCAGACTGTGCCATGGGCTGTTATCTATCAGGGCAATGTCAGCCACAGCTCCGTGGTCTCTCAGATGAGAAATTAAAAGTAAGGCAGAGGGAAAAAAAGAAATGAAATTCAGAGCGATGACAACAGACATGTTCGCCATAATCAAGTCTGTTATTTAAAATAAAATGCTTCACATTCAGACATTGTCCTACCCCTGGTTTACTTGATGGCGATGATTTAAAAAGCGGCCCCTTGCATTTCTCTTGCATTAGTTTATTTAGAAATATTGCACATCTTATTGTGTGAAACACGTTTTGTCAGTGAGAGCGTGTGTTACCAGCTTTCTCTATTCGACAGCATAATTCTAGTCCACTGTGTCTGCAGTATAAGATGTAAAGTCACAAACTGTTCTGAGTCAGTACATAATATTAAATGTCGTGTTCAAAGTAAATGGATTAAAATGGAAATAGATTAAAGCCTTCTCTATAACACTACTGCATAGTACAGTACTGGATCCGGGGGTGCAGTAAAGATGGGCATACTCTCACAGCCAGAACACACTTAAGTTCTTGTCCTTGTGGTTTCATGTTTGCGCACATTTCTTACCTTGGAATACTAGTGTGCCACAGACGCAAGGGCCAGAATCACCAAATTCACTGTAGGACAGTGTAGAGAAAAACAGAATACTTGAATCATCACCAGATGCTCACGCAGAGTATCCAGCTCTGATACTCTGTGGTGAATTTCTTTAGCAACATGGGTTTCACAACACGAATTTCATTTCTCAGGCTGTCAGTTTGTTTCATGTCAGCAGGCAGCTGCAGAGGGCTCGGAAACACCAGATGTAGAGAAAAACTAGACTGAGGGAGGATGTAATTTATTGTCTTCATCAGGTCAAGATTTTGATTTAAAAACACATTTCCCTTTCAGCAATGGCTGCTGCGGATGTTTTGAAGAGAGCTTCACTGTGACCGAGAGCAGAGAAAACATCACGTCCACGGCCCTTTGCTTTCTCATTCTTTTTTGTCTGTGTTGCAGGTGGAGTTTGTGTTTGTTCAAATTGTGTCTGTGAATGATCTCCTCCCATATCTTTCAGTGACTGCACAGGGATAGTGCCTCCCCGCCACTGCAGAGGTGTGCTCAGTGAGCCTGCACAGAAGAATTAGCAGTTTTCAAGGCACCACAACCCAGGTGATAAGTTTCATATTTCAAAGTACTTCTTTTTCCATTCGTCATAACGGACCTGATGTTCAATCCATCTGTTCCGGGAGCACTACCTCTGGAACGTCAGAAACGTTCAATCATATCACACAGATTTCAGAGTCTTCTCACAAACACTGACAATGGAAAAACCAGTCAAGCAAACCTGGTAGCTCACGTTTGAGTCGCGGCTCACCTTGCGTAGCATGCATCACTGCCTAGCGAAGCTGGTGGCTGTAGCAGGATATGCATGGAACCTGTTGGAGCATTTCCTTGACTGATTATCTTGTCAGACACAAACCGAATCGTTATACATGCCCTATTGTGGCAGTATTTTCATGTTTGTTTTTTAAAATTCTACTTTGCTTTACTAATGTGAGTTTACGTCGCTTCAGGAGAAGCCCTGCAGACAAATGATGTTCTTTCATAGACTCTGGACTCTCAGAGGTCTCACGGAGGGAAACTCATCAACAGCCAGGAATTTAACTACCTCCCTCCTCACTTCTCCGTCTGGATGGAGCAGGTGGGCCCACACGGAAGGAGCATGTGCAATGCTTGTAAAGCCTAGTGTCTTTCTAGTAAATCCTCATTTAGGAAACGTGTCCGACAATGATGCAACCTTAGTTTCACGGCACAAGAACCACCGCTAAATGTCTGCGCTGGATCTATAGTTTCTCTGTTCCAAACTCACATTAAATCTCTCACTCAATTTCTCAATTACCTTGAGCTATTATTCACTCATCTAAACAAATCAGCATCATTATGTTGAACCAAAACCCACAGCTGACATGAAATCTGACTTTCAAACTGCTGCAAAGCTCTTGCTGCTCGCTGTCTGTTTACAGTGCCCGATCTCAGGAAGATTGACTGTATCTGCAAAACAACATGCAGCCACTAATGGGAATGTGCAGACTCTACAGCGCACGCACTGCAGTTCATTATTGATGGCCAGCTTACCCTGCAGATTGCCCAAGTAGTCACATGCAGTAAGCTAAACGATAGACCTGTGTGTCTGTCTCTGTTTGGAAAACCTGGGTCATCTGTTCCTCCGCAGCTGCCATTACTGCAGCATCTCTAACTGTGACCCCCGCCACATCGAATGATCAGTCAAATAAACAAGCAGCAAGTGTGGCTATTTTTAGAATGGGATCAATGTGGCGCTGTGATGTACTGTAGGACGGATCCAGAGTGGTCTGAATCTGCCACTTTAATACAGCGATACCGTCAGCAGAGATCAGCTGGTTTAGTTAGTTCAATATTTTCAATATGTATGATCAAAATGATCAGATGTTTGCCCCATTTTCACACTTCCCTCAGTTTCCCTCAGCTGTAACTGTACTCTGCACTTGCTTCTTGCTGGTGTTAATAAATCTGAAGCTCTAAATTGTTATGAGCGTGCTGAACAACAGCCACTGCCATTAACTTCCCCTCTAAGAATGATCTCTCCACTGAGAGGCCGGACCTTCCAAATGATTTTACACCTTTTTCAATTAAATGTCACACAGGACCACTGAGTTTCCTACTTAAAACAAAATAAAACAGGTGAATAGCCAGGGTTGTATTTCAGAGTTAAATAGCTCAATGTTGCATGAGTCATTAGGGTGTGACTCCAGTCAGTGTGTTAGTGTTTGCAGTTCTACTTCCCTGCAAGTCTGTCTGCTCCTGCAACCTCCTTCCTGCTGACCCTTCTCCATTAAAGGACACATGTATGCAAAAGCTACTTGTGTGGTCAGTGTACTGTGCTCTGATGATATGTCCTAAATAGACTTTCTGGACGTTACCAGGCTCATTTCTAGTTGCTGCACCTGAAGGAATATAGGAAAATTAAAAGAGTGAGTTATGAGTTACTCATGTCAGCACCTGAATGAATGTGAACTTGGAAGTTAGCTGTTTCCTAGCAACAAAAATCAGACAAAATTATTCATGTATGAGGTACAGAGACAGACAAGGTTTGGTTTCAGAGGTTTCAAGCGATGACAGTATAGTCTGCCCTTCTTCAATCCACCCTAACCAAAAAGAACACATCTACTAAGAGGAGGACTCGTGTGGCCCAGGAGGCGCTAGAGGGAATCTCCTACCAATCAGGGTCAGCGGCAGCATCCCTGCCTCCACCTGCTCATGTTGAGGGATCAGTGGACAAAGCACTGAACCTCACGTCACCCCTGCAGGGCAGCTACACCGCCATCGAGTGGGAAACAGACATTCACCCTCCTTTTACCTCTGCTGTGGTCTCCACCAGTCACTGGGAACATTCACTATAGGTGACTGCTGACTTGGTGCTGGGCAGATAATACATCTAGTTTATCAGAGCATGTTCACTGGAAACAAACAGAGATAGGTAAGAGTAAAAAAACAAACAATTAAAGCCGTAAAACAAAAGCTAAGTTAAGAGGTCATTTGTTTTAAACATAATGCGCTTTAAATGCCCACCTGTTTAGAGTTCATTTATCTTCCATTCGGTGAGAACCGATGATTCTGTTAAGCTTTTAGTCATAAGCAGTTAAGCCTATTAAGTGAACTATTTAAGCCTTGTTAAGCCTTCAGAATGATTAGAGTTAACCATGAAATGTGGTAATTTAATTGCGAGTAGGTAGCTTTCTTTATTTTGGGAAATCTTTTCCTGAGGTCACACAGATGTGTTCACAGTCACTGGCTTATAATTCAGTCTCTATTAAACACAGTCACAAGAGTGTTCATCGCTCCATTAACATGTTAGTTGTTCCTCCCCCCTGAGACTATATGTCTTCGTAGAGCCAACTATTCAGGCGTTCAGGGACATTTCTGCCTGTTTTAAAATTGAGCCTAAACTATTAACTCTAGGTCTTTCTCCCAGTGTTTTTTTCCCAGTCACTCGCTTTGCGTTTCTCACACCAAACCTTCTGTGCATTTGTCTTGTGTGCTGCTCAGCACGCTGTGCAGTGTGCATCTCTGTCCATTATAATACTGTTTGACTTTTCAGTGTTTCCCACTGGTGAACCGTTCTAATTACTGTCATTACTCAACTTGAAACACACAAACAAACGCTTGTACGCAGTCTCCCTTCGACCTCCTGTTGGTACACACACACACACACACACACGGAAAATATGGACCAAATGTTACTCTCTCACAACTTTTTCACTCAATCCGTCGGCATTATCCCTCTTCAGCCCATCAGTCCTTCCTCTCTGAACTGCAGAGGAAATCTAATCTAAATGTTTGTCTCAAATCCTAAAATTACAGCTTTAATGTCATTGTAATTGCACCGGTTCATGTTCACCTTTTTATTGTTTGACACTTCAACTAGACAGAATTATCGTTCAGAGACACTTTTCAGCCCTGCTGGTAATTTAGGCGTTGCCAACCCAGCTGTCTCTCGCAACCAATTCCTGTCGGCGTTGATCTCATTTTATTTTTTTTTACTGTGCTGGACCAGAATTATGTAAATGATGGGTTATTCGGAGCTACAGTTATCACTTTCTTCCCCCATTGCATCATACTGAATGCATGAATAATGTTTTTTGTATTATCGCTGTAGCTAGTAAATGTATCAGTTAAAACAATTTCTTCAATTTATTGTCAGGTGTCTGGTACATATTTTATTCACTGAACTACTTGCATAGGTGTCACACAAATGAAAAACACTATTTACCATATACACAGCATCTACTCTGCTCAGAGAGGTGATGGCAGAGTTGATGCTCTGTGCAGGTCAGTCAGTTCTCTGTATAGGAACCTGCCTTAATGTCATTATCCTATATAGGCTATATTACCTTACATAATAACTTATATGAACTAATTATTTTCTAAATGACTATTCCTCTAATTAGGATTAATCAAAAATGCCCCAAAAATTTCTATTAACTGAATAGACAATTGAAAAAAAAACCAAGCCAAAGATACCTGGAAGACTCATTTTGAAGAGGAAGACAGAAAATAAAGAAATCATTAACTGATAACTTCCATCCACCGACTGTCCGGGTGTTCCTTGGTTTTTATCTCACTTGCCTGTGTTGCTGCTCTCCTGACAGTTCTGCTGTGTCACTTTCAGCCAGCAAAGTGCTGATTCATCTGTGACCTTAGTCAGCTCTGCATTAACCTCATTTGCTCTTCTCGTGTTCAGTGCATTCACAATCTTATGGATTAATTTCCAAAGATCTTTTTTTTTTCACTCCATTGGTTCATTTTCAGCTCCAATAATCACTTTGTTGCCAGTAGGTTTATCACCCAGCAGATATTTGGTCAGAATTTCTAATTAAAAAGAGAGAATGCTTTCTTTTCTGACAGAGGACCCTCCTCTGTTTGCCTCATTCAGTCTCTCAGAGGCTTCAGCAGTGGTTTACAAAGCAGAAGGAATTTTTGGCTCTTAGTAGCTGCATTTTTAAGAGAGGCTCAGCTCTGACTCCCTGCCAAAACCGCACTGTCCCATTTGTCAACACCGTGGCCTCAGAGCAGCTTCATTTGCAGCTGATATCGTTACCATTTTGCACTTGTGATAGATCACTGGGGAAAATGAGTTCAACTCCACTTTGCTCCTTCTGGCTACAGCTTGAGGACTCATGGATCAGCCTTTTCAGCAGCTAGTTAAGCTTCACCAGCAACCTGCAGGCAAAGATCAATATCTTTCCAGCAAAAATAAACCAAAATGGGAAAAAAAGACCAATTTGATGTAATAAGACTCTGTCTCTGTTCTAATGTGATGGCCAGCCTTATAAGTAACGAGTGCATGAACAGATCTGGTTTGCCTGTTTAACAGGATGACCTTTAAATAAGCCATTTTAGCAGTTGCATAGTTTTAACAAACATAGCAACAGTTGCACAGTTTTAACAGCAGAAACATAGCCAAGTCAAATAGCTCAACTGAGCATAAGTGCAAATAACATAATTTAATAATAATTAAAAGAAATTGTATAGAACAGTTTGAACAAATACAGAGATGATGTTGATGGCAGAGCTGTGGTATTAAATAATTATAATTAATACTTTATTGATCCCTATAGAGAAATTGTTGTTCGGACCGCAGCTAGACCTGTGTCTGTGGGGTATCGGTGTCTTGTCCGTGGACACCTCGACATGTAACCTGCTGTGACTGAGAATCAAACTTTCTCACCCCTGGGTTTGAAGATGACTGCTCTACCCACTGAGCTACCATGCTGCCTTAGACTAGACTGTGAGTGTAGACACAATATATATTCAGATTCAGATTTTATTTGGCACGTGCACAATCATACAAAGTACAATATGCAGTGAAATGCTATATGCATATGCATGGTTTAATCTTAATCTTTTCTTTTATTCCTCCATTTAATGTTGTCTTTTTTTGTTTATACCCTACATTGTTGTAGGGTATAAGCTGTAGTTGTTGTAATATTACTGTCTCCTGGTGCTAGTTTCAGATATGACATTTTTACCCTTGCAGGAAAATCACTACATATGTGCCAATTATACAGTTTATGATAATCCTTACCTGCTGCAAAATGTTAATTTAGTGTGAGGATTTTCTGTGAATCTGGTGAGACCACATAGCGTAGCAAATGTGTATAAATATGTACACTCTAAAAAGTAAAGCAGTGGTTTGATGTAAAAAGACATGTTAACAATTTCAAAATAAATGCAAGTTTTTACGTTGACCCAACGTGATATTTTAGGTATGTTGTAGTAGCTTTTTGGTTCTAATAAAATACATTTATAAATAAATTGAACTTAATATTTTCAACATTAATGCAAGTATTTACATTGATCCAACATGATATTTTAGGTATGTTGTAGTAGCTTTTTGGTAACAAAAAACAAATTTCTAAATAACATGAACTTAATTAGTATGATCCCTATATGATCCCTGGGAAAGATTCCTATAATAAGGGCATCTTTGTGTTTCCCAGAAGTCTCTGAAAACTACAACCTTGGTCATTTAGTTGTAATATAACCTTGACTACCTTGTGGGCGGGCTCCTCCATGGTGGTGCCATGAAGGAGCATGGAGGAACCTTGACTTTAAAGAAGTCAATCTGGGGAAGACAAGGATGTTGTGTGTGTCTGTTTGGTTGGTGGTTTGACGGTGGCTAAGTAAAAACAACTGGCAGCAAGGAGAGGCAAAGTACCCTTTGAAAGGTTACTATGAGTATTTAAAGGCATGAGAGCGATGTCAAAACCTAGCACCTGCACAGCAGCTAAGGGACTCTCTCCTGGTGCTCTAAAAGAATAGTAATTCAGACAGTATTATTCAAATCAGTTAGACCCTTTTATTGTCAGTAAAAAAC
>JAUMHF010000014.1:15086229-15101275 GCA_032359275.1 Microctenopoma steveboyesi | reverse complement strand
AAGGAGAGAGAGGACGAAGCACAACTAGGGGAGAGAAAAGAGACAAAGTTATTAACATGCAATGATGTCAGTGAAGTTCATGTGTCTAAGAAAGTGTAAAGAGAATGAATTATATTCAGGCAGCTATTAGGGTTTCCAGAGCAAAGAAACTACAAATGGGTAAAAAAATTTAGCCATCAATTTCCAGAAATAGTTGCAATTAAAAATGAAAGTAAAAGAAATGTGTCAGAATAAAGTCAATAGAATTGTGATGATGCTCAAGAGCTCCGAGCTTTTTTTATTTCACAGCGTAGGCTGAAAACGTTAAGAAGTAGAACTACTGGTGTACAGCTGTCCTGACCTTAGATGGGATTTATGGTCGAGTTGAGGTTGTTGGGTATTTTTTCTGAGACTCTTCTCAACCACTGTGGGAGTCATGAGACTGCAGGGGCTCTGGTTTGAATACCAATGAGGATCTGGAAGGTTCATTGTTACTTTGGTTTTGTCTGTTGCTCCTTGACATTTCTAATTATGAACCAGTTTCGGGGAAAGGTGTGTATATACCTACAACACACACACACACACACACACACACACACACACACACACACACACACACTCAGTGGTGAATATTAGCTTTTCCACAGGCTGCAACAGAGAAGTTGTTTGACAGATATAAAAACAGATATATGATTAAAGGATTTGCTGTTTTTGTTAGTGTTTCTGAAACACAAGGTATCAGACAAATGATAAATACGTCAAAAATAACCTCTGTCCCAGAGGACAGAAAACCTGGGGAGAGAGATGACACGGAGTGTTCACTCGCAGTGAAGAGCTTTGTAATTACGTTTAAGTTTAAACAACAAACACAGTGAGCTTGTGAAAACCAGCAGAACTTTAAAGAACTCCCTTTTTGTGTTTTGTGTGTCAGATGACATTCTTTTCTTCACAGCACACATCTGCGAGTGCCAGCAGTGATATTCTGTTTGCTAGCCCAGCTGTCTCTTTCATGTTTGGGATAACTGGAGAGGAGCCCCACCAGTCACCTCATACAGTGGAGCTGCCCTGTCTATCTCCTACCTGCACACAAAAATGCCTCCTTCCTCCATAGCATCTGTTGTGTGCTGCTCTTTAAACATTTTTAAATATTCACATAAATCTGATATTAAAATAATAAATAGGGAGTTGAGAATGTGGAAGGAGATGAAAAACTAGACAGGCAACATGGATAGTTGTGTATTTTAGGCAATATGTGTGTGCAATTTATTGTCATATCATGAGTACAGTTGATGGATGTTTGTTTTATTAGTAGTGTTTTGCGTGTTGCGTAGAATTTATACATACGATTCCACACTGCAAGAAAAATGATCTAATAGAGCAGCAAATGCAGCTTCACAGTGTAGTCAGTGTTTGGTGACTGAGAGTTGCTACGCTTCAGGATGCAGATAGACATGAAACTACACTGGTGGAATCATTAGAACAAAAGAGTCCTAACTGTGTTAGAAAGGATCTGGTCCTCTGCAGAGAGGCAGTGCGTGCATACTTACTGGGACTAACTGACTCACCCAAACTGGCATTTTGTAAACATCACACAGCTTGAAGTTCTCTTTGCCCTGCAAATGTTCAGCTGGAGCTAAAGGTTATGCAGTTCAACTCAGTCAACTGTGATTTGTGCCATAAGTTGGATGAATTCTGACCACTGGGGCAATGTTTTGTTCCCAGCTGCAGCAAAGGCCCCTGACTTTGCTACAACTTGAATTCACACCTGTGAATTCTACATAGCAACAGCAGCTGAGACTGACGGGTGTTTTTAGAGTCATCTGTCATTTCTTAAAAATGATCTGAAATATTTGTTAAAATCCTCAGTTGATGACATATTTATAATACAATTTTAATTGCATATACATTTCACAGTGTGCGATACTTCTGCTACAGGTGTTTACCAACACTATAGGTCTCGTATTTTATTACTGTACATTCGACAGTGACTCAAAACTTTCCAGACCAGTTTAGTTTTTATTTCATGGACTAATTTTAGTTTCAGGTTTAGTTTTAGTTTAAGCATTTTGGTGGTTTTCTTAACTGTGGTTGTAAAGCTATCTACTGATCATTGCACATATTATGTTAAGATCAACTATTGCTGCATGGAGTACGACAAGCTTTGTCTGTCGTAAAATGTCCTTTGACTCTATAAATTGCAGTTTCATCAAGTGCACCACTAAATACCACTGCATACCGACACCGAGCTCCCACATAGCAACACATGCTCTCATTTTTTTAGGTGGCCTGGTAGCTCAGTGGTTAAGGCAGAGGGCTGGGATGCAGGAATAGCAGGATCGATTTCCAGCTGCAGCACCTAGCAGGCGTGTCCCCGAGCGCCACCTGTGGCTGCTCACTGCTACCCCAACGGGGGATGTGTCAAATGCAATGAGAAAATTTCATTGTAACATGTAAAAAGGTATCAATGATAAAATAAAGTGTATTCTACTTCTTCTAAATTCTTTTAAAACTTTTCATGCCACATGATGAGACTGACGTATCACTGCCAGTGAATAGATTGACGAGTGCATTTTCCAGTTCACTGTATTGACTGAGTGGGTCATCCACTCCTCCAGGCTTATCAAACAATGTCTTAGGACCTGCTGCCACACTTATTTGTAGTTGATACCACCATGGTAAAGAAAATTATACATTATAAATGTTAACCGAAGCTGGATTTCTGGGACAGTATATCTTAATAAACACTTGTTTTGTTTGCAGTAGTGTAGACACATCACTAATGCACTGCTGTAATTGGACTTTTTTGTTGTGAATTAAAGCATTATGTAACATTGCTAACCTTCCATCTGAGGCAGTGATTCATGTAAAATCCACATCTTATTCTCCTTTATAAAACCATCGTTGTTGAGCCTGATCTCTGCCTGCACTGCTGTACAGAGGCAATTACCCTGACAGAAGAGGATGACTGCGGGGTCTTATAGAAGACGAGTAGCATCACATAATTCGCTCTCATACTGTAACACCATCTGGGATGAAGCCCGTGTAATATTGCTAACATGTCCTCTATCAGACTATCAGAAATCCAAACTTTGTCCTGATTGGTTCATGGTGGCAGCAGTAATGTGAGGAGCATTAACTCTCCTCTCATATTTCCAGGGTCAGACTAAGCTGCTGCAATCAGTAAATGCTGATTTGGCACAGATTATGATTCCTAACAAGGTGGCATGTTTAAAGACTTAAAGCCGGCCACAGACAGATCATTGACTCCATGTTAATCCACTCCATGGTTTCTGCTGGGGACCTATTGGTATTAACAGATTGCAGAGATAGATTGAGCAGACAGGTGGAAAAAGTGAAACGAGGAGGGAGTAAGAGGAGAGACAGCAGGAGATGGAGCTGGACCTTTTCATCCATCTACAGCTGGTCTGTTTTTTTTCTGAATTCAATACACAGTTACCACAGGGTCCTGTTCGGTCATCTGTGTGTCCCTTGCCATGAATATATGAAGAAGAGAGACTAAATGAAAGAGAAAATCTGAGTCAGTGTGTGTCAATGAGCATGCAACTTGACTTCATACGTAATTTAATTTGAATTTCCAAAAGCTTTAACACTAACAAAATAAAAAAGGGAAATAAATAAAAAAATACTGAAAAAAAATCAACACTTAAATTACATACAGTAGAAAATAAAACTTGACAGAACAGGTAATATAAAAAAAGGTTTAGAGTTTGTTTTATTTAGCCTTAAAAATATGAATGTATTCTTTGATTGAGAAAGAAAGACTGTTCCAAGGCTTCAGGGCTGCTACAGCAAAGGCACTATCGAACTTTCTTGCCAGTCTTTTAGGAGGAACAGTTAAAAGCAATTGATTCACAGATTTAAGACACCTGGTCCTGCTTTGAACGTCCATTAATAGCCAATCATGCTACAGTTGAGGAAGAGGAGAAGCTGGAAGACGGGTGACTAGGTCACAAGTAACGTGCATAGATCAGCTGATCTGCTGAATGCGATGATTGGGCACCAGAAATGAATTCATGTTTGTTTATTTATTTTTATAGGAATTATAGCAAATAAAAGAAAATCGCCAATACAGCATTTTATTTTGTATACTTAAAGTACTTCAAGAGAGTTTTATAGATTTGTACTGTACTACCAGAGCAGACTAAAGCAACCAGAAGGAAACGACTTTAGAGTACCCGACACTGACAACATAAAAATAGGTGAAAACTCCTAATGAAATCAGCGACAAAAACAATTAATCTAACACATGTAATGAACAGAGTAAGATCTCATTGTTCCTACCAGGCTGTGCAAACATGTCCTTTCATACAGAATAACAAGGTATCTGTGGGCAGGAGCCCGGATTGTTATACAGATCCTGCCCTCAGCTTGTTACCGTATTAACCTCAGTCGGGTTTATCTGTGTGTGTGTGGGTTTGATGTTAGGTTGTGTGTGCGTCCGTGATCTTTGTGGAGAGGGATGAGTTCAGGTTCAGTCTGGGTCAAGTGTGGAAGTAACAATCTCTTTGGTTCCCCTGTCGATACTCTGTGACTACTTGTGCTTTATTACCTTCATTTACCAAGCCCAGAGTTATTACATCGTACCCAGACAAACACACACAACACACGATTTACTGCCACAACAACTCATACACAACGTTGTCAAACGCCCCGGAATCCAGAATCTCCATTTCTTGTCATTCTTTTGTCTCTGTGGGACATTTTCTCATTTGCATCTCATGCATTCAGTTGGTGCATTATGAAAGCAGCTGGATATCTCCTTTGCCTGTGGTTTTAATATATAATAATGCTTGACATTCTGATTTGACCTCCACCGTCTGCCATCAGTGCCTGCTTGTCTGAAGAGCCCATCACACTGTGAGAGGCCAAGGCCCTCTGTCAGCTCTCGCTCTCTATATGGGAAGGGGAGGCGTTTCATGAGAGCAATTGCTCTTGCAGAGACTCTGATAATAGCTTAGTGGAAGTCTGATTATTGGCTCCCCCAGTGGGGCAATTACAAGTCATAAATATACTAAACCCTTTTTTGCCAGCCCATATATAAGTTGTGGTCACACACATGTGGGCAACAACAAAGTATTTTTTTAGAAATACAGAAGGAAAACAGTAGCTTGATGCTATTTATCAAACAGAAGTGGGACTTAATTTGAGAAATAAAAGGCTATCATATTGTACCTTTCTATGGTGCACATTAGAACCTCTGCACTGTTGTTTTGTATGCATGCGTGTTTGCATGTGTGCCTTAGCCTGCATATCATATACTACTGTCCTAGTTCTTAGTGTTTATCTGTGTCAGCTCTTCAGAAAAGCAGCAGTTTTATCACGTTGGCTCCACAGACAGGCACATCCTGGCTGCTGTACCATCAAAACCTCCTCTGTCTACATGGCAGCAGCTTCGGTTCTGTGTGAGTGTCTGTGCTGGATCAGCAATGTGGAGAAAAGTTTGCAAAGATGTTTTTGAATCTAGTTTGAAATCAAATCAGTAAGAGAAGTTGGGAGATCTAATATGACACATCTAACTGGTGAATACTGTACAGATGTGCAGTTCTACAGACAAGCTGTTGGTACGTACCTTTAATAAATGCAAAACGATGCAGTCGTCAAACTCATTATATCATAAAAGCTCCTTGTTGGCACTCAGCACTGCCGTCACCCACTCCCAACACTGACTCATGGTGTCAGTCTGTTTCCTGCTATCATGTAACAGTATCACAGTTTAGCTTTCACCGAATGCTCCGCATGTTAGTCGTGAGACGGGGAGTTGTGGGTGTATTTTCGTCATGAGAAAAGTTGCAGCTATACTGTAGGTTGGGTGTGTGAACAGGTCACCTGAGGACAATGACCTAATTTACCTGTGGAAGTGTCCTGTGATATGTTCTAGTGTATGGAGTGTTATTGTAATGTATAGGTTGTGTGTGTCTGTAGTTTTCTCACTTTCATTTTTAAGACTTGAGGATTTCTTTATTGAAAATGTTAACTGAGAGCAAAATTAGTCAGAGAGCTATTTATAATGTTGATAATAGGCTTTGTCGTGTAGGACTTTTTACAGTGTCACGGTGTAAATGATAAAAATTAATGATGGTTCAATTCCATTTAGCTGCTTCAGTTTCAGGGTCAAGGGTTTTTTTTCACGCTGGTGATACGGGAGCTCTTAAATACTATTGAGCCATTGTTAATGTTTTAGTTACATTTGTGCTTTTCTTTCTTTTGTTTCTTGCCCATTGTATGTAACTCATACAGTATGAGGCGGAACGGGCTCAGTCTCAGTCCGTCATTGATGGATTGAGCATTTAATGCCTCCACGGTTGTAGCTGGAGCACAGGGAAACATTCAGTAAAAGTTCCCATATATCTTATTGACTTTCAATGTGAAGATTCTGAAACTGGAACAAGTGGACAGAAAGCGTTGATTTAATGACGGCAGTGCTGCCCACAGGCTCTATATCAAGTTCGGCTGAGTAAGGCTTACCTAGTGTGATCTCAGTGTGTGTGTGTGTGTGTGTGCGCTTTTAGTGCTTTTGGTTTAAGAGCCACTCAGAGTTAAGTGGTGCAGTATGAAGGACCTGTGGTAGCGCCATAGACATCCCTTACTCTGGCTTCCTGTCGCTCTCTCTGTCATGCACAACTACCATCCAGCTGGTGAGAAACATACACAGAGAAACATCAGATGAAAAAGCAATGAAACGTACTAATATAATAATATTAATATACTACTAATATTATATATTCTATCTTTGTTGGAGAGGGGTAGAAGAAGAGAGTGCTTGAAATGACAGCCCACATCGGTGTGCCTTGTTTCTCTGGAGGATTTTAAGTTCATTAAATAGGATTAGGAACAAACCAGGGAAACTGTCAATCAAACATCTACCTCACGTCTCATTCTTTATATTTATTTCTTTATAAACTTTACAGTATGTTGGAGCTCCTCAAGCTGCTGGATGCTGATAAAACCTTTCTTTTAGAAGTGACTATCTATCTTTTCTCTCTGTGATGGTGGATCTGTAATTATATCTTATATTCAGCGCACCAAATTTGTACTGAATGGTTTGTGGCAGAGACTGTAGTAGAGATAATAGGGGCAGTTCCTGACCAGGCAATACTAATCAGCTATGTACAAGACAGCTGTAATGCACAAACTCTCGTTATGAGCTAATCAGCTTAGGTCTGGGAGATTCTTTGTCTGCAACAGTTTTTAATGCATGTTTAAGTTACATCAGCTAAGGAAAACGTTTTAAGAATTATATATCTGAAGTTACAGTAGGAATTTGTGGCTTTCTTTAGGAAAACAGACAGATTTAAACCATTGATCTTACAGACACGTGCATATGCTCATATGCATAATAATAAAAGACCAGATGAAAACAGAAAATCCTATAAAATCTTACCTCTGGGAAAAGGACAAATCTTTGATGCTGACTTCATCCTGCTGAAGAAATAAAAGTAAGACCAATAAAACGATCACATACCGTTGAGACATCCTGCCCTATTTGTTGACTTGCAGTTCATAATGGTGCAGCACCATGCACCTGTAGTCTGTAGCTTCTACAGTACGCAGATTACACATTAAATATTAAATATCTATTTCAGAAAACATGCTCCTGCAAAAACAGACATTGTTTAGGTTCTGACCAGACTTGTGTTTCTTCATTAATCAAATATCCCACATATAAACCCTCTGTGTGGGACACTGTTCAGGCACATGGTGTTTGCTGTTCTAGTAAAGTGTCTACTGCAGTTTATACTGAAGCATCTTTACGACCTTCACGGCAAACTGAATTTGTCTTATCTAGGTGCGATTATGTTGCTTTCGTCGTCTTTGTAACGCTACACTTTCACTGTTAGCTTTCGTCTCGGTCCCACTTTATTCACGGACACACAAAATTGTATAAATTGTATTTCAATAATCAGATTGTGGCTGTTTTCATCCTGACAATAACAGTGAGGAAGTCTCTCTCTCTGAACCTGTGAGTACTAACCTGTCATAGATGGAGGGGTAACATATGGTGGCGTAGAGGTGGAAGGGGTAAAATCATAACAAGATTTTGTATTACTGCAGGAAATACAGGCCGGAGACATGACAACAGAAGAATCTGTTTGAATCAGAAAAAAATGCATTTTAGTTTGAGAGCTGTCTGATAGATAGAAAGAGAGTTTGACCGTGCACACACATGTTCGTATGCCCTTGTGTGAAATCCAATGTGCAGACGCACACGTGTGCATGGATATTGATGTCATTGCAAAGGCCGGTTTGTTCAGTACAATCAGTCACATGCTTTGTCATCTTTTTCTCTCAAATCGGAGAGCGCCTCTGATTTGTGTTGTGTCTCTCTTAATGCACCCAGGAGAAGTAGGCCAGGCTCTCAGGCCACTGTTTGTCGATTCATTCAATATGTGTGCCAGGCCAGAACATCCCCTCCACATAGGCCGCTACATGTCAAACCATTAGGATCCACCAGCACAGTGAGAGAATGGATTAGGCTGCATCAGTGTGGGCCATAAAATCATTGTCACCTCATTTCTGCTGGGTCCAGTCTTCAAAACAAACGCTCACGTTACGTGTCAAACAAACTGACACGTAAACGCACACACGCACAGTTCATTAAGCTTTATTTTGTGCAGGGGAGCTACAAGATGTTAAAACCAGGTTGTGCAGTTGCGTCGGTCAAAGCTTAATTAGCTCTAGATAATCACAGTTACAAAACAGAATGAGAGGGAGAGAGAAACAAATAATCACATCAGGTCTGTGTGACATTGTCATGCCAGTGTTGTTTAAATATAGATGTTTAGTCTAATGGTTTATCGTTGTTACTGATTCATTTGTGTGTCTTTTTTAAACACATTTTTAACATGTACATGTTGAAAAGCAGAATCCCGTTCTTTGAGAAACTGGAGCCAGCAGTATTCTTTTTATATATTTTCTGTTAGATTGATTTCTTTTTTTATATGTGTTAATATTCTCCTGATCAGTTCAGAACAGAAGAAAATGCAAACTTTTGAAGCCCCATACTTTATGTAGAATAATCAATATAATTAAGAATAAATAAACAAACACTAATCCTGTAGTAAATCTTGCCAGGACACATCAGTTTGTTTGGATTTCAGCTGAATGTAGGTAATTGCACACCACTTTAAGTACCTCAAGATAAGATGTTTCTCTGAGGAAATGTTCTCCCTTTTACTCTCACTCGACATCTCAGATGTTCTCTCTGTGTTTAAACCCTTGATTACCTGACAAGAATTATCCGAGTGTGTATTCCTGTCTTTTTCTCACTCTGCTGGACGAGTTCTGCTGTGGATCCCTTTTCCTGTCTGCCAGAGCAGGGTCAGGTAACATGTATATAAACGTGTCAGCACAAACATAGAGCTGAAAAAGTGAGAGGTAGAAATGAGAAATGGCCTCTAAGATGGTTCATTTAGCATCACCAAGCTTTTTTTTTATTGACTGCAATTATAGCCATTTAAGTTGCTAAAGATACCCTGGCATGAAGACTAATGTTGCTGCTTGTGCTTAGATGAGCAGATTATTTCCCATCATCATTATTTTCCAAACGAAGGACACCTGCAATGTAAATATCTGTTTATGTTCACAGACTGCAGATTCAGACACAGTATGCCCATGCAGACAGGTTTCACATAGTGACCGTGCTTAGAATCAAGAAAAAGAGCTGCTTTGTTGGTTGTATTTGTCTGGAAAATTTGAAAAGTAAGAAAAAGAGCTTTAAACCACATTAGGAACACAATGCTACACGTGTCTATGTGTTGCAGTTTTTTGTGTCTCGTGAATATCTCTTTGCTGTCACATACACAGGGATCAGTCGGTTCATAGCAAACCACCGCTATGCAGTACGACTACGGTGCTATTCTACACCTGCCTTTGGAAAAATGTGAAGTCTGGCACTGAGCTACAGTCTGCCACGAGACACCTCCCAATAACAGAGCCGCTGTGCAGCATGCTGATAGCTGACACAGACTTACTACAGTCACACTTGTTTTCCTACATGTCCAACAAGGCTGATGCCTTCAATTTACACAATGAAAATAAGGTTCTATCTTCATATTACCAATGAAGCACACCTGTATTTTATTCACATTGATTCGGTCCCTCTGTATGGAGATGTAAGGTGTTTATGCTTTCTCTTCCTGTGATGCTGTTGTGCAGGATTCTGCAGGCACAAAAGAACAGGTGTGCTATTAATGCTGAAATATAATGTACATAGGCAAGAAAAAAACATAAAAACAAAAGCTGCAATTCAAAATAGAATACCTGTAGCCAACATGACAACAGCTCGCTCTTCTGTGGTCTTGATCTCTTCGTGGATTTATTTTCTGCCCCAACATATTTGTTACCAGATACCGCCGTGTGTTGCATCTAACACATTAGTGAAAACCTTTTTTGACTAAATCTGTTTGTGCTCTTAATGTCACAGCTGTAATTATTGCTGGGGAAGGGGTGAACAATTAAGCACACTGAATTGAAATCACTGACCATTGCAGGTAGGTAAAATCAACCAACTCCCCTGAGAGACATGAATCCAATCTGAGTGAGGGACGTTGCGAAAGCCCAGGTGTTTTGAAAAAGAAGGTGGTAGTGTGACTAGGTATGCTGCGTCTCATCATCATCTAATTTGTAAATTGCCATATATGATCTGTATGTGCGTACTGTGTGTGCAACTTGCATATTGTTCATGTTTTAAAATGCTATTTTAATTAGCTGCCTTTCTTACACACAGAATCTTAAAAAGACAGCAGCACATTAAGACACTTTATCACACAGCGTGGTAGATGGCAGCAAAGCTGGTCAACAGTTTTTTTGGGGAAATGATCTGTAACATTCATGCAAGTTATCAGGAGCAAGCAAGCTGTGTATGTGTTGATGTCTTTGTCGGATTTGTTTGGATTGATAAGTCACATGCATGTGATTTTTTTGTGCACGTTAACACAACATCCTGCCTTTATTCATTCTGGTTTTAGCAACCCTAAGTATTCAAACTATTCATCAGAAAACAGAATAACGTGGAATGCATGCTGGCTAGTGTGTCTGTTTGCCATGTGGGAGGGTGCAGCCTTGGTTTCTGTATTGTTTGTAGTTAGATAGTATTGAGTCAGTAACACAGAAAGAAACTATCTCTACACTACGCTAGTGTACAAAAGTGAAAGCCAGACACATTGTAGTGCAGAGATACACTTTTCTTCTCAGTCTTTTTGTGCAGCGTCTTTGGGGATCCATATTCTTTGGTTCAGTAAGCACAGAGCGATAGGATCAGTGGACCTATTTTAACTCTCTGTGTCGGCACAGACACTATCTAAAGACAAAGCAACTCAAGCATCTTTCAGGAAAGCTGTTTAGCTTCTGTTCTGCTCTCTGGCCTCGTTGTGCACCAAGGCAAATGAAGAGAGAGTTTTCCAAATGGTCACATTAATCATCGATGTAAAACAGCAGCAGTTCTATATTGTCTTCTGCTGAAGTTAAAAGTGTAGCTGATGGTGCTGGCGGGTGTTCTTACTTGGCCTGGTTCAATTGCTCTTCTTCAACCAGTTCAACCACAGCCAATTAAAATGGTCAAACAGTTGAATTCACAGACTGCAGTCATTTACTGTTGTAACTATATTAAAGAATGCACTGCATGAGGTCCAATCTGTGTGACATAAAGTCACTGGACCAATCAGCTCCAGCACTGATAGCATTTTGGTTTTAAACTGCACAGTGAGGGACAAAGAATTTTCTCTTTCCTCTGTCGCTTTAGGTGTCCCACATGAATAACCTAATTGGATGGCCATATTAATAACGTGTTAATGGCGTCACTGAGTGTTCTGTGTGGGTCAGTAAAAGGTGAGCATTTGAAGTAAAATCTTACGAAGTAACAGAGTATGAGTATGTATTTCTGATGTATCAGCAAAACACATGAGAATCTGGTTCTTTTCTGAACACATTTATACAATAGTGAGACATCATAAATGTAAATGGCATTAAAATGAATCATCATCATCATCACCTGGTTTCAAACCTCCTCTCCTGCTCTGCTCTGCTCTATGCACAGGACTTATGCCGACCGATCAGTTAGACAACAATTGTGAAGAAAAAACCCCAAAATGCTTTTTGTCATTATTACATATTTGTTACATAAATGAGCCCGTTTTGAAATATGATTTCTTGTAGTGCAGGGAAGTAATTCAGATGAAGCCTATGAGCACATCCTAAGAAATAACTTGTTGTTGCTTTTTTCTTTCTCTTGAAGTAAGTTCAGAAGAAAACTATTAGATTCAGTGCACTCAAAATCACGATCAGCAGAGCTTTCCTCCGTGAACATAAAACCCAGCCTTATTTCAAAATGATCTGCTCGACTTGGCTTGTTTTCTGCTCAGCTTATACTTTGATTACTCATAAATACAGTGTATGTGCCATGTTCTAGCAAACCTTAACCCCAGGCATCATTTTTGTGCGGACTGATTTACTGTATATATTAATGTCACACTGTAGCGCCAAGAATGAGTTAATCAAACACTCACATTTAGACAATTTGTGGCTAATTTCCAGCTGCACATTGAGTAGAAAAAATCATTCTGGACTCTGAGCCAGGTTTCCGCATCAACTGGTTAGTTGTAAGGAACAACAGTGTTGCTTTAATTCCCTTTGATGGGAAGGCTCGTACAGGGCTTACATTAAAAGCACTGTCAGAAGCTCTTTGGACCACTTATTTCAAATGCTTACAGTACATGGTCTAATATTTTCATAACTGGAAATCAAAGTGACATATTCACACATCGATTTTCCACTACATCACAGTGTTCTGCAGGCAGGACGATGCCTATTTCTCTCCCTCCAGTGATCTAATGCTGAAATAAGCATTTCGGGAGATGTCAGGAATCCAATTGAAATGTCTGAAAGAGACATTCGAAGCCTGCAGGGCATCATGAGCAGTGTGAAGTGACTCTACATTCTGTACTTCTGTATATTTTTAAAACTATATTTCTAACATGCTTCTGTTACTTGAAAAAGGTAAAGATGAACTGTAGCTCACATGCATAGATTTAGATCAACATTAACTAGATCCGTGCCGTTTGTATTGCCTAAATTTAGATTGATCTCATATGTGGCTAAAAAAACACACATTTTAATTATTTTTGAAAGCATTTTTGTTGTTGCGTGTTCTTTTGTGGCAGTGACATTTTGTGCGAAATGTGTGCTAATGTCGCCGTGTGTGTCTCTGCAGCACGTTGGGTCTGTTTGGCTGTTCCATCATTATATTTAGCAGATTACCTTGGAGAGTAATTGGGTTTGCAGAGGTAGTAGCTGTGTGTTATTTGATTGGCTGTGATCATCCTGTGGTGAGTCACAGAGGATGACACGTGTCCCGTTGAGTCACATCTCTGGACTCAGACTCTAAGCTTATTTCGAAAGGCCACCACTGACACAGCGGCACAGTTATGATGATGAAGTCATAGTCTTTCTGGTAGCTCTGCTAAGCTGCTGTGCACAAACGTGTTGATTTGTTCTAAATCAAAACACTTTGTCTTCGCAAAGACATATTAAAGATCTGTGCAGAGCTGAACTTCACTTCCAGATGAAACAGCCAGCATTTCAAAAGCTGCAGTTGCCCACATACAGTAAGGTCCATAAGTATTAGAATAGTGACACAACCTAATTTCTCCTCTTGTCTCTCTAACCATTTCTCATGTCACCGTTGCATCGTCATTAACCAACCAGTTGAGGCAGATGGCCGCCTGCACTGACCCTGGTCCTGCTGCAGGACTTTTGTTGTTTTGAGTGTCATATGAGCTCCAACACAGAGAAAGCTGTGGCACTACTGCACAGAGTTGACGTATTGCTGCCACATTCAGCAGTAGTTTGTGACCTTGGCCTTTACACACTAAGATTTCCATAGAGTCCTTCAGTATTTTTCCAATATATTTTACTGGAGGTGTTGAAACTATTTGCGATCCTGTATTGAGAAGAGAAATATTTTACCTTTACCAGAAACCCATCGTAGCTCTCAAAGACTATGCCTTTGTTGGATGCTCCTATTGTATCCAGTCATGATACTCTCCTGCAGTTAATTAAAGTCACAACCTTTCTGGAACTTTATATTTGTGTGTTGGATTAATAATGGGTGGAATTACAATGATTAAATCCTCCACACGTTTTATTATAGGACTCAGTAATATTCACTTTAAATTCTGCAAAGTTCAGTTGAATAACAACCCCATCAGGTTTCCCATCAACGTTTGTTCAGCCCACCGCTGGTCATACACGTTGCTCACTGTAATACTCACAATACGTCTGTATGTCTGAGCTACATTTTAGTAAATCTCCTGGGTTTCGAAATACAAGCTTTTTATGATGTAAATTTCAACGTGAGCATGTTAATATTTTAATATCATTAATTAGAGGCCCATGTGTTACAAATAACGGTAATGAGCTCCGCAAACCATGACAATATGACGATGAGTCGTTATGATTAAAGCCAAGCCTCTGTAAATGCAAATAAACATCTTTAACTTTATTATTTACCCTTGGAATTTTTCTACTGTGACATGTCAAAATGTCTATTTAAGGAGCCCAACTGCAGTATCGCAATGTAGTGGTTTCTAATGTGATTAAATCAACCATATCCTTAAAGATTAGGAAAGTAGGTGTTAGTGAAATAAGGGTTTTTCGGTTCAGCTGGCCTAAATTATAAGCACACTCAACTCAATTTGAAGATGTATTCACCTTTTCTCATGTTGGAAGTTAGTTGAGTTAATGTATGTAAATGTTTTTCATTCAGATTGACTGGTGATATCTTTACCGAGATGAAAAGACCTGGCAGTTTTTGACCCAACGCTTTTATCAGGTTCCCCGCGTGCTGTGCTTTATCTGATTCACACATTCACAAGGAAATCATTTTAAAAATCATGATTCATGTGGAGTACGGTTGATTATGTCCTCTGCTCCATGGTGGGACCAGTGTTGATGTCATTAACATGCTTGAAATGGAGGACCCAAACGCAGACCAGAGACAAGAGAGGGTTCAAACAAAGGATTTTTATTATAAATTAACATGAAAAACAGG
>JAUMHF010000014.1:15051142-15070655 GCA_032359275.1 Microctenopoma steveboyesi | reverse complement strand
CTACTTGTACAGCACTTTGGGCAGCACACACTGTTATAAATGTGCTATATAAATAAACTTGACCTTGACCTTGACCTATTTTTTAATCAGCTTTTCATAGGAAAGCAATGAACCAATATTATTTCAGGCACAGACTGACAAATGTACCTTGTACAGTGTTGAATATGCCTCAGTAAAGCCGTGGAATGCTAAATGCTGCATACTACATGAGTGATATGCACATGTGATCCATCAGTCCGCTCATTAACACTAACATTAAATACATTTATTACTGTTACACAAGGTGCTGTTTTATATGCTTGTACAACAGGTTCCTCTTGGTCTAACTGTCTTTGTTCAAAATTTCACAATGGAAACTTTGTTATTTAGAGGTGTGTGGTGACCACTGCAGCTAACATGCAAACATGTCAGACAAAGACTTGTTTAAATTCAACACTGGATATATAATTCACAGTCATGTTAGTCACATGCATATTGTCTCATGACATCCTATGATGATTTCATTGACAGTGCTTTTGGAGATTTAGCTATTCCGATTGAAAACGGTTGGAGAGACCTCCAGGGGCCTTTAAATATGGCCTCTCTACATAACCAGACTTTATCGTTTAATCTCTAGTGTCCCATAAGTCATTTTTTCACTCTGTAATTTTCTTGACATCACATACTTTTAAACCTCCTTCAGTATATGACCATGCATTTCTAAATGATGGAATTGAACGGCCTCTACAGCCAGGCTTTGCACAGTCAGCATTATTGTATGAAATGGATTGCCTGGGCTCTCATGAGAGTGTATTGTTTTTTCCGTGGCATCGCCTGAAAGAAGTTTACCTGCTGTTGCCATTTCCCATTATGCTCTGCTATATATCCCATTATTTCCCCCGTGATGTTTGTTCGGCTTGCAAGCAGGGCTGAACTTCATCAGCCTAGTGTCACAATCAGCACTTTCCTTCAGGGGCGATGCATTAGGACCACCATACCCCAGCTGCTTTACAGATTTCTGCGGTTTCTTATTGACAGGACGGAGCAGCCTGTTAAACCTGCTGTTCTTCTCCCACCATCTCTATTTCCCTGCATCTTTTCTTTTCTCCTTGTCCTGTTGCCCTAGCTCCCTGCTCTCCTGCTGTGCATCTAGATGTATTGTCTTCACCCTCCATTTCCTCTGAATGCAGTTAAACTTTTGTAAACACAGGCTGTTTGGAACACGGTATTAATCAAAGTCATGCTCAGCAGCTCGTTGGCAAAGTATCTGAGAGAGAAGCGCTATGCATCACCCAAAAAAGCAAACTACTAATGTGAGTTAATTGTGCTTTTTTTTGATTATTTTTTCATTTGATGCTTGTAAATTTAAAATTACTAGTTTGAAGAACCATCTACAGTAGTATCATCTTCATCATTATCATCATCGTCCTATAGAAATTTAAAAAACCTTTTACAACTACAACTAATCTCCATATAATTATAGATGTGTCCCAGTTAGTGTGCAACATGTCCTACATATATCACACTAGACAGATTTGTGCAGTAGTATACAATATGTATACTTTTGAATTTTGTGCTGAGAGGAAATATCGTAGAGCACTGAATTCCTTCTTTTTTAATTTAGACTTTCATATTTCACCTCCTTTATGCTGACATGTTTCTGCAAGTAGTGCAATTGGATTGGGTTTCGATCGCCAGCACCCCCCGGTGATGTGTGGTAGCTCACAGTCATGTAACAAATGTCATACACTGGTGGTGTCCATCAGTCACAACAAGGAGACCTTTGTCTCCTCTTCGAGGTGTTCTTTTACGTAATGCACAAGTGTTTCTACATGTTTTACTTGTATCTTGTGCCTGTAAGTACAGGCTGCTTATCTGCTGTATACTTTATCTGCAGTTCTGCATTTGTGCTGCACATACGGGGATGGGGTGGGGGGGTTAGAGGGGAGGGAACACAGATAGGCGTTTTGGTCCAGTCAGTGATCTTCAGTGCTGACAAGGTTTTGTTGCCTCACAGTTGAAGCTATTATCTCTCAGCACAAATCAGGATTGTGGAATTGATTCAGCTTCATCATTGTGCCCAAGGAGACGAGCCTCCTCTGCAATCTACATCACTCTGACAAGTAATAATTTAAGTGGTTGCCTGGAACATATGGTAGACATTTCAGCAGAAGCATTTAGTAGTTCCTTGCGACTACTGTAGGAAGTAGACAATAGGAGGAAGCTTGATAGATGGGTAACTGTATATGTGGTGCACTGAGCGATAGAGAGCTGCTGGGACATTGTGTTTATTAACAGGATTTATTGGGATTTTTGAGGGACATTGTGGCGCTTAACAATGAGTAGTGGGAACGTTATTATTAAATACAGGTGTATGAAATGACAGCTGAAACGCAAACGATTGAGCAAACCGTCCGTATATTTAAAATTAGGAGAAAAACATCCTGCTTCTGTTCAGCTCACCTACAAACTAAAAGGGTTTAATGATGTTCTGGTTTGGCAGTGTTGTCCATTAAGTATGCACCTAATCACCCGTCTTGTTTGCATGTCTGTTATGATGAGCCACCAAGATTTTGGTGATGTGCTAATGGCTCACTTATTTCCAGATGATGTTGTTTAATAGACCTGGGAGGTCTGATCAAGTTCTAAACCTTTATTCTCATTACTAGTTCTCTTTCTCAGCAGTGTTCATATCAAATGGCATTTCTGATACTTTGGTTAGTTTGGTGCATCCACATTTATAGTGTATCTGGTAAATCAAGCAGGCAGATGGGATTCATAAACCTGGTCAGCATAAGTCAGAAGACAATCTGTGGCCTATGTAAATAAATAATTATTATCAATATATGTAAAACATTTACATTCAAAAATCATAAACTGACTCTAGTTAAGTAAGCACAGTGTCCTGGAGAAGGTTTTAATATCGACTTTAAATCAGAAACATTTGTCATAAATTTTTGTCTACATTGAAAGCAGATGTTTGTGCATGTGGTGCAAAAAAGAATTGTTTGATCTTGGAAAGCTTCAGCCTCGTTCAGTATGATTTCCCTAGACCACCGGGCACGTGGGAATACATTGATCTGCAGAGGGATTGCACACAGAGCAGGCCATCAGAAGGCAATGAGGCACGGCCAGCAGCAATTTTCACTAGAGATGTGTTAGACATGCGGTTTCTGGTGTGTATGTGCATGACATTTGCAGCTTTTTGAATGGAGAGGCACAGAAAAATGGGTTGCTTCTTTGTAATATCAATTTTTCCCTCAAATATCCATTACAGCCCACTGTAGTGTTGTTTCTCATGCAGCGGTATGTTATAGCTTTGTAAAATCAAAATATCCTCCCTAATCCTCCCCTCCTCTCTCCTCCTCTCTCCTCTCCTCTCCTCTCCTCTTCTCTCCTCAGGTGCTGAAGGGCAGTAAAAAGCTATGTCTCTCTGTGCGTTCAGTGGGACGGATTCCTGGTGGCTATGTCACCAACCATGTTTATACGTGGGTTGACCCTCAGGGTCGGAGTGTATCGCCTCCCCCTGACCTGCCGGAACATCGGAGCGCCACCCTGAGAAAAAGTGACAGCCAGCGACGCAGCAACATGCAGCTGCTGCAGGAGGGAGATGAGAAGAAGGTGAGGCTTCCTAACAGAAACAAAACACGCAAGTGCTGGTAAAACAGAGCGGCGTTTGCAGTAATTACATTTTTTTACACAAATCTCACTTATACTTACAACAGAATTATATTCAGAGAAAAAATATTCCAAATTTAAATAACATGTCCCTATAATCGTGTATGATGGTTTGTAATTAAAAATGTATTCTACATGGATAATTCTACATGCATCATGCAGTTTTAACATTTTCTATTACTGCCGACATATAACTTCCATAGATAATTAATTACACATCTGCAGACGTTTTGGAATTTAATGCCAACAAATATAAAATAAAATATTCATGACTAATGTTAAAAGGCGAGCTAAATTAAGCTGAACTACTAGCTACTAGCTCAGCCACAGACTGTACAAGTGTTTCATCCACAAATCACAAATGCAGTAACAAATATGCAAAAAAAAGCTATAAACCCAACTTCCTGTGAAGGCATCAGCCAAAATGTGTCCAGCGGACCTCTGGACTGAGACAATGATTCTAATTTACATCCAGCCTGGTTAAGGAGATTTTGTATTTCTCTCTGCTTTTTGCTGATCTCCAATCTGCTTAACCCGTCATGGAAACCCCCCCCCCCCCCCATCTAACTGTGTAGCTGCAGGAGTGTGTTTTTGTGTATTTCAGAACCATCTGCCAACATCTTTTTCTCCAAATCTTCCACAACAACTAGGTCATACATTTGCAGCGTCACGCCTCTATTATCTGCAACACCCAGCCTCAAAGGCTGTTTAAGAACTTTAGTACTCCGGAGGCTCTGCAAGTCACGTTATTATCTTGTTGCTGAATATTATATCTGACCCTGTTGACAATGAGTACAGTCAGGGAGTGTAACAGTGAATTGAAGAAGGGGCCAGTAATAGACAAAAGATGATGGACATTATAAAATGCTGAAAACCTAAACAATAACAGTAATTGGACCCTGTTACCACATCATAACCAGCAGGGAAGGAGCTGTCAGAGCTCTTTAAAAGATTTATGACCCAGAACTTTTCATTTTTCAGCAGCTGAGCCACACATTAATCTTAACTGCTCCAGATCCACTCACTGGAGCTGTGGTGAGAGGTGCCATGCAGATCATGTTTTGAAAATATTCATTCTGTAAATAGTGAGGCTATAACCGCTTCTTTGTTTACTGGTGATTTACTGTTGTCATTTCTGACAAGAGTGAAAACGGGTCAAATAGTTCTGGTCTAAGGTATGTGTCTACATGTGATGGGTTGGGGTTTCAGGTGGTGAATATTACACTATCCTGAGATAAAACCTCTGTCATCTGAACATGCTGAAACTTTTCCACTGGAAACTCTGATGTTTAGGGACAATTAAAAACCTATTAGGAAACTAAAGATACTGCAGACTGGCATGCGTCAAACCAGTCCGACAATGACAGGAAAGCTGGAGGCGATCCTGTAATGTGCTAAACACACATTTGTTTTCGATTAGTGTAGTTTGTGCGTTCTCACATTCCTGTGGCTGCTGCATGTTTATGGTGTCATGATGTTTTGCTTCCTAGAACGTATGTCCACAACAACACAGGTGTCATTTTGGCACTGGCTAAGTTACAGGTGCAGCTTTTGGCCAACATGAGACCAGAAATGCGAAGTGAGTTAGTTGAGCTGTTTACGCATGACCTGCTAATTTCACTCACCATTAAACATACAGTGCAACTTAAGAATCCCTTTATTGCTTCTCTTGCTTACAAAAGAGACACCAGGCCGCTGAGATCATGCTGAATTTATTCCATGATGAGTAAAGGTAGGAAAAACTGCAGGTTTGCGAGAGCTGCTATGTGCTGCCAATAAAAGAAGGAGGACTCTGGTAATTAAAACTACTCCCCATGCCCTGCATAAATGTCACAGTGAACATGATTTCCTCCATAGTCCCAGTGAGCAAAGTTGATTGGCTTAACTCCAATAAGCAGACAGTTGTTATTAGAAGGGCCACGGCTCCATATGCACAATATGAAAGTAAGATTTCTGTATCACATGCCAAACCTACACCAGTGGGGAAATAGCAGGGATGAAAGTGACATTGTTTAATTGAGACATTTGCATATGTGTTATATTGTAGTCACCGGGGTTCAATCTTGGCAAGAGACTGTCATTAAAATCAAACCAAGTAATGAAGGGCGTCATTGAGATGGAATAAAATATTAAAAGTTTGGCATAGCTAAGCCACCACTGAACCTCTCCCAGTGGCCACTCTCCTCTCTAATGTGGTCCCTTTGCTTTCCAAATGTACATATTTTGGAAATGATTTGTTCAGTTTAGGGAACCATTAGTGAAAGATTGAGGAGATGGTTTTTGTGTGCCATGAAAAAGATGATTTAGACAATTAGGGGAAACTTTAGGGCCAAGTTAAATGATTTCCTCTCCTCACTGGATTTGTTAAAAAGAAACAAAATAGTTCCTGATAAACAGTTTATTTACAACTACAAAAGCATTTTGGAGCTTTTATGATCAGATGCAACATATTATTTTTAAAGAATGAAGAGGGCTCAACTTTAACAACACTGTAGTCATTCTGCAAGGTCTGATATTTTAACTGAAATATGTCAATATGTCAACATTTGCTCATTACTCTGTGTTAACACTAAACCCAGTCCATCAGCAATCGTGTTCATTATGTTCGCTACAAAATCATATGTGCATTTGTATTTTAGTTATATAGAAATGTAATTTCTAGGAGGCCGGGTTGGGAGAGAAATGTCAGGTCCACTCGACTGTGAACTGCATCGTCGAGCTGTGTAGCAGGCAGAAAAGTTAGAGTGGGCATTGTCTATTGGTATAATTCTAAATAAGCTCACAGTATTTTTACCCCCTAAAACAATAGATAGATTATCAGCAAATGACTTCTTCCTCATACCTGAGTATTTATTTCCTCTGGTCAGCTCTATATCTGTACATCCACAAAACCTCAAGTGACTTAATAGAAAACAAAATTAAACAGCTTCTATATATATTACTGTGGTAATCTATAGTTTGTAGGGTAGGTATCACTAGCTCCCTGCAGCAGTTTGCTTAACTGGGTGCTGTAAGAGTGATATTTTGTATTCCTGCGGCAAATTGAAAGTGGCTGGTGCAGTATTTGAATTCAAGCGGTGTCACATATCGTCCGCTCGGCTTATCAGGGGCAGCGACATGGATGAGCCTTGTAAACAAACTGATTGACCAATTCAAACAGTCACTCCTCCAATCAGAACAGATAGCCTCCTCATTATTGGCTTTCTGAGTCACCACATTTAAGGAGCTCCTGACATTCTTTATCTTCAGGGCTGTCATTTCCTCTGTGCATTGTGCTCCACGTGCTCCTTTCACCACCATGCGTGAATCAAAAAGACCGTCAATTGTCTGGTTCACGCTGTTTCAGATATTTAACATCTCCCTCTGTCTTCCTCGTCTGTCTGGAATAGGTCAACTTGGTTTTGGATGACGGCCGTTCTCTGGGTCTGATGATCCGGGGAGGAGCAGAATATGCATTAGGTATTTACATAACTGGAGTGGACCAGGGATCGGCAGCGGAGTGTGGAGGACTCAAGGTACTATTCGCAGTCTCACACACTGTCTTAATTTAATCCAACAAACATAAAATATGTGACAGCCTAGATTACTCTTATTTTTTATTCATGAGCTTTTCTTCCTGAGGCTTTTCCCAATTTAACGAAACACGTTATATAACTTTGGGCTTTAGGTTGTGTACAAATTAGAAAACATTTTTTTTTCCAAAATCATACATCAGGTAAGTGTGTGCGTAAAATAATGAGAAATACAGTGAAGCAGAACCAGGCAAGGGTTATGACACTCCCACTATATACCACGTTGATTCACTAACTGTTTAAGCATACTGCAAGTATGTTTATGCATAAATGTACCTTTGGAAAGTGAAACTGCTCTGAGAGCGTGGTTTTTGCTACCACGTAATGATCCAGAAGTTTTTTTCTCAAACCTAACCGAACATGCACGATGCTTGTGGGTAGCAACCACTGAAAAGCCAGCATCAGCAGAACAAACTATGATTTACTGTCCAGCCCTCCCAAAAGTCATACATTCCCCAAACTCACCACTGTCAACCAGTACATTTTCCAGTCACATATGAAGAGAAATTATCCTTCACAAAACTTTTTGTACTTGGTATAGGGTTTTATTCTACAAAGCATTGATTCCTGTGCAGAAAATGGTTCCAATTACCTGAAAGAGGCCAGAGCTTGTGGGGTTTTAACACAATAAACGAAAAATGCCAACCCATCTGGGATCAGGGGGCGTTAGCACTGGACCTGTTTCTCTTTAAATCACTCTAACTATGTGGAGAGCTTGTATTTTGAGGTGGATCAAACTGGCTCCTCACATTCTGTTCAGTCTGTCTAGAATAAAGGCATCAGTGACCGGTGGTGAATTTTCCTGTGAGAGACTTTGTCAGTGATTCTGTCACAGTGATGTGACAACAGAGGAGGAATTATATCAACATGTCATTTATTTAGAGACTCGCCATTTCCTTTTACTTTAAGCTAGTCATTTCTCTTCCTCTTTAGCACACGGGCCATTAAAAATGAAAAAGAACATATGCTGTTTGTTGGATTTGCTGTGTTGTGTGTAATTATTTAACAGTGGAACAGCATGTGCGTTTGTTGCCATAAGAATAGGTCGTTTCAGTTTTATGTTGTAGAGCAGCTATTCTTGGAGAGCACCGTTTTGGCTGGTGTGCCTGCAGATGAACATTTGTCGCAGTGACATGGCAACAGAAGGAGACGGAAAACCGACGTCTCCTCTCCTGAGCCCTTCATCTCTTGCCCGTCAACCAGCCAATTACACAGATTCCTATTAGTGAGCCCACACAGGCACACATTCATAGCATAGCATCCTAATGTGGAGTGTTGTTAGAGGCTAGAAAGGCTTCTTATTAAAGAGAGTGGAAGGGGCAGAGAGCAGGAGGAGAAGACTTTAATACACCCTGATTTCAGATATGCTTTTGTTGCCCTTTCCCCTCAAATTCTCTTCTTTATTTCATATGTGTCATGTGCATTTTGAGTAATGTGTTCAACAAACTGTCAAACACGTGTTTTTAGAGCTCATCGGGTTTTTTTTTGCTGTTTTACTGTGATGGTCCCTGGCAGCAGGATATTTGGAGTGGACTTTAATAATTTAAAAATACCAGAATGCCACAAGACAGTGGACTGTGCAAGAAACCACTTCTTTGCTTTACTCCTGAGTTCAGTGTAGAAAACCAAGATCTAAAAAAAGGGCACATTTTCTTACTTGGTACAATGTGTTTTTTTTTTCCCAAAGCTTTTGTTGATTTGGAGAGATGCTTCAGTGGTGGCTTTACCTGCGGGACCAAATGTAGGCACTGTCTCGACAGAATGAGGGGGAGGTAGAGGAAGAGTGACAGCACAGAGCCATAGAAAACCTCCCACATTCCGCCAAGACACAGTTGCATTGTGTGCACACTCGCTGCTTGACAGGAGACACACAGATCTCAGAAATCTCAGGTCATCCTATTTAAAATTCTGAGCTGAGAAGGTGAATTAAAATGAACATACCTGTGGAATATGTCATATCTCCAAGGAGCTAATTATTCTGTATCACCCTCCCTGTTGACACCAGCAGCACAAGTGGTGTTTCTGGGATTGTTAGTGGGAAAGGTAAGGCCATTAAAATATGTGACTGGTTAACATGTGACATAATGTCCTTCACAATATCCAGCGCATCTGAAAAGACACACCCATGGCAGAAACATCTAACTACTGAAAATGTGTAACTAAAATCCTGCTATTGACAATGTGAACATTATTCCAAATAAAGTATGAAACATCATATAAACATACAGCATCTACAGTTCACAGAAAAGGAACCTATGGATAATCAGTGGCACTGATGAGCATGGCAACAGCTGGAATCTGTGTAACGTTCAATGTCCTCAGACAATGATGTTTCAGTCTTAAAAGTAACGTAGGCCTTGTTGAATTTTTAAAGCCAACCCGCTATATTATAAATCCCAAACTACATTTTTAAAAGCAGTGGGGAAAGTTGCAGCGGTGTCAGATTAGACACCCCCTTTCCTAAAAGGTAGCGGTGTGATTCTGAACAGTGGGAACTCTGCATGGTCACACCTGTTAAGGCTTCCTTTAACAACTTCCTCAACGTAATGCTGCAGCACCTCAGACTAGCCGAGCCTGCACCCTTAGGAGCCAGTGAAGAGACTTAGCAAAAAGAACCTTCGAAGATTTACTCATTATGATTCCCGTATCTGTTTTTTTGACTGTTGGCTTTAGACTTTGCAGACCCTGTTGTCATATGTGCATCATAAGATCATAAGCTTTATTTAATTTAACAAAATATATGACCAAGCACAGCTGTTTACATAAAGTTATGTAATGGTTATGGAAATTCATATGCCAGTTTGTTAAACAGTAAATGAGGTAGTAGATGGCAGATGGGCGCATGTGCAATGCATTCCTCCTAGCTTTGCTTTGTTATTATGGTCGTGTACGTAGGTTGACTGATGCAGTGGTAGCAGCTCAGCGCACCGGCATCATGGAGGCATTTGATGTCTGTCTCTATGTAGTTTTTATTACTTTAAGATTCCTTGATTTGAATGTTTTCTGTAATACTTAAGTGTAGTAGCTTATTAGAAATAAAAGGATTAAATATTGAAATGTGTTTGGCATGATAAGAAACCGAAAACATTCACCTTTAGCAGGAACAGGAACTTCCTATTTAAATGTTTTGGAACAAACAACAACAAAAAACCAACAAAAAAAGCCAAGCAGTGGAATTTAAGTCCTCTTTGTGTGAAAGATAAGAGGATCCATTGTGCATCCTAAGCAGTGTCACAAACATCCTCAGGGCACAGACTCAAGCTAAAGAAGTTTCTGATTGTCAGTGCTCAGCAGGAGGAGATGCTTCCTCATAGCTGTCCACAATACTGTAGCTTATGCTTTCGCTCTTCACCCTGCAGCTGACTGTTTTCACCCTCTGTGTGTATCTGTTAGTTTTCATCTGGCTCGCATGACTTTGATGGATGGCTTATATCACTCCCAAGCTTTTATAATCATCACACCACCGAGATGTCACCGACTCACCCTTCAGCATGAGGGTAAATGAAAGCTCGGCCGTGTAAATGGTTACAGCCTTTTTTTGATGGGAAGCCCTGTAAAAACCTTTGTTGTTACGTTTAACACATGTTTAATATGACTCTGCAGTAAGACAGGACGTTGACTTTGTCTACTCACTAATATCCGCCATTTTGCACCTCAAACCAGTCTCTGCAATCTAAAGGAGTAGAAAGGTCAATCCTGCCCAGTGCCCTTTTGTCATCTGTCTGGTTTGGTGTACCTTAATTAAAGTTGATGGAGAAAAGGTCATGCCTATTGTGATGTCAGCAGATGAAGGTAAACAATAGGAAACTGAACACCGTTCAGGTTTCGTTGTGATGTATTTGACTGTTTTCTTTTACTATTGTAGTTGACTCGTCAAGCATTGAACCCGTAATAAAGAAAGTTTACACCTAAACTACAGATACATACTGACCATGTATGACCAACACATGTCACACAAATGCTAAAAGTACATCTTTATAATCAGGACTTCCCCACAAGAGACACTGGGCCTGTTTACATGACCACGAAAGTCAGATACCCGATGTAGTATGTCCGTATGTAGTGACATAAGAGTCAAACTTTTTGTCATTGTCAAAACTTCCAGGTGCCTATGGTCCTAAAGTTAGCTGTCCTAATGTGGGAGCTAATAGTCCTGCAAAAAAGGCTACAAGATGCTGCTGTTGACTTTCATAGGGCAAGAATCTGCTTCGTTTGTTGCCTATTGTTGTCGGCTCATGTTGTGAGTGCATCACTTCTGTTTTTTTTACACATGCACAGATGTACAAAAAACTAAATATATCAGAATAGGCATACATGTGCCAAGACATTGCAGTACATGGGAGAAATCAAATTTGATCTGATTTCTCATTAACAGGTAACTGTTTGTTCACCTGACTCACTATTTTTTGTGCCTAACCCTAACCCAATTGGGCCTTAACACAACTGATGCGTTTCCACAAATGTAACCAAGCGTTTATGATTGTTGTCATAGCATGAGGACAAACACACACCCACTATCATTCCCATGGTGTCAAATAGTGATGCCAAAGAGTGAAGCTGAAGTTTTCCAGGGTTTGATTTTAGGCCTTATATCTCTTTTCTCATTAAGCATAAATTAAGAATTTCAGTTACAGTTATTCACTGAATTATGCAATATATTTACTCCAAGTCAGTGTATAAAAAGTCTTATTGTGTCTACTGATTTTGGTCATTAAAATAAAAAATATTAAAATAAAAAACGTTGTTAATTAAAATGCCAAGTAACTAAAATAATTGAAAAGCAAATCTACAAATCAAGAGAACATGTTCAATCCTGAAGTGTCTGTTTTGAAGCTTTTGTTGTTCATGGGAGTTGTGCACCTTTTCTTTTCATTCTCAGTCACAAAGTATTTACAAATACAGTGGCTCTGTAAAGCCATTGAGAGTGTCAGCAGAAAATGGAGTTAGATTCACTTTACTTTCAGTTCATAGAAAAAGATAAAAGAGTAGAAAATAAAACCTGAAACAGCTTCTGAGCAGTCCTGGTGGCTCTGTTGTAATAGGTTTGAAATTGACCTGGATCCCTTTGTTGCTCTCTTGCATTTCCACTTGCTCATTTTGTGCGCCTCTTTTCACTGTGAGAGGTCTAATAAAACAGGATTGTCATAAAGTAATCTTTTGAAAAGCATTTCTTCATAAGTGGTATTGAGTGTCTGGGATGAAACACTTCCCCGGATAACTTCTGGTGCATGTTGGACTTTTCTGATCTCCCATCAAACACACTCTGTAGTACAGGAATACAGAAAACAATAAATACAACTCCTAATTTTTATCCTTCATTTACACCGTTCTATGTGTAGACTGTCTAATAATACTGTAGACGAGTCCCTTCATGTTGATGCAGAGTCAGCAGTAGAGATTACGCAACCTGTGCTGTGTCAGCTGTTTCTTTTTTGCCTTACAGGCCACAAGGCCGACTTCACATTCATACCTGAACAGTAGTTACTTTTCCATACAGACCTGAGTCTTTGGTTAAAGGTGATGTAAAAAAAACACAGTTCTTCTGTAATTGCTCATAGATTCTTTTTTTTGACACATGCAACCTCACTACAGATTGGTCACAGTGTTAGTTTACTATGTGGCATGTGGTGCACTTTAAGCGTTAATTACTGGTTTCAAATAGGTTACCTGAAGCAGCGACCTGTTCTCTTTTCTGTGTTGTTTTCGTAATTGCAGAATAATGATTTAGTGCAAGCGTATATTTGCAATTCTCTGTGATGGTGTAGCTGAGAAATTCTCTACTAAAATTACACTGAGTAAAACAGGAAAGACAAAGAAAAATGTGATACCAGAATTATACTGACGAGAGAGACCCAAGATTTGTTAGAAATTACATTTCAAGCAGCTGCTGATAAGAACAACTTAAACTAATGTGACATAGTGACTGTAGAAGAGAGATTTACTGTCCCTGGAGGGAACCTTTTCTTAACTCTGTGCTGCTACTGTTGAAAGAAACATCAAAACAGGATTAAACAGACCCAGACAGAAATATTAAAGTGTTCAAGACAACATTCTCAGTACGTTTTATCTGTTGTGCTTTAGGCCTTCATACCATTATTATTATTTTTGTTGCAGTAGCCTCTTTCACCATCGGCTGATGAACTTTGATCAAAAATGAGACTTGCTGATGCATGTTAGATCAGCTTCATCAGTTCAGAGGTAAGTGCCAGCACCAGGAGGTGGCTAGCATTTTCAGTAGGGTAGGGTCTGATCTTTTGGATTTTGAAGGCTAATCTCCATTCTCATACAAATGTGGAGATTTGATTAGTAAGGTTCACCTCAGATCATGAGCAGTTCTCTCCCTTTCCTAAAACCTGCCCCTGAGGAAAGGAGGATGTGACTCAAGACCTCTTCAGGCTTTTTTACATGTTTTTGTCAAACTCTGACCTCCCTGTTTTTTAGATTTACCTGCGTTGTGTGTGGTGAAAATAGCTCTGTTCTCATGATTGTTGACTTTAATACAAATAATAATCTACCTGCGATAAAGGGCCTTTTTTTCCCAAGAGAAAGAATTCTGCCATGCACCACAGATGTTTTTTGTCCTCCAGCCTGATTGATATTCATGAGTTCAACAGTGTGTTTCAAATGTAAATGCCACACTGAATATCAGCTCAGGTCTTTTATCTGCTAACTTGTAAACAAATTATTGTGGGAATAACCCACCTGGCGATGAAACATCTCAGCAGCCAATTGTCCAAATATTTTTGCACTGCTAACATTGGGGTCTATCAAAAAACAGCTTCAATTCCATATGGTTCATCACATATTTCAGTACCGGATGCATTTTGTTTAATGTCAAATCCATTGCGTTGATGAACACCAATGAAAAAAAATGTATTGCTATTCAAATATAAATGCATCTGGCTGTATATACATTGATCAGCCACAGTATTTATACCACCTGGTTTTAATGTGCACATGGCATCACTCAAAAAACGCTGCTAAAGAATAATTAGTCTCTGGTAAAAAGAACAAACACTGCAAAGCACCAAATGTTTGTACACCCTTTTTTTCCATGCACATGTATTAGGAACTGAATGACATTAGCTGAAAAGAATTTAAAATTACAGGCATTTGCATCAAATGTCCTTGTGTTTTTTGTGTGTCTGTGTAAATTAGACAATTCATAAGCAATGTTTTGCATCTCAAATTCCCACAATACCTATATTTAATATCAGTGTGTTGTGCTTCTCTGTAACATTCAAGTACGTGTGCAGTTGCAATTCTGCTTCCATGTGTCTGCTGTGTGAAGTGGAAATGGGCTCCATGTTACACTATTTCTGGCTCCACAGCTAGAAAGCACTTTAGAGGCAAAGCGAGCCATTTATTTGTGCTTATTATAGATACATAACTGTGTACTCAAACCGTTGGAAAACCCTACTGTGCGGGAAGAAAAGAGAAGGGCAGTCCCTTGTTTTCCTCTGTAATAAACATGAAATTCAAATACAAAGTGCACCAACAGCGGACCACACAGACAACAGAAAAGTGTGATTGCTACCCAGAGGCCAATTGATCAAAGTCTAGTCTGTTGACAGGCACCTGGACTTCATTTTCCTAATTGCCAGGGACAATGGAGGTGTAAATAACAAATGCTGCCCTTAACATATAAACATAGAAGCAGCATTTCTATCTTTTTCTTAATATAGTTTTTTTATCATTTGTATGTAGCAACATTTTAAAAGGGTATTTTACTGTAGCATGAGTAGAGCCCTATACGTGTGTGCAGGGTGGTACACTGCATTATGTTCTCTGCCACCAGTGATTTAGCTTTGCTTTTCCCATGTTGTCGAACTGTCCACCACCACTATAGGACCACCTTGTTTTAATGTGGTTGTGCAGCAAACACACAGATGTTCTCTCATATTAGCCCATCTGTGATGTGACTCCCGCAGAGCTCTGAGCCAAATTCAAGTAACTGGAAGTCACAGCAACGGCTCTGTCATACAAATGACACTATAGACAAATGGAAAAGGCTCTGGGTTTTTAACAGGTACCATTTATAAATGCAAACTGCATGTTCTTTTTGAAATTGACTGTGCGTTGTTGGTCATGTTTGCAAACTGATCTCACGCTGGTAACACAGAGGGAACAAATGCTTACATGATAAAGTTTCTCTTCTTTGTGTGCACAGTGCACATTGATGATATGAATGTTTTTGCATTCATTCTTATTGTTTATTTTTAAAAATATGTATATATATATGCATTATGTCTCATTAAAATTACAAAACATAATTACGAGACACTGCTAAGACACCAGAAAAAAATAATTATGCAGAATAGAAGATGCAGTAAATGTACATAATTAATTCTATTAACATCCAAATATTATTTTGAAATAGTTATTTATTGATAGTGATTTTCTAAGAATATATGTATGATATGTTTATAAATGTCATTTTATTGACTTATTTACTGTAATAAAGCACTTATCGTTACAAACTCCTGAAACAAAATGTGGCCAAAACTATTACTCAGATTCTGATTATGCTGTTTTACAAGACACCGCCAGTCAGAGAAAGCTGTTAAGTAACCAGAACCTTTGGAAACAGTAGTGCACTCCCGTCCTCATTCACTTTTAAAAAACAATGAAAAGAAAAATTGACTTTCGGCTGAAGTGGTTCTTACCAGATGTTTCCAGTAACCTCATGTTTCATACTCTATGAGTTTAACTGGTTGGTTAGTGAGTGGCCTACATTGTTGTGTCTAGTAGGTTGCTCTGACTAGGCCAGACTGAACAGAGCTCTCAGCAGCACTGAGCTAATGGTTCATCAGCTTATGAAGGATCTTTGTTTCACAAACTGGCCTTTTGTTTAAAACCACCATATAGGAGGAGTGTACTGTACTGTACTGTTGCAAACAGAGTTCATGTGTAATTTAGTCTGTGTATATTACAGTCCAAACAACGAACATCACATCACTTCACAAAATGATTGGACTTGACCACACTGTACTGTCACTGTCTTACACTGTCACACTTGTCACTGTGCCATGCTTTTCTGCTTGTGTGTGTGTGTTTTATTGCTTTTCAAACAAATACCCATATGATCTTTATGTCAGCTGTTCATTTTTTCTAAAAGTCTACAGCTGTAATATCCAGTGAGGGAAAGAAAAAACCCTGGACTTTTTTTGGCCTCAGCTTTCAGGCAGCCAACAACTGAACCAGATCAAATGTTAAACAAGATGATGACTGGAATTGGGCGATCAGTATGCTCTGTCAGATTTCAGGTCTGATCTAAAAGAATTTAGTTTATTATAGGAAATAGTAAAATACAAGTCATGGACATGTTTAAAAATAATATATAAAATAATACACACACACACACGGTATAGAGACAGTATAATATATTGTTATTGTTAATTTATATAAAAAAAACTCACCAGCTTGGGCCTCATGCCCTAGTAGATAACTAACTAGCAAATAATGAAGTACAAACTTAAAACTCTTGTTCTTGCTAGAGTGTGTAGGACTTATCTTCTGCCTGTACATGTTTTAAAGGTAATCGGTTTAGAAATTTTAGTCTGGACAGACTAAAGTATTGGACTGACAGACTGACCAACCCTAGAGCTACGCTGCTAGCATTGCTAAGAATACACCGTTACTACACACATGCTTTTCTCTGTGTCACAGAGCACGAGACGGAGATGTGCGCTAACTAACTATGCTTCACTAACTACACATGGCTGAATAGATACATAAATAATTGAATTAAGTAGACACTGGGTGGTGAGACAGTTTGGGCCAGTGGTTTGAGAAGCATGTGACCTGAAGATTTTAATTCCCATTTAATCCCCAGCCCGGCAGGGTGGGTAGAGCAAGTGCAAAGCAGTGCTCACACTGCCCCCATCAGCAACACAGTGGTGCCCTTCAGCAAACCCCTGATCCCAGCTGTTCCAAAATGTGACCACAGAGCATTTCCAAACATTTGTGAGTAGCATTTTTGTTAAGGCTGACACGAATCACCACACACTTCTATAACGGCTCTGTTTCTGAGAAACACACTACCCTCTGACCCACCAGCGTGAATTCTTTGTTAAATCGCAGCAGGCAGCAGAAAGGGTTCCCACTGGTCACATACACATGGTCTGACTTTTCACACTGATTTGAGATTGTGCTGCTCCATTTGATGCAGTATAATACATCAGTATAATGCATGGTGGAGGGATTATTTGATACAGTCTGAATGTGTGGGTCATTAGTATGCTCGAGTTAAGATCATGAAGTCAGGCTTTAACACTTAACATGTCTTGGTGCACTGCAGCTTCACTGCTGTCAGAGTTGCATCATTAGGATGTCCTTCCTGCTCTGCACATCAACTTGTTTTGACAGAGAAGCTTTTCCAAATACATTAATCAATAGATAAATGCAGTCCAGCTATTCTATCTCTATGTGTACTAATACATAAAGGTGAAAAGATCATAATACACCCAAACAATAGTTATCTTTGTGGTTTATTAAATTGAACTCAGTCTTCTGAACTTTCCATCTTAATTTCTATTTATCATGAATGAATAGAAATAAGGAGCAAAGAGCTTTATGAGGTAAATCTATTGCCAAGTGAAGTCTGCACTGTTACTAATGCCCCTCAGTCAGCTTTTCCATGTTTAGCCAGTTAATTTTAGTGGTCTGCTCTCTAATTTGAAGATTAAGGAAGTGCTCAGTTGTTTAATTAACCCCTTAAGCCCTATGTTTTTTTATTCTGCCTGAAATACCATACCCAACTTCAATTAGTAGTAATGAGTAGTAATAGGCCTTTCCAAAAAGGATGGGACATATTGGTATATATAGAGAGATATCTATATATATATATATATATATATATATATATATATAAATATATATAAAACTATAGAGAGAGAGAGAGAGATATCTTTCTCTCTATATATGTAATTCTCTGTTCAAAAAGGAACAGAAGATCAGCACAGAATACTCGGTATGTACTACTCATACATAGACATTGTGCTCTGCTTAGTATTTCTGCATAGTTTAAGTGATTTTGAATCCAAAAAGATGTAAGAATAAGCTGCTGCTGAAACCAGTGACCTCAGATGGTTACACTACACTTATCTGCTTTCTGGAGTGCATTTGTCAGTTTGAAAAATGTGGTGACCTTTTTAATAAAGCATCATAGCCTGAAGATCATTGCCATGATTCAGTATACCAGGAAACCACAGCAAAAAAAATCTATATCATCTTTTTCTCTCATTACTGTACTGTTGTGTATGAGGATGAACTCTGTGACATTTGAACTCTGTTTTATTCAGAGGTGGCACAACACAAAATGCAGCATCATCAGCTGTTTATTCTCAAGTTCACACTTCACAAGACGAACCAGCTTAAAGTTCAGTTCACACATAAGAATTCATTTTCAGTCCTTAGACATCCCACCCTAGAAGACCTTATTTCTAAAAGATCATCTGGATCAGGTTGAGGATGCTGTTTCTGTGAATAATACAGAATTCTGAAACACAACACCGTTCTGCGTGGTCCCTGAATGTCTCACACACATTGAATGAAAGAAACCTTTGCCATGTACTGCTAATAATTCACTGCTAAAATACGAAAAGAAATGAAGAAATGGCTTGTTAAAGCTCAGGGCAGCAAAAGAAAGGAAGGTATTCGAAGAATGGAAAGGAAGCAAGTGTCTATTTGAAATTGAATAATTTCCAGTGAAGGTCTAACACTGAAGATAAATGTTTTATGTGGACTTTGGCACGCTCCTTCTGTCTGTCCTCTTTCATATTGAAAGCAGCTACAGTTGATCTACAACCTCTAATCTTTTACAACTTCTGCCCATTTGGGAGGTTCAGAGGTATAGGAGTTGAACGGATGCGTAGCAGTCTTTATCTCTCTCCGCTAGTCTTCTTCCTCTGCCAAGCAACGAGGAGGAAATGTCAGGAGAGCTCACGTGTGAAAGGCAGAGACTGGAGACAGGCATCCCACATACTGGATCCCACTTTCTCCAAAAAAACCTACGTCTTAGACAAGTGAGCAGTTATACTGCATGTCAGAATCAGAATCAGAAAACTTTTATTGCCATTGTCATAGAGAGCAGCTCTCTGACTAGAAACTTGATGCGGTGATTTGGTGCAACATAAACACACACAGTATACACAAGTAGCTAAATACAGGTCCTTCTCAAAAAATTAGCATATTGTAATAAAGTTAATTATTTTCTGTAATTTACTGATAAACATTAGACTTTCATATATTTTAGATTCATTACACACAACTGAAGTAGTTCA
>JAUMHF010000014.1:15036921-15050464 GCA_032359275.1 Microctenopoma steveboyesi | reverse complement strand
GATGGACCGTAGCCTCCTGCCAGAGGGAAGTTGCTCAAACAGTCTGTGTCCAGGGTGAGAGGTGTCGGCTGCTATTCATATATTATGTGTAAGTGTGATTGTGATATGTCTACCAGGGTGTGCCAGGCTTCGCGATGGGGTGCGCCACTTTGGGCATTTTGGCCAGGTGCCATGCCACGCTGAATGGAAACTGGCAGAGCTGCAAATGCAATGGGTTTATTATGGTATCAATGTATGAATTCCTGCAGTGCATTGTTCAGGTTTGATACCGGCGAAACATAAAGACAACAGAAATCCATTCCGGGTCTTACAGCGCACTCCCTACAACATCGGCTAATTCCAGTACCTGAATAAAAAGCATAAATCCATTTTATAAATAAATGTATAGCATAAAGTATAATCGACCGTAATGCAACAGCTAACAGCTGATAAAGACTGAAGCCACAATGAACAAGCAACAAATGCATGCGATGTTTCCAAGCACACCAACAATTCTGAAAACAGAATTCTCCTGACTGTGGAAATGTTATTAACTGATAGTAACTAGGAGAATGTACTAAAGGATCCCAAACAGATACTTTCACAACAGCATTCAGCAAAACTTGTGTAGTTGTGTAGGACCCTCACACTATGTAGCCTGCTTGGAGTGGGATGTGTTATTTTCCAGGGTACAGACGTTAAATAAAACGATGGACGGGACTCCTGCCCGCTTTTGCTTCCTTGCGCACCACTTCCGACGTCCCCTTCTGCGGCCGCCGGGTTTAGGCAACGCCGAGGCTTCGAGGCCTGGTATATGCAGACACCAGTTGCTTCGGTGTCCATACAAGAATAACGTAGGCGCGCTACACTCTTAACAGATAACAGGAAACCGTAAAAACAGCTGCATGAGGCCGACTCCAGCATAGACACAGCCCATCTCCGTGCTGGTGCCAAAGGCTATTAGAATGCCACAGGTTTCAGTCTCTTAGAAGGAAGCCTGGCCATTGTAGCAACAGACCCGCCACAACCAATCACATTAGGTAGATGTGATCAGCATTACCTTGATAGGTAGTGCACAGGATTGCGTGTTTGCTGACAGCCCATCAGGTACAAATGGGCGCGGCTTTATTATACTAGGAGTTTAGTCTCGGGTAGAGCGTTGACCCCATCTTCAGCTTCAGCTCTCCCACAATTAAGACTAAACCGTAGCTTTGGTATGTTGTCAATGTCCCGAAGTGTTTTGAAGAAGCTTCCTTTGTAATAAAAAAAACTCCCAAGCGGTCTGTGCGAGGTCGTTCAGCAAACATCTAAGTTTTGATTCGTCTCCTCTACATGTAAGCACTGTTTAAAGAGTCAGACTCGGAGGTAAAGCTTGTTATATTCTATTAGGAAGCTTAATGTTTTAACTTGTTATCTTCTCTCACTGCAACATTTGAATGTTTTCTCAAAGTTTAGAAATAAAATCATACCGATGTTTTACTGGACACTTCGGAGCATGCACTGCAGTCAATCAGTCTGGTAGAGTCTGGATATATACAAATACAGCAGAATACTTCTGAACAACAGCACACACAGTCGGCCCGGAGTGAGAGCTTCAGATAGAAAAGGAACGTTTAAGTGAAAGAAGCACCAAAATGCCAGATAAAACTGCTTCACTGTTCTTAATGGAGCTTTAGGGATCGGTGGTGTGGAGCTGCCACTTTACCCCTCTATCTTCCATCTGTGTGTCCGCCACCATTCAGACCCAGACTGTCTGACCCAGACTGTTCATCACATATAGTGCTGATAATGTCAGAGGAATCTTTGACAATAATCCCCATTACACAGCTCGAGTAGGACAATTCAAAGGGAGCGCCGTAGTCTGCCTGCTCGCTTGCTTCTTCTGTGTTATCTCTGCAGGTTCAGACTGACAGTGAGCGTCAACATCGGTGCTGAACAGGCAGATCTCTGAGGTCTATGAAAGACTGGTGCAGCCGTACATAAACACATGGTCATAAGATCCTCTTTAAGGTTGAGTGTTGGAGTTTGCTTAAACCTGCAGCAGGTCTCATTATTATTTAGAAAACCCAGAGTGTTTCGTGTAAAAAATGAACCAGTATGCTACAAAAACCTCACCATATGGCACATGTTTCCATACAGGCTTCCAGACTGGAATTCTCCACCGAAAACATATGATTTCTGTTAATATGTGTCCTTTTTAAAGCATTTAGTGTGAGCAGGAGACTGCATATATGAGTCATAAATTACGACATGCCAAGTGACGAACTTTAATTTGCATTTCAATCTGTCTACAAATGGAGACAGTGGAGAGAGAATCATTGTTTTTTACTACCTGTTTGTAAGTCACACTGTAACTGTACAGAGTTTACCAATTCATTAGGCAACATCATTGATTTTGTTCATGTTGATCTAACCTTTCTTGACATTGAAGCATATGACTAATCCGCTCCTTAGCTGCTTACAGTAGGTGGGTGCACGCTACTCAGTCTCACAACATTTGTCTGATTTTAGTTATGTCTTTGTATTTACCCAGTCAAACAGGCGACAACTAAATAGTTTCAAAGTTTAAGCCTTAGTCATTTTGTATTTTCTAGCAATCATAGCTCACGAGAGGAACTTGTCTTAGGGACAGACGCTGTCACCCAGTTCTCACGTGTTCATGTGTATTCTTTGGACCGTGGAGTTCTAAAACTATATTTTAACATGCTTTAGACACAACTGGTCATGTTTCTGGGAAAAGATTGGCCATAAAATAGCTCTAAGGGGAGGCAGCTTGTATTCCTCCAGGTAGATCTGTAGATTAGACCACACAGCTGATGATATTACAGAAACTCCCTGTATAAGATTTCACTGTGGTCAGCTGAACTATATTCTCCTGCTTGAGTTGTTGTTCACTGAATGATGAATGAGTTATTATTAAACAGCAGCATTGATTAGAGCTTTAATCGTAAACATTATTGCCGCTGGTTGTTGTTTAATTGCCCAGAATGCTGCAGTGCAACGGCGCCTCCGGTGTGACGCAGAGATTGATCAGGAAAATGAGGTACTTGTGACTCAGGGCAGGGCACATCTACTCTCAAATAGAAGTATAATGAGGGAGAGGAGGGAGAGTGTGGAGGAGCAGAATAATGAGAAGAGAGAAAGAGAAGGAGACAGAGTGAGTAAGACGAAAAGCAAGACGACGTCAGTGGCAATGTGAGGGTGGCAGGAGGTGTAGCAGCATAGTGAAGTGACTCAACTTTACCCATGGAAATCTGCGTTTGTGCAGACGGGACTGTTAGGGATTCATATTTCTGTTCTTCTTCCTCACTGAACTCTAAAATGATCAAAAAGGACACTGCAGATAATTTGTGTTCTGACATATTGATTGACCCATCCTGAGCCATTAGAACAATAAAGACACTTGGAGGGAGCTTAATACTGTATATTGGCATTCTTTAATTTGTTCTTCTCTAATTACCAGTGTGGTTTTGAATGAGGCTCACATGGTCAGGAAACTTAATCAGTGTGTAATTAGATTCAGAATTAAAGTTCCATTCATACAGCAGGTTCAAATACTCAGGCTTAATTAACTGCTGCTGACACTGCTGTGCTTTAATAAAGTGCAGGACCGAGACAGCAGTGCAGACTAAAGTACAACCTGCACTGTAGTTAGAAAATATGTCGACAACAACCTTATATGTTAAGTATTTCTACCGCTCAAGTATGATTCCATCCACATTTTTCCATTCCCTTTTTAGTTCCCGTTAAACAATGTGATAAAACATAATTAGATTTTTCAAATGCTAATTTTTCTTCTCGTACAAACGACACAGTCAGAAAACAATAGGAGTTTTATGTACGGTAGCTGCAGCGGTTTGATTTCAGACTGCACGCCTGGCTGCATATCATGCTACTCTCACCATAGCAACCAGCAGACCTTTCTCACATTAAAGCTGTTTCTTTGGAAAGCACAGGTGTTACTGATGCCATTAATGATGGATCCGGCCTATTCAGGTGTTCCAGGAAGTCATCATCGCGTCAGAGTGAGCCAACATGGATAATAAGCCAAATAATATTTAGTTACTTACCTTTCAAACTGTGACGTTTCACTCTGCTTTCTGTAGGAAACCAAACAGGATATATGGGGATAATAAATCTAGCTGAACGTTTCAGAAATGTATGTTTCTGGGAATTAATGAAAACCTAAAATTTCCGATTACCTTAAGTTATGGACATAAACATATAAACAGTCTGGACACATATCCATTTTTTAAGGTTACTGACGCATACAAATATGTGACATGATGGTACGTGTGTTTTTAATGAGTGCATTGATTTCATTTATCTGCAAATGACAGTGACAGAAGTAGAAAGGTAGTAAACACTGTGCTCAGGCCTCTACTTCCTGTGTGTGCATTCCCCAACCACGTGGGTACTTAAGCTGCATCAAGTCAAAGTAAAACTGAGAAGCTCCCGCCTGTCAAACACTCTAAGAAGAAACGTAATACAAGAATAAAAAGCCTAAGATTTACTATGTTAGTGGTGTTTTGTGATGCAAACAACTGGAAGAAACATCTTTTAATCTGCCTTAAAATCTGTTTCTCATCCCTGAGGATTCAGCTCATCATGACAGCTTGAATAAGAAGTGTTTGTGTGTTTATGGGTGCGCATGTGTGTGCAGCAGCGCTTGTTAGTGCTGATTGATTGATTAGACTTATAGGAGTTCATACAGTTGGGATTTTATGTGGCGGATGTTCTCAGCTGCTTCACGTAGGTTCTTCATTTTAGTTTGTTTGGCAGAGCAAAGTAGAAATGGAATAAAAGAAAAAGACAGAAAGCGACATTTAAAATGCTAAATGTTTAAATTCCAGACAAAGTAATTTACAAACCAGCAACTCTGTGCTGAGAGTGATGACCCATCCTCTGTGACTAAGATGTTACACAGTTATAGTGTCTGATTAAAATAATTAGAATCAGTGTAAAGCAGTTTCACACTACTTATTTATTAGCATTAGCATCAGCAGCCAGTTTTAAATTGTTGGTCTCTAGTGATGATTTGAAGACCAAACTGAGATGACTGAGTTTCAAAGTATTTACAAAGACACTTATGTGTAGATGCTGAAACCCCGGAGTAGCGCTGACACAAGTCTAGCACCTGTCTAAACAGCCTGTGCCCAAGTATTAATTATCATTATTAGCATTATTATTCATGTTCACTTTATGTTTAAGTCCTGATTGATAGCGGTGCCAAGCGAGGAAGACAAACAGGCCCAGAGTGTGGGAAAAAGTTTGAGATAGAAATGGTTCTTCGATTTCATTCAGAGGAGGGTCCCTGATCCACCTCAGAGGTTAAAGCTCCAGTATAGCAGCTCATTGGAGACAGGTACGGCCCAAGGTGCTGTTTAGTATGGATGTTATTATACTCCCTCAGCTGCTTCCAGGCTCCTTTGATAGAATGTGAAATTAAATACAAAACCTTTTCAATTACATATTAAACAGCTGTGATCTTGAACCTGTCAGTGAGAATACTTAAATATTTGTGTAATTATATTTGTTCCTTGCTCTACCTGACACAGCCAAAACTTTTAACAAGAAGCCTACAACCGAGTTAGCTCCCTCTGATCCATTAAACATTTTATACACCTCTGCTGATTCCTATTACATTACCTCTCTCTGACCTATGACCTATGCACCTGTGCATGTGACAGTCTCTGCCTAGTCCGCCCACACCACCTTGCTCAGCCCCCCCCACCACACCTCTGTGTTCCCTCCCTTCCCCGCAGGTTGGTGACCAGATCTTGGAGGTGAACGGCCGCAGCTTCCTAAGCATCCCGCACGACGAGGCTGTCAGGGTCCTGAAGTCGTCGCGGCACCTAATGATGACGGTGAAAGATGTGGGCCGCTTGCCGCACGCCAGGACAGTGGTGGGCGAGACCAAGTGGATCGCCAGCTCGCAGATCGCAGAGAGCTCGGCCAACAGCAGCATGGCAAGGTGAGTTGAAGCTAAAAACAATTCTAGAGCATGCGCACCTAGAAAAAACCTAATAACAACTGAGCTTTTTTCTCTGATGGACTAATACTGTATTTTGTGAAGTAACAACTATCTGTTGCAGATTTAGGGAACGAATAAAATGTATCAAGAAAGTATTTTTTTCCCAAAAACACAAAACACACAAAGTGTATCACAGGAAAAAGAAGCAACGTTAATTAACAACATCAAACCAGAGGAAATGAAAGCAGTAGTTTTTAGGACAGAGTCACACAAATAAATGGTAAATGTTCTGCACTACCTAGACTGGTACTCAAAACGCATTACATTGCTTCTCATACACACACACTCATACGCCGATGGCAGAGCTGACCTGACACACCGGGGGCAACTTGGGGTTCACTGTCTTGCCCGAGGACACTTTAACATATAACTGGAGGAGGCGGGGAATCGAAGCGATCTTCCGATTGACTTCTCCACCGGCTGTTCTACCGAGTGAGCCACAGGCCGCCCCTATAAAAATGGAAATGATTATTTTAGCTCATCATAAAGCCTCCTAACAGTCCTCTCACCATCCCTTCAGTCATCTTTCTAACTCAGCAAGTGTTTTTGACTCCCTGCTCCTCTCTGCTCCCCTGTTTTTCATACCCTCACGAGACTTGCTATGTATAGTGCACACTGCTGTTTCCTTAGTCCTTTGCCCTTTGCCAGATCTCTGTGTGAGTGCTTTGTGTTTTGTAGGGCTGTGATTCATTCTGAACTGTCCCTTTCTTGTCAGCCTTCCTTTTCCTGCATGTTTGCTTTCCCATCTTCAACCTTTTGTTATTTGTGTGTTTGTGTCTGTTTGCCTGCGTGTCTTTTAGTCCTTCCTGTCTATGCTTCTGTCAAAAGCTGAGACAGCTTTTAAACCTCCCTCATTAACACGTGAAATCTAATTTCCAGGGTTAGAACAACACGTGCATTTGCAGCTGGACAATCTCCTCTGATTTCCTGGAATCTTTTCTGGTTGCTTAGCAACTTAATAGTGACTTACGTAGATAAAGCTTATATTATTATGTCATCTAATGCTTTGCAATTAGATGACATAGATAACCTGCAGTTAGGTTAGGGGTTGGGCATAAGTAAAATGACAATAGGTGTGAATGTGAGTGTGTATGGTTGTGTGTCTCTGTATGTCAGCCCTCTGATGGACTGGCAATCTGTCCAGTGTGTACCCTGCTTCTTGCCCAGTGACAGCTGGGATAGACTCCAGCACTCCTGTGACCCATAAGAGGGAAAGTGGTTAGGATAATGGATGGATTGCATTGGTACTGACCTTTCGAAATAACCTGGACAGTTTCATTGAAATGTTTAATGGAGCTGTTTGGCTCTTTGTTAGATTTGGCCTGTTGCAGATAACACAAATGTTCAAATGCCAAATGGAGAACTCCCATTAGTCTCCTTACAAACACAGCACACAGAATTCTCCAGTTTTCTTTTCATCTCCGCCGGTTAAGATCATTTAATGTCCTTAACCACCAAAACTGCTGATCCCTTTGTAGAGATCATCTTAGATTAATTTCTCTGTAATCATTTTAACAAAATCAATCTATGCTCGTCCCGGTGCTTAAAACTGGCACAAGAAGGAAGATTGAGATTTCACAGAGATAACGAAGAGAACGCCCAGAAAAACATCCTGTCGTTCTGAGAGTCATGTTGATCCAACCAGCTAATGTGATCAGACGCCCGTCTCTCACATCGCAGGACGTTTGCTGAAAAAAACAAAGCAGTGTGCAGCTCTGTTGGAGAAACGCAGGCAATGCCATCAAAATATCACACCTGAACAACTCGGCTGCGCCTCATGAACTCAGAACCTGGAATAAATACAATCCACAACAACCAAATTAAAGTCTGATGTAAAGGCCAAACTAATTCATTCATTCAATCAATTCATTATCAACTCAATAATACACAAGACATTAGCCCGACAACTCAGGACGCAGTCCTTCTGCTCTGATTCCATAAAAGGTATTTAACATTTACATCGACAATGAATTTTTTGTTGAATCCTCCCCTGAGATGTCTTGTCAGGGTTATTACAGTGTTTCTTGCAGGAGTAATACTGCCGTACAAGAGAGACAGATGGTTGTTTTGCGTGTATTCATTTCACCCTGATATCTCTGTGCAAGAACATTAAGACACAGCCGAAACAACAGCTCTTTTATTAGACTGGGAGTTGAAATGCTATTTCTAATTTCACTAAATTTACATATATTTATAAAATTTTCACATAGTAGTGGGAAAGAAATCTTGAAATGGGAATACATAGGTACACCTATGAGATATAGGTAAAGTTACGCTTCCTATTTCAGAAAAAGAAATCTTTATTAATTTGTTCATTTGAACAGAATTTGCCTGAAAGCAAAGATTGGCACCGCCTGTTTGCCCATGTTGCAAACATAAACATTTGATAACTAGAATTTCGCCATTGATGAATTTATTTCACATTATTCTCATTTTTAAATAAGTGTGCCAGTGTGATTACCACACTATAGATTTTAGTGCTGCACACCTTCATAGTTTTTAATTTTGTGTCCTCTCCTCAGAGAACGAAAACAGTCAGGGAGGTGACATTTAAAACGGAATAAACCACGGAGTCTGTCTCAAAAGTTAACTGGGCTAATTTAATTTGACTCCCACAACAGGTCTCCAAACTGAGTTTAATGTGCCATTGCAGGTGGAACTGCAATACTTCTCAGATGCGGGTTTAATTATATATTTTTTATTATTTCTTTCCCCAAAGGCGGCACTATGAGTGGGTACATTTACTCCTGGATTTAGTGCCTAGTGCTATGTGGGCACTTGAGGATGTAAAGACATCTTTTTAAGTCATTTCACTTGGGCAGAATAAAGCTGAAATACTGACACACCTTTTAAAAGACCTCCTTTTATAAATCTTGTAGAGAGAGTCAGTTGCTGTGTGTAAGCGACATGTATTTTGATGTCTGCACTTTGAATGCATTGAAAAGACTGACTGGAAGATGTGCACATTTTGCCTTTGCTGCAAAAAATTCTTCCCTGTGCAGCAGTTTCTGCCACGTCTTTTCAGAATGTCAGAGCCATGACAAAGATTTACAAAACGGTGGTGCTGTGCATTTAGCAGCCAGAAACGAATGAGAAATATATTCAAAAACGATGAAAAGCTGTCAGTCAAGATATTCAAATCCTGCTTCCCTTTCCTGGCTCCCACTAGTGTGTATGTGTGTGTGTGTGTGTGTGTGTGTGTGTTAGAGAGAGAGGGAAAGGAAGAACAGTATTTCAGTGATAAAGTTCACCATGAAGTATATATTGATGTGTCTGCCCCTTTACACAGAACTGAAAACATGTTGATGCACAGTTCAGATGTAGGTTAATAAAGAAGCATAGTGTCCGTGTGCCAGAAACACATAATCTGTTCATGTAATAACAATTGAGGTGACGACACAATTCTAATGTGGGCTAATTACTTCTCTGCTGTCATTTACATTCTTTTATTCCAGTTACCTACACTGACAGTTCTTCAACTTCTGCCCTCATATCAATGTGTGAACGTTTTTCTAAGGAACTCAGGCAGTCACTAATATTACATAAATATGATATAATATAAATAAAAATGTTCTAAAATAATCAAATGAGATTGTGTGTGTTTGTGCGTACAGGACTTATTTATTTGTCCTCTTCATGTGTTTCCCTGCAGCTTCTCTGTCGAACAAGGAGCCTCTGCAGCAGGAAAGGTGAGACTTATGAGAAAGCACTTGTTCTGTGATACAGCAGTGTCTGTGTGTTTGTGCATTGAGCGTTTTCTTTCTCAACATGATTATCTGTCTGTGTGACTGTCCATTAACACCCCACTGGCCTGGAAAGTGTTACTAAAAGAGTGACAATGGGCCAGTGGTGTCACTTATCACAGTACAAGTGTGGTGTGACACAGCCGCACCTGTCGAGTCTCACCTTATTTCTTGGCCTCAGATTTGAAAATTTTTTAGCTAAGATAGCTCATGGTTGGACACTTTTTTGATTGTGCAATCCAAAATTCTAGTCAGTCATTGAAATGTGACATTTTTCCTTAACAAAAAGTGGGCAATAAAACAAAATGTAAAGCAATTTCAGACACTACCTTCTGTTCTAGTTTAGATAGTTTGGATACGTTGTCTAATACGTATCCACGTACGGGCTGAGAATTTTACAGTAGCCATGTTAGACATGCTGGGATTTTACATGCTTGAAAATGTGTGAACCCTTTACAATTTTCCTTTTTTTCACATAAAAAGTCTTAAAGAACATAAGTAGAACCCAACTAAACACCTGAGTTACACCTATTCATTCATTTTTTATTTTAAGGAAAATTGTGTTTTAATAATTATGTAAATCTATAGCATATATTCTGTTTAAAGAGGAAAGTGGGGTGTTTCACCTAATAGGTGTGATTTAAATAATAAGATAAATGTGTGTCCTCTCCATCACTGAATAACAATTTGCAAGATGGAAGCTGCTTCTCTCCAAAACCAGCATCACTGCCTGCAAACACTTTGTTTAAGACTGAGTGGATAAGCTGGAAATCTACTGGAGCGAACAGACGACAACATACAGTAGTACAAGTTTTTGACCTTTGCTGTGGGGAAAGTTCCAAATAGATTTACACCTGATGTGCTGCCTCTAGACCAGGATGAATTGAATCACTGATGTAGCTATGAAGCTTTAGGTGTCCGAGCAAGTTCTATCAGCAACAACAGTCCTAAAACCGATTCACTCATCATACGGTGCAGTCCCATTCTTCCTCCTAACTTTAAAAGCAACGTAGAGTGTGTTGGAATAGACAAATGTGAGGAGGATAGTTGCAGGAGTCAGGAGCCGACAGTAAAGACAGGTGGGAGGTGAGCGAGGGAACTTGAGTGTGAGAGCTCAGGTTTCATTGCGGAAGTCTTGGTGATTAGACGGAGGGGCCGGCACATGTAGGAACACGATGAGAGAAAGTGTGAGTGAGAGGAACACATTTTAAAGAGCGTTTGAAAGTACTAGACGGTGTTTTAACCTGACACTCATGTAGGGCACCACTGTTGTACACCGCAGTAGCTATGATTACCTGCCCTTTTAGTGAAAGGTGCTCTTTTCAGATGGAAAACACAAGAGATAAATGGGTAAGTCTGCAGGAATGTGTGAACATGCCACCAAGGAAGACATTAGTACAAGTCCCCTGTAAGCAGGTAAACCAATAAACAATGCTGCTATTGTCCAATAGTTATACTAACAAATACACACAAGCCATGCCTGCTATATATGCAGTTTTTTCTGAAAAAACATTTTCGCTTTCTGGTCAGCCTTGACAATTTCTGACCCCTTGGTCTCATCTTCCTTTGAATTTTACAGAACACTTTCCTTCCTGTAAAGTCTCTGACCCAGTGTGTGCAGAGAAAACCCCCTAAAGTGCGAGAGGTGCTGTTCTGCACACTCGGTTGTTGAGCTGGTACTCGACTAGATTTGACTGTGAGACCAGTATTGCTAAGCATGCTCGGATATATTGCTTTGCTTTGTGCTATTTAATAAAACATTGTTGTTCTACTGCAGGAGGCGATGCTGTAGTTGCTTTTGTGGAGAGCATCATGAGTGGGACCTGTATCATTTTTGTGGGAATGGTTTTTAGATAGCTTGTTTGGCATTCTGCTTAAAAAGCTGTCAAAGCAAGTTAATGTGACAAAAGTGCAAAGTTCAGTCCGAATCTCTTAATATAGCATTTATATTTCTGATATCTTTATAAATGGAACTGGCAGAACTCTTCGAAATTGTGCTTTGCCAGTTTTTCAGGTTTAACATCTGAGTCTGTGTCACTGCCAAATACAACTACAATGAGAGCTGGGAATAAGATTTAAAAATCTCTCTCTAGAGACACTTGCAACCAATCATTTATGGTCATTTAGTATATGTAGTCGATCCCTGCATTAGTCTAATAGGGAAAAAACACATCAGTAGTTTGAACTGAGATGACTTCCTCACTGAGTTTATGTAGAAGATAAACACTGTGCAAGCAAGATGTTACACAGAGAGTAGAATTAGGAATATCCGAATGAGAGCAGAGCAGGGAACAAGCGAACGTCACTTTCAGTGCTCAAATTTTCCAACATTATGACAATAAAAACATTATCTAATTCATTTTACTCCAGTATCTAGTCTTATTAATCTCATCCACAGAAGAACACAGCAGTAGGCACAAAAAGGTATTCAGTCTTGACTTCACAATTACCAGCAATTCAGTGTTTTCTCCAAATATCTATACAGTTATTAAGTTAATATTCAATGTATTAGTTAATACATTGAATTATGTCTTCATTTTCTGCCTGTGGTGATAGAAAGAGGACATAGAGACTGTTTGTTTTGGACGTGACTGTGGACCAATTGTTTTTTCATCGTGATCCAGCCACATGTTGGACCTTTAAGATCCCCTGTAGGGAAGGAAGTAGCCATAATGAACTTTTCTTAGCCAGATATCTAACGTGCTTCACAGCATTTTTCAGTTCATTGTTGTGATTTTCCAGCCTACGCCATGTCTCACCAGCAAGTGACAAGTGCTAATTTTGAGGACTTAGCAGGGAAGAGTATTTAACAAGCTGTTTGATCATGAAAAGAAATCGACATTCTTTTATATTTCTCACAGTAAAGAGTTAAAAGAGACATATTTTAAGAAACTGACTACCTGCCACAAAATATCAGAACAAAGTGACTTGTACAAGGGACGATGGTCAGCACAGTGGGGTCCTCTTCTCTCCATGTGAGACAGTATCAGGTTCTCTCAACCAGTCATTTTCTTCACATCGACTCTCTGTGGTCCTTGTAGAGTTTTGATGCTAGCTGTTATTAAAGTAAAACAGTATGATATCGCTGGAACGGCGCTGTGTGTCCATCTGAGGGGATCGTCCTACAAACTGACCTTCGTGAAATATGTTGTTTGCTGAAAATGACACCTTTCGATCTTCTAGCTCTAAACTACTGGAATCACTGTGTGATCACAGCAGAGCTTTGGGGCGTAGCTGCAGTGAGGTGAGGGATAATTCACAGCTCTGCAGCTCCTCTATGCACATCCTTAGCTTTAATATTCATGTAGTTTAGAATAATCTACTGTTGACTGTGCTGCTTAAACAAGCAAAGAGGTTCCTGTTCGTCTTCTAATCATCTCCATCCTCCCGCCATTCCTCCCACAACTGGTGCATACCAGAGGTCACAGCGCATGTCCTTCCACACACACACACACCGCTCCGCTCTCCCTCCATCCTGTAATTGCAGCCCAAAGGCCACACCAGACCGATAAGCTAATTAATTAAGAAGAGGTCACGCAGCTATTCTCAGTCATTATTTCTGCTCTGACCCCATTTGGACCCTGATCTACAGCAAATTGAGGTTGTTTGAGAGACAACGGAATATCTAATGGGTAATGAGGGTAAATATTGCTTTAGTCAGTTAAATAAAGTTTCCTTATTGAATAAATAAAAATAAATGTAGGTACTCTAAGCTCTTTTTTTTTTTTTTTTTTTTGGCCTGTCATTAAAACATATGAAACATGATTAAATAATGTATGTATATCTG